>CAJQZP010000444.1:195000-617500 GCA_907164705.1 Parnassius apollo
TGATTTAATGCCGTCTTTCGTTGAATGGTGCAAAAATAATAACACATAACAAAAAAAGTGTCACGAGTTTACCTTTCACAGGTAAGCCAGTTCTTATTACATTATTTATTACGCACTTTAGGCACACATGTACAGCATAAATGTTGCTTCACTTACTAGTATCGCGGTGCTTAGTCCTTATTTTTTTTTACTCGTCCGTGGTAATGAACCTAATATCACAAATATACATGAATATAACTTTTTCAAGGAACAAAACAGAGGAAAACCTTAGAAAATACTCTAAAATCCGGAATAGACAGCACATTGTGTACAAATGCACAACGACGCCATATTCATTCATCAGTCGAGAACGGCGACTTATCTAGGGTTTGGAAGTTTCTTAAAACAGTTGGAGTTGGCAGAACCTCTTAATGCTTCACCTCCCAGTGTTCATGTTGAACTATTAAATCACCATTTTTCTAATCCTTCTAACTCTTTTGATAGTGAACGTAAACTGCAAACACTTCGTTCTCTTTCTGTACTGTGCGTGCGTGCGTGGGTGCGTGCGTGCGTTCGTGCGTGGGTGCGTGCGTGCGTGCGTGCGTGCGTGTGCGTGCGTAAGCGTCTGCGGTAACGCGCGCGCGCGCGTGTTTGTGTGTGTGTGTGTGAGAGAGAGAGAGAGAGGGAGAGTAATCGTGAGTATATTAGTATGGAGTGCTTGCGTGCGTGCGTGCGTACGTATGTGCGTTACCATAAAGTATATCATCACTAATATAAAGTAACAAAAACAATTGTCTTACAGAAAGTTTGTGGAAAGCACAAGAACGAAATTCGCCCAAAATACAAAACATCCTTGTTCCAGCATATTGGGCTCTACTCTTCGCTGAAGGGGAAGATACAGAAAGTGAAGGTACTTAAATTTTTTTTATTTGCTTAGTTTTGGACAATGATATACAAAAGGACAATCTCGAACCTTCAAATAAATTTTTGTTGACATTTTTTTCTTGCGTCTACAACAATTAAAAATATATAAAATATAGAGATTGAAATCCTGAACATTTTTTTCTTCAGTCGCAATACTGCGGTAAGTTAAGAAGTAAAAATGTTCCAGTTTGAACAAAATCCACATCAAACTGGGCTGTATGGTATAAGAATTGTGCCTGCTTTAATTGACAAATCGTTACAATGACAATATTATAGTCAATATAATTTTTAATTATGCTTAAATCGAGTAATTACTAGCATAGAGGGAATCCTAAAACAACGCATTAGTTAATATTCTAATATAATATTTTAGGATTCCCTCAATGCGAGAAGAGTTTTGTGAATAAAATAAACATGCTTTATGATTTAAGACCTTTGCCTGACTTAATTGCCAAAGCGTAACAACTATAACAAGTAGTCAATTTAGTTTTAAATTATGTATGATGATTTTTACAGACCACAAATTATAAAGTTGTATGTACAGCAACACCGTTATGGAGTATATAGAGGTAAGGAGTACAGACTCTGTATAAAAAAGTGTCCGTAGGAAAGCGTTAAATAAGGGTGGCGCCACTGTAGCTACAGTCTAAATTTTAAAGAACTTTCTATAACTTTTTTTATTGCACAGACTTTCACCATAATTCTTATTACAATAATTATTTTATTGCTTTCAAAATTTTTATATTCAAAATCACTCCCAACGTATTTATGGCGGTTTTTCATACACTGTAGCTACTCGAGCGCTGTTGTGGAGAGTTTCTGAACTGTTTTACTGCTTACAGATGGACACATTTTCAACTATTCTCCTATGGGAGATTGTCCTCCTTACCTCTATACTCCATAAACGCCGTCTTTGACCATACAGGTGCCCTTGGGCACACAAAAATTTGGGGCCCTTTTGGAAAGTAAAAAAGTGAATGACAAAACATTTTTCTGCTACGATCTTATATTTATTATAGTATATTGGTAAAAATCAAGTAATATATCATTAATGAGGGCATCCACGACTTTCTGCCACCAGAGTCGCGCCACTTTACAATGAGCTAAAATATTTGACAGATTTCATAGCGGGGACCATAATTTCTAAAGAAAATGTAAACTTTAATGTTTCTTTCCTAAATTTTCTTTAAAAAATGAAAATATTTTATAACAAAATCAATACGTATATTCTTTTTATTAATTATATTAAAGTTTAGGCTGCACTTGTCTAAAAATAAGGATCGTAACAATTATTTGCTATAAACTTTAATATTTGTGGTTGAAAATTAACATATTAAATAAATCATTTGCCGCTAAATCTTTTGAAGTGTTATTTTTATTAAACAGTACGAAATGATATTTTTATCTCATAGATTATAAATACGTAAGTTGTCGAAAATTAAAAAAATCCAGGCAATAAGTGAGGCGACTGCACAGCCCTACAAAAATTTTAATGACGACGGAAAGTTTAGGTGACGGCGAAACGCGGAACTACATATTTTCTACCCAGGAAATCTGTCAGTTCCACTTTTTTTTGGCTTACTCGGCAATATATGACTTGTCACTGCTCAGGGTTGCGAGAAAGTCACTAACAACGCCCTCATTTAGGCACTCTATAATTTTTTTTGTCGGGTTATATCTACCTAAAATAGAAAAAAATGTGTAGCGTAAGCGAATAAGGCCGACGCCTTTAGTCACGGGGGCCTACGTTAATATAGCCCCTGGACACGGGCCCCGTGTGCCCTTATGGTAAAGACGGTACTGATGTATAGGACTGTTTCAAAGATCGATAGATCATAAGCTTAAGTAGATAAAATATAGTAAATTATGCGCTTAATAATTCCATCAACAATTTTTTCGCCGTTGTCCTTTTATACCTATTCCGTCACGTAGTGATAAAAAGGAATATTTCACAAAATGGTAGCTTCCACATTTATAACGCATGGTTAAACGAACGATTAGACGGAAACATTCTTCCTTGCATGCTTATGCTTTCATTATTTATTCATCTCATCATCTATTTTTCGTCATATACAATCAATGCACAGACAAGTAAAAGTTGCAAATTCCATACATTTCAATATATCATTAAATTTCATATGTTCGATTAAAGCGCTGTCCTATTGCCATCGCTCGCACGATGATGCGATGCGATTTCATCGTCCGATGAATCCGCACGCGCGATTTCTTCAGTCGCATCGCATGATCGCACAACGTTCAATAGGACATTCCGCAGATATGAGTATGTTTAAACGCACTGTCGCACGATCATTTTCGTTGGACGCAACGCATGATCGCGCGAGTGATGGCAATAGGATAGCGTCTTATGGTGCCAACTGCTTACTGCTCGCAACCAACGGTAATGGTTATTATAATGACAACGATAAAAAAATTTAAAACATGTGTGAAGTATTTAAAACCGAAGTGGATAAATAAAGGATATTCTCCCTCGCCATGGTTAATTAATGAAAATATTACTTAAAAAATCTAACATATTATATACTTTCGAAAAATATATATTATAACATAATTTTTACCTGTTTTACTTTAGGATAACCCACTTGGCGCAGTGCCAACATTTTATCCCCATACGAATCCACCGGTTCGATCTTTGAAGACTAATATTCAAGAGCAATCTGACCATACGTTGAGGAGGGCTTACGATGGGCAAACTTACTTCTGGGGCGTTAAACCGAAGAAAGGCGATATGGTAGAATTTTGGTTCGAGAAACCAACTCAAATTGAAAGGTAAGGAACGTGATATTACTGTGTTACTACTCATGAATTTAATTCGTTAAGAATCATAATTAATTCACTTATTGCCTTAGACAACATTAATGGTAATCACAAATCATTCTACAAATACGCCTTACCACGCCTTACCGAAATGCAAATCGTGCAAATTTCTATCATCCTTTTCCCATCAAACATTAAAATATTTAGCAAGTTTAGTTTAGTTAGTTTAGTTTACGACGGGCTGTTTTCCGTAACTCCACGTCTAAGCGCGTATTTTGCGTGTGGGCAGGAATAATATGCTTATTCGAGCCACGATATCTCCCCGAAGAAGCTCAGCAGTCCCTTGATGTTGCAAGTAACTTCGGGGAGCGATCGCGGCGTGCCGAGATGTTTAGCCCTGTATGAAGCGACTCCTGGACATGTCAGCAACATGTGAGCCGCCGTTCATTCCTCTCCCATGCATGCCCTGCACAGGGGGCTGTCAGTAACACCTATGGTGAACAAATGTTTGTTAAAAGAGCCATGTCCTGTGATAGCACTTGTTACTACCCTGATCTGTGGCTTGTTCAGTCTCATTAGAACCTTGGTTAGACGACTGTTTATTTCAGGTAGGGCCTCCCTAGCTTGTCTACAGTCTACTAAATTTTTCCAAAGCTGAGCGTGTAAATTACTGAAGTATCTACGTACTAGTGAACGAACAAAGGGGATTGGTATTATTGGTTCCGGCCCTATAGTTGCTAGGGCCGATCCCCTACTGGCCAGTTCATCTGCTCCATCGTTGCCTCTAGATCCACTGTGTCCCTTGATCCATTGCAGAGTCACATTGTTGTACTTACATACCTCATTCAATCGTTGATGGCACTCGTGTATCAGTCCCGAGTTCGTCACATTGTAACTCAGAGCTTGTAGTACGGCCATACTGTCGGTCAGTATTCTGATGGAGAAGTCTTTCACCTTCCTAGCATCTATTGCTATGGCCGCTTGGATAATACAGCCTGGAAGACTGTGTTGTGGGTACCCAGCGGTGTGCATATGTGGATATTAAGGTCTTCAGAGAAAGCCCCAGACCCCACACCTTCATTTGTCTTAGAGTCATCCGTGAAAACTTTGAGCTCTCTTGGACCTAATCCTTCCAGATGGTCAGTTTCCTTCAATTCTATCCTGTACTTCTTATCGAATACAAATTGTTTTGGGATCCTATCATACTTGGCCTGTAAGATAGGAATTTTTGAGTAAATTCTATCGATTATATCTGTATGGGGGACTCTACTCTTACTTAAAAGATTTAGGGTCTTGAGTCTAATGGCAGCTAAAGTTGCTTCTTGTTGTATATGTAGATGAAGCGGTGTTAGCTCCAGCATAGCCTCCAAAGCTGCTGTTGGTGTAGTCCTTATGCAGCCCGTGGCAGCCATACAAGCTAATCTCTGGTAACGCTGAAGCTTTTGTATAGTGGTGGCTTCATTGGTTTTGGTCCACCATACTAGAGAGCCGTATGAGATCATGGGCCGAATTACAGTTTTATACAGCCACAGTATAATTTTTGGCGTTAAACCCCATCGTTTGCCGATCATGTGTCTGCACTGCCAGAAAGTTAAACTAGCTTTGCTGATTTTGTTTTCTATGTGTTTGTTCCAGTTAAGTTTACTGTCCAAGGTAAGACCTTAGCGATAAAAATAACAAATGAGTATATTTATTACCTTCAGACTGAATTTCGCTCACGGCGGTTAGCCTCAACGGAGACTAGCCACTGGCGCAGGACAGGATTATAGTGCCCAAGTGTATGCGCAAGCACAGATGCGTTCTCTATTTCGTCACTCTCATTGTTCGATGGGATGGTAAACTGACGTAACCGGAGAGAGGTCAGGCGCAGGACCAACGGTTTTACGTGCTTTCCAGGGCACGGGGGTGAGACACCGCCAACTTCCTAACACCGGGCTGCTACTGAGAGTTTCTTGCCGGAAAAACTCAGTAACTGATATTTTTATGGCTTGAGCCGGGATTCGAACCCAGGACCTCATGATCAGCAGTTGCGTTTACAACTACTACACCAGCGAAGCAGTCAGTGCGAGTATATTTATTTTAGGATCAACTATTCAACTATTTTTCCATATTGGTCGTCAAGTTGCAACGATAATATCGACAAGCTTGGTGAGCGGGCTTATAATCGCAGTACTGGATATTTTTAGTTTACTCATCATCTAAATTAGAACAACTTACAGTTCTACTAAATTAGGAAAGGAATGAATTTTAACGATAAGATATAAAACATATTGGTGCGCGCCACAGTTGATGGCACTAGCGCCATCTATTATCGAACAGAGGAACTAAGCTTTCTAGAAAGCTCCACACTCGAACTTTCTGCGCCTGGTCGGTCAGCCCCCGTATTTGCTGGAATATTCTGGATGTTTCGGTGGAAGAGCCCTATTTAAAGCCGTTGAAAGCCGCGATCGGGGCAGTATTGAATTTGGCGATTCAAGCGAAGCTTCGGAGCGAAATAAAGTGAATCAGTGTGATTAATTATTAGTGTCTTTTAAAATTTAATTGGTGTTCAGTAATAAAAGTGTAAATTTTGGTAATTCAATCGCCAGTTTTTATTGTCACGAACCCTATGCTCGTAACAATATGTAGGTTTATGAAAGAAGAACCTGCGCAACCTAGCTTCCTCGGCGTTAGAACTAGGAAAGTAAACTGTATTTTATAAATAAAAAATCATACAAATATTTACAGGCGTATAGCAATAAAAAAAGTCCTACTAGCTCAGAGGATTAGCGCCCGCTGTAAATTTCACAGTACGAGAGCAACCTGGGTTCGATTCCAGCCGGCATAAATTAAATTGTTAATTATAATTTTAAGTGCTGATTTACCACATGCTTGGCGGTGAAGGAAAACATTGTGAGGAAACCTGCATGTCTGAGAAATAAAAAAAAATATTTCGAAAACTTAGTCTGCCAACAACGCATTTGGGCGCGGCGGACACATTCTCGCCCTAAAACCCTCTCAAAAGTGAGAGGAGGTGTAAGCCTACTACCTACTAATTATAAATGTAAAAATTTGTATGAATGATTGTTGTTTCTCGATAATAAAGACAAAGTTATGTCATTAAAAGAACATTCTATAATTACTGCAATATCGGTTTATATTTTGACGGACGGTGGAAGGAAACAGATATTCAGACGGCAAACGCTCGCATATTTCAAAAGTTTTCCGAAATGTATTTCACAGAGGGCTTAATTTATTTATTTTCCGGGGGCATTTTACAGGCCCTTTTTGTACTATAAGTTTAAACATATTGATTTAATTTAGAGTTTTAAAAGTTTTACATTATATCGTTAAGAGCTCGTCACAAAACTATTTTTTTAAATGTCATAATACTTACATTTTTTTTTAATTATATAATAAAACTTTAACCGTAAAAAGCAAATAAGAAAAATATGTTTTGCATTACAGTTACACTTTCCGGAGTGGCAACGTTGACCACATATCAGACAAGTTCTATGACACAGTGGTAGAAGTGATGCCATCTAAGACTAATAACTTCACTGTTGTTGGAGCATTTGACGAGTTTGGCCTTGCTGACGGTGAACTTAAGAAGGAAATTGGACCTATTGTTGCAATGCGTCTGAGAATCAACAGCGACAGTTTCTACTGGGTCATCCTCAGCGAGGTAAGTTCATATATTATGTGACATGCAAAGGTTATACCGGTTTATCTGATTGTTATGTACCTTTTTAACAATATGTACTATTTTTAAAGAAATAAATTTAAAAAATAATAAACGACTGCCGTGTGGCGGCAGCGAGATAGCTTTTTACCCCTTTCTTTCCGTTTACAACGTAAGACAGACTTAAAATAATTAGACCGACGACGGACATAAGCGTCGTAAGTAAGTTGCGGGACGTCTGGTAGCGCGATCGTCAATTCCCCTGCCAACTGCCTGCGTGATGAATAAAATAGGACCGCACTAGGCGGAACTGCACCGCAGTGTAACTGAGCGACACGACGCGTCAAATTATTCTTTATATGAAACTATATGAGACAACACGCAATAAGCGACAACGGAACTAAACTGCAGCAGAACTGCTCGGCAAAGTTGATCAACTGACCAACTCTTGTCGCTCAGTTCCGCTGTGGTGCAGTGCCGCCTAGTGCGGACCGCACTTTATTCGTCACATAGACAATCGCAGGCGAATTGATGATCGAATAAATATGTACTTATACTATACTACTGATATCTACAATAATGTATATATATATATATATATATATATATATATATATATATATATATATATATATATATCGTCATTTAATTACACTCTATCGACTGAAGGGATTTTATTAGTTTTTGGCATAATTGTACATTTTGTCCGTGTTAAAATTTCACTTCATTTTATAGAATCCATGGTGATTTGTACCCACACTTGTGCTCCGCGCGAAAGTCACCAACGAACTGATTAATAGTGCGCCAATTGCCCTACACACGCGGCAGAAGCAGCTATAATCTAGAGAGCTAACTTTTTAGTTCATAACGCTGCGCTCCTGCCGCACTGCCGCAACGCCAATCTAGGATATTGCCTCTGCTTGCATATATACATCACAATTACACTCTCACAGAATACCAGCGTTAAATTGTAGCTTAATGCTGCTATATTTCATATGGTGAGTGTAGAGAACCGGAGACCCTTTTTACTGGAAACGTGGCATTCCATCTCAGTCCTCACGGGTGACAACGCATCTGCATTTTGATTTGTAATTGTAATCGAGGATAGATGTACATGTCTATGGGCCGCAGCAACCACTTACCATAAGGTGTACTGTGTGCTCGTTTGTCATCCTATTCTATAAAAAAAATTTAAGGCGATTGAGGGTCATCACCACTACTACACCCTAGATTGCCCCTGCGACAGGCGTGTGAGTAGCCGCCTTTGGTAGTGTGTGCGCAGTGCTTACTCACTCGTATGTTAACTGTTCTTTTTAATTATTTAATTTTTACCCATATATTAACGTTACGTTAATATTCTATATGCTCTTAATTTATTTTTGTTTGCTTACTCCATTTTTTTTTGTTAATTGTTTAATTTCTCGAAAGTGATCATTTGAGAAATAAAATCTTACACTAATTGTCTATTTCTTCAGATCCAACTTAAAACACGGGAGGATTCAAGATGACAGAATGTGAAGATACCTTGGGAGCGATACAAAAAACTGATAAAACCGCCTCAAATCAAACGGCATCGGATGTTACTGCGACTATCGGGTGACAGCTCCTAAATGATTGTCGTTTTGGCTACACTTCTCGAGGAACCTGCAACGTTTCATAGCTTAAAATAACACATAACTATTGCTATATAGTAAATGTCTATTAAATAACATTAATAATCTTTCAAATTATCCTATGAAAACTCTGTTATTTGAAGGTAAATTAATACAGAGTTATGTACTCCTTTGGCAAAGCAATTTTATGGCATGTACGGTTTGAAAAACGTTTTTTTGTTTATATATTTTCGTATTTTGTTTTTTTTTTCATAAAAGCAATTTATTTTCTATTTGTTTTTTGTAAATAAAATACTATCACTCGAGATACATTCACTAATGTGGTGTTTATGTGAGTGTAATAAAGGTGGACCTATTTTTGAGCACTATTTGAAAAACTTTCATTTCATTTATTCGTATTTTGTTCATTTTATTGCATATTAGCTATTTGTTATCTATTTGTTTTTAACTCTTAAAAGTCCGAGGTCTCCATTTGGATCCTTGTAGACCGCGCCAAAGAGTATACTAATATTTAGAGGGACGCCTTAGAACCAAAGAGTATATGATCACTAAGTTTACTCGAAACCATAGATAAGAGTGCTCAGGACGATTCTTTTTTAAATGTTATTTATAAGAATAATAATTCTTAAAGAATTATATTCTTATAAATAACATTTTAAAATAATAATATTAATAATTATATTAAAAGAATTATATTATTATAAAGTTCACATATAAACTTAAATACTTGGTAATATTAAGTTGCTGAAAGACACGCTGTACTTAAAAAAATTATATGCGTGTTATGATATTCAGTGGAATCTCTATAACTCGACCTCGTTAAGTCGAAATCCTCAGTAAGTCGAAAAAAATTGCATTTCTTAAACATATAATTATTCAGTGTGTTTTCAATTTCAATAGATGTATTTTGTAAGATAATTATTAATGCACGCCCTTCACTATGTTCACTACTTAATATTTTCTTCTCCGATGGCTGTTCATTTACAAGCAGTTTAGCCAGCTTAGTAATAACTAAATTATTTGATATAATACCAATATGAATAGCATTATCTTCAAGGCTAATATCGCAAACGACTGCCTCAGTAAATTTGGTAGTAAAGTATAGGTATTAATAATATAAACATAATTTCAAAAGTTTCCAAGAAGCCATATGCTGCGTGTACCCCTGACGAGCGAGATCCAGCGTTACGCAGTAAACGCTCATTCCTGAAACCTTTATCTACCGCCAGCTTAACTTGTATTCAAACTTTTAAAAAATTATATATTATCCAAATATCTGTTTTAGAAAATTATATTGAAAAGTTTAAGAATATCAAAAGAAATTGCAACAAAGAGTTATAATTTCAAATAATATTTTTATTCTATTTTACCCATGAATATAATGGATCCCAAGGGTGAAGGTGTAGTCGGTGGAATGAGACATCAATATACATAGGTTAAATTTTTCAAATTTCCATACAGATTATTCAATGTTGATGAGACTAGAATAACGGTAGTCCGACCTTGCGGAACTTCAATGATAATTTTTCGTCGAAAAAATATAGTACAATATTTAATGGATGATGCTCCAGTGGGGTCTATAATAGAAACCTGGTTCCATCGTGTAATCCCGGACATGTTTAATGACCAACAAGACGTAAAATTTTCCAAACACTTTGCATCTGTGTGCATGTAAAAGCAGATACTAATGCATGCTTACTCTGTTAGTGGTTTCAGAAAAACGGCTGAGTTATTATTCTTAATATAGATAAACTCTGATTGTTACTCTAACGTATAATTAAAGTCAATAAAAGTAAATTAATTAATTGTATTTTTCATTTAAACTAGGATCTAGGATTTTTAAATTAGGATCCCTAATACCACATATTAGGATACATTGATAGAAAAAGTGTAAAGGGTTATTCCGTTTATCCATCTAGGGTGGATACTCGGAAACGCGTGTTCATCTATCCATCCTAGACGGTGCGGATAATCGGAATTCGTATATATATATATATGGTAACATGATAAAAACTGGTTCAAGCTACTAAAAATATATACATCTTGTTTTAGAGGTCTGAAATAAATGGACTTAATCACAGGATTACAGATTCATGGGAATTTAGACATAAAATAATTTCAAATGAAGTTAAGCACACTTTCAATCGTAACGTTTTTGGAATGCTTACAAAAAACGTCCAGTTCTTCGCCAACACATCTGTGCAAAGAAATTTAAAAAAACAATTTCAAATGTACATTAAAAGTGATGAATTTATCTCAACTTAAAATAAAATTAGTGTCTGTAACTGCCTGGGCATATTACAAAATTTATAAATTATGCAATAACATTATTCAAAACTTTTTGATTTTGATATTCAAAAGATTTTAATAGGCTATAACGGTAACAGTAACACTAAATATGTTTTTGATAAGGTTTGTTTGTTTGTGATTATTAAAAATTAATTAATAGTTAAAGTATATGTGTTTAACCACTTGGGGCAAAAATTCGGAATAATAAAAGTGAATTCCGATTATCCACCCCGTCTGGGGTGGATAGAGCACACGCGTTTCCGAGTATCCACCCTGGCGTGTATAAACGGAATAACCCATATTATTTTGTTATGTAAGTGTATTAAAGAATCTGTAATAATTATTGCTAAAATATTATAAATATTAGTAGGTTTTGAAATCTAATTTATTATCACGTAAAATTACCTTTTGCTTACCTGTGATTGGCACCTTTACATACTACCACAGTTTAAAGAACTTACGGTTGATGTCAGGCGATGCCGCCGCCCGCGTAAATAATTACGTGGCCAGCAAGTATGGGCTAGTCACGAAAATGGAAAAAAAATTATGTTGGGTGTTAGAATACTTATTATCATTTATTAACATTATGTACATACTTTAAATTAAGAACATTTATTATATACAAATTTACAAATCTTGCACTGCCAAATATTTTCGTGACATGTTCTTTTTATTCATGTTTTCGATTGTTAAATTTCATTATTTAATGTATACGCACTCGGATAAACAATTTTATCAAAAAAAAGGAGGGAAACCTAAGCATGTCATTTGATTTCAATTTTACTTAGTAGCTTATGTAACTTCATCAGTAGTTCATCATTTAGATATTATATTTTTCGGAAACTGCACTTAAAATTAGTTAAATGACTACTATAAAACACACTCGCACTAACGGCACAAACGCTAGCACAAGGTCAGGCCGCCCCCTGTTCGCAAGGAGTCCACCGTTGCTCTGCACAAGTATATTCGTTTCCCAGCTCTAAGGTCTTTAAACTGTGATACTACATTATACTTACAGATTCTCATAAAACTAAATAGAGAACAGAAGACAGAAAATTTAATCGAGGTTCAATTTAGTAGGCTGCTGTGCAATAGGCACTTCTTTTTAGATTTTTTGATAATTGATAATTGTATAAAAAATGGGGGCTTTTGTGTAATGTAATAAAAGTTTACAGGATAAGTGAAAAGTTGGGTTAAAAGGGTTGGTAATATTAATAAGACTAACGAAATCTAGAAAATTGATACTAAATCTTTACGTGATTTCTAATTTTTGCAAAGTCAAACCAAAGACATTACGTAAGTGAATTTATTAAGTTAAATTAATTGATAACATTAAGGCAAAAATGGGAGTGACATTACATTTATTTATTACATAGATACATGGATTATACTTTGCATAGTTTTCCAATACATTACGGAATAGAATTTCAAACACCGTTTTAACATACTGTGGAAAGAAACAACCGGATGAATTCTATTAATGAAAACACAATAGGTAAATCTTATTCAAACAAGTATTCGTTTCATAATATTTAAAATTTTTGCAATTAATACCTACACATTTTTAAGTTATACCAGGCCTGTCTTGCTCCGCGCTTTGGGCATGAATATATACCTACGCTGTGCGGCCCCCTACAAAGTTCTGATTCCATGAGGTTGTCACGCGGGCGCTCGAGTTGAAGCGCGCACTTTTGATATTTATTTTTGAGTTTTTATATATTTGGCCTCTGAAAAAGCATATATATATATATATATATATATATATATATATATATATATATATATATATATATATATATATATAAAAGTACTGCATAGCATACAGCTGCTTAAATATCAATAGGAATGTCGACATTTCATTCTTTACTGTTCCTAAGGATATCGATAAAGGTAAAATATTATTTTTATAGATAGATCTAGATAATTATGTACCTAATTATAGTTACCGACACCATAGTCACAGATTTATTATTTGGTTAGCGACCCGACCACAGCTCTGCAGTTTTTGATTTTTTCGCGTATAATGCCAATGACCTTATAAAAAGTTCAGTGTAAGTAGAGCTCCCAGTAGTGACTGTCTTCTAATGCAATATCAGTAAATACTAGTTATTAATCTAACAATTGGTCGACAAAAGAAAGAGATTGAAAATAGCAGCACTTCTCATTACCAATCTTTCATTAATAATGCCTAATCGTCGCATGTTTGTAAATAGCAAAAAATGTAAAACAAACAAGTGGTGAAATTAAAAATATTGTACAACAAACTTTAATAAAAAGTAAAGTGAGAACATCGTCAATGTAGTCGAAGTCAATTAAATACGAATTACTAAGGACAACTCCAAATATACTGGTCAGATCTGGATCAAATTTATTTAGGACTACATCAGAAGCACCAGCTTTCATAAAAAAGAATCATCAAAATCGGTTTACCTAGAAAAAAGTTTTGATGTAACACATAAAAAAAACGTGGAATTGAAGAACTCTTCCTTTTTATGATGTCGTTTGAAAATAGTAAGTAGGTAAATTATTAGAGTTTCAAGGACGTTCACGTGGTTATAATCTAAATTTTTCTCGATGTCGCATATTAACCTTCCTCACATTGAACAATAATGTTCTTATTATTAGCAAATTACTAATATATTTCATAACACCTTGGTGTATTTTACTACCAGCTAATATCAAAGGACTCAATTTGCTTTCTCATTACACCTAACCCTGCAGTAGGAGCGGCCTTAACAAAGGCACGTAAGTGGCTAAGTGATACAGACATTCGCACGCGGACCTAAGGTGCATTTTGATTTTAACTCGCAAGTTTGCTATCGGAGAGTAATACTTCTGTTCTTGTACTATTGTTTATTCTGTGATTATACGATCAGAAAGTAATTTACTATACATAAAAATCAATAAAGATTTTTGTTTTATTTTTATTGAAACAGAAAACGAACAAAAACGAACTTTTTTATTTAATATTTTGATCGGATCAGATTATAAATAATACTTATTGAGTCACTCTTGACATTACACTTTGAAAAAAAACCTCTTTCTTGCGAAGAACTAGCAAGAAACCAAGCGGACATTTTTATGGACTGGATTTGATTGTTATGTACGATATTTTATTGTAATATTTCATCACTTTACGTCAAATTGTTACACCGAACTTAATAAATACCACTTACTCACAATTCCTCAGTACAATAGTTCAAACCATAGAATACACAATAGAATGGCTATCAACCTTATTTTGTACGAGGATCGGCGTCGACTGGAGCACACATACAAGCAATTACGTCGTTTTATCAGTTATCACTACTAAAACACATTTTAGATTTTTGATTAACGTTTTTGACACATAAATATTTCTTTGTTTTTGTATCTAGTATTCACAAAATATAAATAGTTTCGACTTACTGGTTGTAGAATATGTCTCGTTTATTTAAACTCCATTATTGCATAATTTTCAATTTTTTACATAATTTAATTTGCATGCAGCGACGCTTGACACGAAAATTGATTACGAAAATATTGATTGTATTGACATTTATAGGTGTGAATTGACATGTTAGTGGCCACACGGGCTCCGCCCACTCCCCGTTCTATTATGTATGTATTACAGTACTCTATGAGTTTAACTGTAAGGTTAAACTCATGGAGTACTATAAAGGCTAATGTCATTTAGTGAAGTCAAAAAAGAGAGACATCGAGAAAGTCAGTAAGGCATTACTAGGTTATTACTAACGGCGTTGGTCAAGGTGAATTTAAAGTTTTACATACATTTTTCGTATGTAAACCAATAAATTTAAGTAGTAAACTGTTTCACCGCACATCAGTTTCATAGCAATCCTTGTTACGTCATCGCATGAATGTGAAAGTCGCCTCGTTGCTTATACAACACGCTTGAATCGTTTTAATAGATCTGAATGAAATTTTCCCGCTTACCGGTTATCCGTATATCGGTTATACGTTACATTTTCCTTATTTTATATTTATATTTCCTTTATACATATAAAGTATATTACATATACTTTATATGTATAAAGGAAATATAAATATATATATTATTAGTTTTTGTAGTGCATTTTTACGTTGCTCTTCATCGCTGTTCTATTTAACATCTTAAATATTCCAGATGGTATTTTCGCCTTTTCACCTTATTAAGATTTTCTCGCAAGCCTCTAATACTGACGGAATAAATTTCACTAAGTTCGCTAACACACGGCGAGTAAGACAAATATTTTTTTCGTGTTGACAATAGCTATGCAATCGTTACTTTCTCATGTATATTTTACAAAAACCGGACCGGAGTGCGAGTTGCACTCGCCCCCAGAGTTTTCCGTACAATTTTTAGATAAATACCTACTCTTACCGAAATAAGTAACGTCTCATGATTTCAAACGTCGTTAAAGTTTTCTGGCTTCGCTAAGTAAGTATAGTTTTCCCTTGTCCATGCTATATTGCCAGTTTTAGATGCCGCTAATATTTATATGCCGCTACCTAATATATTTGGATGAGCTATAGAGGAGCAATAAAATAAGCTTCAGCGCTTAAAGATATATGTATTCGATACATGTTTGGTTTAAAGAAATTTGATCATGTCTCTATTTATTACAAGCTGCTTCTGTGGCTTCTTATCCACTTTAGCATGAACACTCGTTTATCTTCTATTTAATATTCTATAAAATCCTAACCTATTCATCTTATCCGAGAAATCATTTCTCTTTAGTCCATTTTCTAGATGTACTATGCAGATCGATCAGTTCACTCTTTTCTGTCAGTATTGTAGAGTTTACTACCATCTAGGATTCTTCATGCTAAAATAGTGTCTATTTTTATAGTACTTGTTACGTTAAATACCTTTTACTTGAGAATAATTAAATAGTAATATCTATGCATATGATATGTACGAGTATAAATAATTAATTTGTGTAGTTTTATCTTTTTATGTAACGTATGCTTGTTAAATTATATAATATTTTAATATTTTAAGTATATTGCATTTAAGTGCAGCCTACAACTTTTTTGGAATAGGCTTTAATAATGCCTGCTTGAAGAAATTTCAAATTGGCTGCAGTGTAGCACATTTTTCCTATCATTGTGTGTATGTGTTTATATAAAATATTAAATAAATAAATATGTTTTTGGATTATACTTTGAAGACGTTTATTTAAATTGAAGAACAAACTTAACTTTGCAGTGGAAAATATATTCTTTTATACATACATTTTCAGAATTTTATCTTTTTGTGCTGTCCGATCTAGGTTCTTGCTTGCATTTTATGATTCTAGATCAAAGGAAAATACCTACCCTATACTTTTTGATGAGCTCTTATGATTGCGTTGACATAGAAGCTTGATTTTTTTAAACTGCCAAAGAATCATAGACCTTAGAGATTAAAATTAATTTCAATTTGATAACTTTACCCGTTCCTGACAAAAACGGTCCTGACAGAATTACATCCATAAGGTTTCCCGTTAAGGCGCGCAAGCATATAGGCATATACAAATATATTAGCCTAGTTATAGTTATTTTTAACGTAGGAGAAACACAACAAAAATAAAATTATGACGTGTTGTAATGACCATTGTTATGTATTGCCTTTAAAATGAGTCCAGTGAGAGTATTCTATTTATTTTGCATTATTGCTTAATTCAATATAACTCTCACTTCACAAATGTTTTAATGCGTAGTAGATAGCCACGTACGCAAACTTTATGTAACGGGCTGGTTTGTTAATCATTTACAAATCTTAGAAAGCGTTACAAAATCACAACCGTCCGTCAAACATTTACTGTTCTATTACAAAAACGAGCAATGGCTTAAGAAAAGTCAAAACTCTATACTTTACATTTTAGGGACCTTTGCCTTTATTGGCGTATCATAACAACTTTACATTTAGTTCGTATATTTCCGCGGAATTTTTTTTTTTCGTAAAACTGATTTTAGTTCATACTTGAGACTAATTATAATCTGCTTTTTGTAATAAGGTCAAATAAGTGGGGAATAAACTGCTCAGAAAAAAATTGCTCACATCTCAGTTTAAGAAGACTACGGTTTGTTTTCAGATTTGGTATAACGAGTTATAGTGTCTTTATTATTCTTCTGATTGTGTAAAGGATTATCAGATTAATCATCAAGTAGAACGTGGCAGTTAAAATTTTTTGAACGTATTTTTTCGCAATTCAATAATATCATATATTTTATACACATTATATTTTATGTAATTACGGATTCAATTGTACCTTTTAATGTTCTAAAGCATTGCTTAAAATATTGTACTTCTCTTAAGTGAGTCCAATTACAGTTTTGTATTAATTTGAGTGCAATAGGAGTTTGTGTAGTATTGTAAGTTTAATATTAAATCACACACCAAAAATATTGTTCATAGTGTAAGGGTAAAAAAATTCTATTTTTAATATAATTAATATAAATTAAAATTTAGAACTTCAAACATCATGCAATAGGAGATAACAATTATTTATGAATAAACGTGAAGAATGAATTATTACACTAACATAGACATATGAAAGGTTAGGTAGATAATTTAATGCTTAGGCTTGGAAGATGCTGATGTTTTTTCTTTGTAAGCATTACAATCTTACAAAGAATTTATCTAAAATCAATGGGCTGACCCTAACAAAAATGATGATAACAAGTCAAAAAAATAAAATTTTATGTAAAAAGAGTTTAATAACTATTGTTTTACGATTGGAAAATATATCCGTTCAGTGTTGTTTTTGAAATTAATCCAGAAAAACATCAGATACCAATCAAACAATTGTTGAAAACTAAATAAGTTTCAATGATTACTTATTATGTATACAATTTTCAGGTCAAAATTATGTAGCATTAAGCTTTAAACTGGAGTTTAAGCCATAGCGGCAGTGTAAAATATAATTAAAAATTACGTCAGATGATAATTAAATTAAATTATGCTAATTGTCATAATTTACGTAGTATATTCATTCGAAATACTTTGGAACGTACTATTTTAACAGTGTAAAATTTAATTGGTTTGAACTAGATGTTGAACTCAATATTAACATAATATAATGGTATTATTGATTCAAAACAGAAAACTTACTTGTTGCACACATTGTATTTCCATTTTACTTCTTTACAACTATAAATGTTTACAATATACTATTAAGAATACGTTGTAAAACTATAACTATTGTTTTAAAATTATAAATGTTTAGAATATATTATTAAGAATATGTTAGTTACAAAAGTCAGGCATGCTTTCGTAAAATATGCACAGCAAAATATTACAAACAGAATGTCCCAAAATATATATTAATGATATGCATGTCATTGTATTCAATATATGTCTGTTGTAAATGTTCAATATTAAATAAACTAACAATAACTCTTTTTTATTATTTAACTCTACCACTTACAAAAGTAAAGTAATCAGTAGCGTACCAATGTAAAATAACAGCCTCAATGAATTAATGCTAGCACATGCATGTGGATACGTACGGAATCACACGTCCGCTGCTGGGCTTAGTCATTCTTGTTTCTTATGACTTAAGTTATAGAGCAGTGAAGAGTTTTGCGCTTTTGCGGATTTCACATCTTATCGAAACAAGACTGGACAGGCAGGTTTCTTGATGTGGTTCAAAATATGCAATCAATCAGTACTTAAATTATTGCAGTTCACAACTTCATCGATGCTCGTGGACATAGAATTTATCAGCCACGTTAGCACCCACCATAGCTTATCTTCACAGACTATTTGGTTTTTATTTTATTGCAATAGTGTGTTCGAACTTCGAATGTGTTCCAATGATCACTTTTACGCGATTACTATGTTATAAAAACAAACTACATATCCCATATAGAGGAAGTCAATATTTATAGATCGAGATAAGAAATGCGATGTTTGAGGGGTTCTATTCAGTCCCAAAATCCAGACTCAATTTTATCAATGTGTGTGGCTTGTCTCTGATACGGCTCTAAACGAGAATTATTGCTCAAACCACATACCATTAATTAAGGAAGTAATGACGTCGTAATAATATCCTGCTCAAATGAGTGTCCCGTCGCTGGGAAGATCAAAATCTCAAGATTTAATTAATAAAGATAAAGCATTCGCATTTACTAGAGTTTATATTCAAACGCCCATACTTCCTCTATTGAGAAGCAGATTAGCCGATTGTGTAGTCAATCCCGGAGTTTATAGTAAATCTTTAAATGTGACAATATTTTAAAGGTGGCAACTCGAATCATACAATAATGTAAAAATAATAAATATTGCAACTGGCATAATCCAATTGATTAAAACTACTTTTACGGATTTTATCGCGTTTTATTTATATTAATAAATGGCCATGGGTGCTGGAAAGCACCCGAAACGTCGCGTATTAAAATTAATATAAATAAAACGCGATAAAATCCGTAAAAGTAGTTTTAATCAATGTATAGTGTTCGCGTAAATATAAGAAATCATTATGGCATAATCCAAATTTTTTGACTTTCGCGTATCCTTACTACCTATACGACAAAATATTTAGCTTTTGCAGCAGATAGAGCTAGCAATCTAAGTAGCATGCCCACAGAAATCTAAATAATAGTGCCTTATTTCTGTGAGCATACTTATTATTATTAAAAAATAGTAATGACTATAAACTGCTACTTTGATCCGATTTGAAGAGTGAGGAGTAGGTACAGTATATAAACAGTTATTGCATCATAGTTCTCAGGGACGAAATGTAACCGTAGCCTTTTTGTTTGCTATTGGCAGCAGGTGTGGCGTGTTGCTGAAGCCACTTACCACCAGACAGACTGCCAACTTAACACGCAAATCTCATAAAAAGGTACATTCACCTGTTGTATAAGTACAAACCTTAATGTGTCTAATCATTGTATCACTTACCAGCTAGCCAAAATACTAAAAACAAACGGGAAAAATAGATTCCTTTGTTTTTACTGTGCTCCTTTTTTCTCCTTTCGTTTGTTCATTTTATTCGGATTACAATTTGTGTATTGTTACGAAAGCTAACACGATTGCAGCTAAGTTTTTATGTCAAAGCGGATTTTATGCTTAGGCCAAGTTAAAAACAATCTCTCCCGTCAAACCGTCCGTCAGATTTCTATTGCATAATTAGCTTTTATTTTTTTTTTTATTTATTAATTTATTTCAATCAACAAGGATCATAGAGTAAAATAACATACATTAACATTTATTCTAATACTAAAATTATAAATCATTAGTAATATTAATTATATCAAATGCGTAAGTATTTATAATAATATCGAAAATAAAATAATTATTTAATAATAATAAAATAACATAAATCTATTTCACCGTTATTTAATTATATATTAACAAAACCACCAACAAAACTTACCATAATGATATAATACAATATTATTCTTAAAAATACAAAGAAAAAGTCAAATATATGTAAGTAAAATTAGGTAATAAATTAGTTCATATACCTGAGGTGCCGGTCCGAGGTAATGGGTACATGGACATGAACCCAGTGCCTCAAAAAAGCACACTCGGGTTTCTCACTAATTACGTTAAGAATGCTGTTGGTGCTCCCACGAACCCTGTGCATCAGAGACGCAGTTTTTTTGCGAATAAGTGTTGAAAAATTGTCTATGTGGGCGTCAACACACATACCTGATGCACTACAGTAACGTGGGAGCCCCTGCAACAATCTAAAAGCGTTATTATATTGTGTACGTAGGGTGTTGTATGCCCGCCGCGTATATCTGACCCATAAGGCACACGTATAGAGGGATTGGCAATAGGCCTTAAATAAAATAACTTTTACCTCGGCTGTACAGCGTGAGAACCGACGGGCCAGCATATTGCAGCGGACAGCCAGCGCTCTCCTTTCTCTTTCAATGTCTTTATCATCTTTTAAATCTTCAGTAACAACATGGCCTAGGTACTTAAATTCAGTTACTCGTTTAAGTGCAACACCCCCTAAAGTTACAGGTGGTACAAAATTCGGTTTCTTCGTGCCCACCTTAAACACCATGAGCTCACTCTTCGCAACATTATATTTTAGACCGTGGGCTTCTGCATAAACCTCACATATGAACAAAAGCCGTCTGAGTGCACAGACTGACGGGCTCAAAAGCACCATGTCGTCTGCGTAACTGATGTTGTTCATGCAGAGTCCATCAACAGAGCAGCCGACACGTGCACTCCCGAGTCTATCAATCAGTTCATTTATATATAAATTAAAAAGCGTAGGTGAGGTTAATCCCCCTTGTCTCACACCGCATTCCAACCTGTACTCGTCCGACAGTGCACTAGACCACCTTACCTGATTAATTTGATGATCGTACCAATAGCTAAAAATACTAATGTACGAGACGGGTAGACCAGCCTTTCGCAATTTATCCCACAGAATGTCATACCTGACAAGGTCGAAAGCCTTTGAAAGATCCAGGAAGGCTGCGTACACTGGCGTATTCCTTACAGTGTAATACCCCACAGTATGTTTCAGCGACAGTATTGCAACTCAGTTGATAGATTTGATCTAAAACCAAATTGTGCATCGTTTAACTTAATATGTACTTTTAACTGTCTCTCAAGCATACTGTCAAGTATCTTAGCCGCAGTTGTCGCTAATGAAATGGGCCGATAGTTGCACATATCTGAAATATCTCCAGTTTTGTTTTTCAAAATCGGAACCACGATCGTTCTCATCAGCTCTTCCGGCAAATACGAGTGCCTCATACATAGGGTGAAAAAGAGCGCCAGTAGTCTAGGTAAGTGCGGACCAGCGAACTGAAAGTGCTCGATGCTAAGGCAATCGTGACCAGGTGACTTTCCTCCAGTCATGCCATTTATCAAAACAGCGATGTCCCTGGCGGTGATGCGATCGGGCACATGAGTTAATGCACCAGTGTGGTGATGAACCTCAGCATCGACTTTAACATGTGACTGTAAAGAAGACTGAACCCGGAACTGACTCTTAAAAAAGATTGGCTATCTTCGCCGGTTCATTTACACCCCCAACGCTCACCGGGGTACCTGCTCTGGGACTCAACTGCTTAGTATGCTTCCAAAACCCACGAAAATCTTTATTCCTATGTTGATACGCTAGTTTATTCATCTTGATTTGGTCTTGATTATTTTGACAAAACTTAAGTTTTCGTTTAAATACTCTTTTAGATTCCATCATATCATTATAAATATACCCACCATGCGGTTTCCCATGCCAAATCCAATTTAGGAATTTTTGTCGAGCATCCCGGTGAGCATCGCGCACGTGGCAGTTCCACCCTAGTATAGGTCGACCATGCCTTTTGACTATCTCCCGCTCGCGATCACTATCGTAACTGTACTTAGAGGCCTCACACAAAGTATTAACAATGGACATATATAATTTATCT
Organism: Parnassius apollo; assembly: GCA_907164705.1. Taxonomy (NCBI): domain Eukaryota; kingdom Metazoa; phylum Arthropoda; class Insecta; order Lepidoptera; family Papilionidae; genus Parnassius; species Parnassius apollo. The sequence continues at coordinate 217,597 of CAJQZP010000444.1, forward strand.
ATTACAGATCGATGTGCTAAAACATCACACACACTATCACAACACTGACTTAGTTCATACGGGAAATCGATTTCTCTTAATTTATCGTTACAGTAGTTGCTATATATGTCAATTTGGTTTAAATTACGCTCACCCCATTTTACTTTATTGATTATAAATTCCTGAACCGACAGTGACCTACGCCTAACCACTGTAAGATCACACTGCACCTCTAATGGGAAATGGTCTGACCAATAAACGTCATTATGAATTTTAATTGTAACTACAGATTTCCATGCAGCCTGGGTTGTTAAACAGTGGTCAAGCCAGCTACAGCTACCATGTATATCACTCATAAAGGTATAAGAACGCGAGTCAAATCCTAACTTCATAATATCAGCTGCCAACCAATTTAGTTCTAGACAAAATTTTAACATTTCCTTACCAAACAATGTACCTGGGTGCGCATTAAAGTCTCCTAACACATACATAGTTTCAATATTCTCATTATCTACTATTGCAGATATTTCACTTAAACACTCAACAAATTCTACGAGATTGTCTAGCTCGTCCGTAGGCATATACACATTAAAAAATAACATGAACCGATCCGAAACGCATACTTTAATAGCAATAATACGCTCACTCATACACGGAACTACAGTTACAGAGTCAAACACGTTGTTTTTCCATAGTAAGCCGACACCGCCATAAGGTCGTCCGACCGTCCGTTTAACCGAACAGAATTTTAAAGATTCCACAACACTTAGCTTGAAAACCAACCTCTTCATAAACGTATTTAAAAAAAATATTAATCTATATTTGCTACGATTTTTCTAAATACTTACCATAAAATTCTTAACAAAAATAATAGTAGGTACTTTATTCCACAATCGCTACATAATAATAGTAGTTACACAAGTTATACTTATATACGACGTGCGCCATCGGCATACCCAGCTTATACAATCGAGAAAATTACGTTATTTTATCGACGTTTTACACTCAATATGAATTAATATATTGTTTTCGGAAATCTAGTTAACAATGAGTAACATTCAAGTTATCTCAAGAGAGAAACTTAATACTCGATTAAGGCGGTAAATTTAAATACTATGATATAACAGAAAATTTATTTAAATTCATTCAGACCATTTCATTTATTTAAATGAGAAGCATAAAATGTAATAGTTGAAATGAATCTGTCTTTAGAAAATTATTTAATAGGTATTTTGCTGTCGTTTCAAAAACTTGGTGTTTCCAACTCAACTCGAGATTATTTCCAACACTGTCAAATGTAGTATACCAGTTATCTTCTTTTTGATAAGATATTCGGGTTATTTTACGTCTGGGCCATCTACTGGAAGCAGGAATCTCTCTGGCAATTTTTTGTATAGGAAAAGTGTGACAAGCGAGCACACAGTCCACCTGATGGTAAGTGGTTGCTGTGGCCCATAGACATCTGCATCTATCCTCGTTTGCAAATCAAAATGCAGATGCGTTGTCAGCCTTGAGGACTAAGATGGAATGTCTCTTTGCCAGTAAATGTGACTACGAATATATTCGTAGTATGTCTATCACAATATATTTAATGTCAGACGTAAAACAACCATATAGCCCCTTATAGAGTTGACAGTGCCACAGTAACAAAACAACATAATATAAATTACTCATTAACGAATGACGGTATACAATATTAAACAAAATTTTACAAGCCATCCTTTGTTTAAACTTTTATTACTAAACTTTTATATATGGTAGGTATATAAGTACATTTGAAACAAGTTTAAAAGACTAGTCAAATAATAAAATAAATCCAAACTTTAAGCAAATTTTAAAATATTTAATAATTTACACTTGAATTTACTTATCGATTAGAAGACAAATTTGTGTGTTTTATTAGTCTTAAACTGAACATCACTACCCACTGTCACTACACAGCGTCACATTCTACGCACCACTAACGCTTTAAAAGGTGCAGCAGATGGAGTAGCACCATCAACGTGATCCAGGGAGGGCTGAGGCTCCCCCGGGACGGGCAAGAATGAAAATTTCTGCAGCATACTGGTCGTGAACACGAATATATTACATTTAGCGAGCACGTCTCCCATACACCTGTGCTTGGAAAGGCCAAATGGGAAATAGTACTCTGGGAGGAAAACTTTGCCGTCTACCAGAAATCTTTCCGGCCGAAATGAGTACGGTTCAGAGAATAATGATTCATCCATCAAAATATTGGTGAAATTGCTAACCACCATTGTGTCCTGTAAATACACATAAAAAGAGTTTTTTATCATAATATTAAAAAGAGACACGTAACTTATGTAGTTTCTTAAATTTCTTTAGCCCGTTTAAATTATTAAAGTACCGACTAATTTAACCCTACAACTGGGAACAGATCTCTTCTGATTTACGAAGAAATAAGTTACTAATTACTTAATAAATTTTTACTATAAAAGGAATGTTAGCACATGAATGTAGATTAACAGCTCTTAGAATTAGCCATCAACAATTTTAAGGTAGTAACACACTATGAAATTAAAAGCAAAGCTTTTGAGTCAACAATAACAATAAGTTACTTGTAACAAAGTTGTCTTGCATCTTTGTACTGCTTAAATTTATCAATACTCGTACATTAACGCAAATAAATCTCTCAGTTAATTATTATGACTAACGACCATTTACATGATCTACATGTAAATAGTGGAGCCAAGATTTCTTGTGAAAATCAAAAGAATAATTATTATGTTTGGGTCAGATGTGATTAGGTACTTCACGTACATCTACAAACTGACGGCTCTGTGACGCTGTTACTTAACACTGAGTTGGAGCGCTGAGAGCCGCGGGCTTAAATTCCGCACGGAGCAAGTATGTAATATGTAATACATGTATAACCAAAAAGCAATTGTTCTGTGAAATTTATGCATATAAACTGCCTCCGAATACGGGAGAAAGTTCAAGAGTAGAGGTAATGTTTTTGAAAAAAAAAAAAACTTGTCGCATTTGCGTACACACAATGTGTTGTGACATAGTCACAACACATTGTGTGTTCCTAAGACAGAAGTTATTTTCCGAACACGTGGTAAAACTTAAATAACTTTCAATAAGTATGCTTGTTTATGGGCCGGCCATATAGCTCGAAGAACCGATAACCGATGGGGAAGAAAGGTTCTCGAGTGGCAGCCTCGTACCGGTAGGCGTAGTGTAGGGCGACCCCCCACTAGATGGAGTGACGACCTGGTAAGACATGCAGGAAGTCGATGGATGCAGGTGGCTCGGGACCGTGCTTTGTGGCATTGCTTGGAGGAGGCCTATGTTCAGCAGTGGACTTGTGAAGGGCTGTAACGATGATGATGATGAAGTATGCTTGTAATTTACTTTGAATAAAAATATTCTTTTCAAAAAAAAAATGAATAAAACTGTAAAAATCCGTTATTTATTTTAAAGAAGTATTTTAGAAGTTATTTAAGCGTATCCACTACCCCATATCATCCCGTGGGTGTCGTAACAGGTCACAGAGGGATGCAAATCATAAGATGGGCAGCAGCGTCTTCTAATAAAGATAAAAATAAAAAACTGCGTTGGCCAACCCCCTCGCCAAGCATGGCAACTATGCCAAATATGAGGCAATCTATGGAAGGAGGCCTATATTCAGCAGAGGGCTTTAATAGGCTGTGTAACGGTAACGGTATTCAAGTTTTCAAAAGAAGTTCAAACGGTAAACGAGACTGTCACTTTCTCTAAACGATATTAAGCTTATTTACTGCAGTCTTGGTTATTTTGGTAGGATCGTTACTATTATATAATCAGGAAATAATTAATTTACAGTTTTTGACACACCGCTCTCATTAACACATACGTGACTTTACTTATTATTATTTAACATTTGTATTTATGTTAAGGGGCAAATTTACAATTCCGGCGATATCTAATAGATCCAAAAACCAACTAATTCACATTAGAATGCAGGATAGTCAAGTCTGCCGGTGACGGTGTTACGCTAGTGCTTTCATTTCATCTTTATCATTGCAATTGATCACAAGTAAAGCGATGAATTTATAGTACTATAGGTCTACTTCCTTATTTAATGCTAGCCTTCCTTATTGAACAAAATACGGCCTTTCCTATACCCTTCATCGTTCATTAGATTGTTTAGTTTCTGGTATTCTTTTCTCTTTACAGATTTTTAGTAAAAATACAACAAGTTGTGTTATTCTACAATAATATGTGTTCGTACTTCGTACACAAAATATTGTGTGATTACCTTCATGTTCTGTCGTTATATCAGGCACGCGTAAGGTGTGACGAATGAAAGTACATACATATACATAAACACTCACGCCTGGCACCCAGAGGGGTGGGCAGAGAATACGGACTTCCATTTGGCACGATCCTGACACACCTCTCTCGCCTCCTTCACATCCATACACCTACGCATACATGCTCGTCCGTTAAAGGTACTCCTAATTTGACCCGTTTTCAATAAATTGCCAATTTGGTCGATACATTTTCGCCTAGGACGTCCCTTTCCGACTCTGCCATTCACTTTTGCAACATAAATTTTCTTTGTCACTCTTTCCTCATTCATTCTTTCCACATGACCAAACCACCGAAGCATTCCTTTCTTAACAGGTCACAACATCATCTTGCAAACAACGCTCCTCTCTTATCACACAATGAATGTCTTTGTTTATATTCTCGTGTCTCCGCACTACTAAAGAAGTCTTAGGTACTAAAGCTTTTTGCAACAGAAAACTTTCAATAATATTTCGATATTGTTGAAATTTATTAAAAGGCAATAATCAACTTCATCTTCATTTTTGTTAAAAATCTCACCTCTGGTATATTATACCCTGCCAGCATTGTGTTTCGAAGAGCTCGATGCGGGACGCCGAAAGTCCTTCCCATAAAATGACGAATTGATTCATGTACTATTGCTTCATTATACGGCATCCTAAAAATATATAGATTATTCTTTTAACACAAATTTCATAATTTACTATACAACGAAATATGTAACAAATAATTTTCTTAACACTATGAAATATTAAATTATGAGCTAAGTTGTTTTTAAATAATCTCACTTTGATCGATCCTCTAAAGTTGGCATCCGGTTTTTTCCTACAACTCTATCGATTTCTTCTTGAGCTTTTCTTTGCACTTCTTGGTTACGAACCAAATAACTAAATGCAAAACTCATGCTCTTACTTGTAGTTTCTGTGCCAGCCATAAACATGTCCATACACATTGCTACTAACTGACCTTCTGAATAAGTATCTCTTTCACCATATTCTCTAAGCACTCGTAAGTAAACATCTATAAAGTCTGTGCTTTCTGTATCAACGTCTAAATTTTCTTTATGTTTTGCAATTTCGTCTCTCAAAAACTTCCATATTCTTTTATGGGTTTTAATAAAGTTTTTGTAACCAGATAAAGTTGGTGTAATTATGGATAATATAGGGAAATGACTGAAAACGGCGCCCACCATGTCAACAGTCCGAAACAAATCGAACAAAAGATCCTGAAGTAGTTTCATTTGCGGGTCACTTGCTTGATATCTTATTCCTGCCATCATTGTCCATAAAGTATTCAAAATATATGTATTAAAAAAATTATGCATGTATATACCATTTTTGTTGCTGCCACTATTTAACATCTCTTTGACGTCGTTTATCATGTAGCAAGCTTCATTGTGTGCTATTTCTCCCATACCTTTTCTTCCAAACCCGAATTCCTTCAGATGTTTTATTAGAAATCTTCTCTGTTCTTTCCAGAGCTCTCCGTCAGTCAATAGGACCCCTCGCCTTTCGCCCCATGTCCGTGTTTGATAAAATATACCTTTCGGCCTCCCATCGATATCTTCATTATACAACATCTCCTTATTTGCTTCAAGAGAGTTAACCATAACAATTTTGTCTTTACCAATTTTAAGACCAAGAACAGGCCCATCATTGCAATACGTACTGGATAATTCTTTAACCGCTTTATAAAGATATCCAGTTTTTTCTCGTAACTTGTTAACCTCGCTGGCACTACCAATGATAGGAAGCCATTTTGGACCAGGAGGAAAATTTCGCGGTTTGAAACAGCTCATGCCAAGCAGTAAGAAAATTACGCACACTGCTACAAGTATCGATAACCACATCTGAAATGAAACATGAATATTAAAGTACTCCACAATGATTTACTAATAAAAAATGCAATGTTAATATTTGTGAAGAGTTTAATAATCCCTATTAGGATACATAACAATGTTTGCCACGTTTTACATGCGGGTGGGCAACTTTTTGGTTGGTTGTTATTAAGAAGATATCACGGCTTTACTCCATATTCCTATGTCGTCTTTTGCGATACCAACGGTAATTTTAATCAAGGATAAATGTAGGTGTATATAGACCACATCCAACAACATACAATTACCGTAAGGCGAACTGTGGGCTCGTTTGTCACACTTGTTTGTATAAAAAAGACTTTCTCGTATCAATGTAACACTTATGGTTTAAGCGGCAGTGGTCTCAGATGCAGACTAGAAATTCAGACTTGAACTATTCCGACAGACTTCAAATCCAAACTTAAAATTCAGATTTGAACAAAAACATTCGGAATTGAAAGCAAACTGTTAATATTGCTAACTCCGGCTAGAATTTGGATGAAGTGTTATTTTAATGTTAAAAAGTACACAAGTAACAGACTTCAATGCCATATCATTGAGTTTCTAATTCGTCATTGAATTGAAAATTCCAGTGTTTCACTGAAAAAGTATTGAATTTAATTATTTTAAGATTAAGGCTCGATTTTTCAGTATTTAGTTAAAATTTATTCATAGGATATAATACAATATAAACAAAACAAAAATATATCTTGTGCGAATAAAATAGTTTAATTGTTTCACTTTCATATTCAATCAAGTTATAATTTATTTCATGGATAACTTTTACCTGACGGTTGAAATTTTGCCCAAAATCGTAGTAAGTATTATTGACATTAACGATATATTTATTTCATAAAACCGAAGAACAGAAATTAGAGTATAGGTAAAACAGAGAATATATTATATTGGGTAAATGCAAATCAGCAACATTCATACATTACCCTAAGTATAATCGTCTTTGTGGTTGATAAAAAAATATTTTAATGTTTTAAATTCGAATTTTAATAATATTTAAAAACAAGATGCGATGACTTTCACATTCCAGATCGATAAGAATGTTGCATGTTTGTTATAAAAAAATATTTCTTTAGTTCGTAGAAATATTTTCTCCGTAGTTCTTTCCTCCGTAAATACGTTCGTTAGGTCTAAAGACCTAAGAAGTAGGTAAAAAGGCAATATTTACCAACCCTAAGCCTATTTCTGACGCAAGGAATTTTACACAAAATAAAGATATTTCTATACAATCGCAAGTAGCTTTATAAAATTAGTATTGGACATGCCATTACATGTTTATTTTTTATTAGTATTATATTGTTAAAATCTTTTAATTAAATAAAAACTTAAAGAATAAAGAGACACGTTATAACGAATATTGATGCCAAAAATATTATCCTTACAGTCTTAAATAAAATACATGAGAAGTTAAGGATTGAATGTACCAACCTTATTATAGTAGTAACTAATAAAGTTAATTTTTACATTGAGGGAAATTAAGAATAACTTGAAAAGGATCGAGAAAGTCGAGGGAGAGCATATATTGTTTCAAAACATTTAATATTACAGCATTTTGTAAACGTTACACAAACGTATTCCTACGTATTCTTATATTTCTACATTTTCTTTTTAATACGCGTTATAATACAATATAAATCAATGCTAAATTTTTATTACTAATTGTTTATCATTAAAAATAAAAAATATTGTATAATCGCCAGCAGAACAAAAACAAACCAGAACAGTATAAAGAGTTTTAAAAACCCAACATTACCTTTTTGGGATTGTAGCGAGCCGAGTGCAAGCTTTCACTTGACAAAGTCCGAAAACGTACGGTGTCTTATTTTGCCACCCTGCCAACACACGCGCTACACACTGGTGCAAACGATGAAACGCTACTCAAACTGTTTCGACACCACTCACTCTTAACTTTCATCCGCAAAGTGATATAACACAATTTAGCGTGTGCTAGTAAAAGCAAAAGTTGGTTATAGGTGGGGCAACAGTTAAAAGGTGGGAGCTTCTTTATGGATATGCTAGTTTTTGCACGTCAATAATAACTTCAAATGTCTTGAAATTATACAATTAACAACAAAAACAGTAAAACAAAAAATTGAAGTCCCGACTTAACGTTATGTCGTGATAATTTTTCTGTTTGATTTTTGAATACTATTCTAATTTTTATTGAACATTTATTTAATTTATTTGAATTTTTATTAATAGATTAAATATCAAGATAGCAAATACTTAACTACATCCCTAAGTTATCCACTTGGAATTTCTTATAATTAATATGGTATCGCCTAAAATATTACATAAGCGCAACTGCTGATCATATGTTCCCGAGTTCGAATTCCGGGTCGAGCCAAATATCACTTTTTTGACGTATAATGATTACTTTGAATATGTTGGCACGTTTATTTACAAAAGTACCTATATGCCTATAACATTTTCTTTCAAAATGTCTCGTTGATCCAGTAATCTATGGTCGGGACAAAATCATTTATTGGCTTTTCCTTTTTCTTACTTATTAGAAGCCAGTGCTTGACCACAATTCCACTTGGTGGTAAGTGGAGATGTAGCCTTTTCGAAAAATTCTCAGAAGCAGCGCAGTCAGGTATTTAGGGGCAATTCACCCCCGTGCTCCGGAAAGCACGCAAAGCCCTGCTGCAGCTAATGTCTCTCTGCTTGTGTCGTACTACTGTTCCGTAGGACTATGACGTGAGAGAGTAGAAGGTGCATCAGTGCCTAGGAACACACTTTTTACAGAAAAATAGTGTTAAGTGAGCACAAAGTCCTCGTAAGTGGTTGCAGCCCATAGACATTTTATCTCATCTACATCTATCTTCGATTAAGAATTAATTTGCAGATATATAAATAATAAGATGGAATGTTGTATCCTTAACAGCAAAAGAGGTCTACGGTTTTCTGCACTTACCGTGCCAAACATCACTAAGCTGATATTCACGCTGGTATTCTATGAGAGCGTCATTCTACCCAGGTCGAGTCGAACCATTCTTTTTGTATATAGCTACTCGTATAATACAGCAGCAGCGTGACCATACCCTGTAGTCCCGTTCAGCGCAGAGACTAAGCTCCTATAAAATTGGCCGCCATGACTAAAATTCGGGCTGGAGGACATAATTTAATTAAAAAAATATTTTAATCCTTATTGCTATTTCTGAGAAATCGGTGACCATACATACAGCTATACCCGTGACTTCGTCCGCATATAATATTTACTTAGTTTTCTTTAAATCATGGTCAGTTAATAATTTATAATAATGAATTTAACCTTTATTATTGTGACACAAACTTTCATTTTTAAGCATTAGTACTAGTTTCATCTCAAATAGTAATAACATAGTTAAGTTAATTAATAATGTGTAATTTCGTTATAAAAGCATAATAAGAACAAGGCTCCCATAGAGAATGTACGTACATAATATGTTTACAAATTTTAACTAAAGGTATACAGTTATAAAATATGAAAAAAGAACTAAGGAAAGGGTAACCAGTTACTCTACTTTATAAAAACATATTGGATTGAAAACTTTAATGATAAGAAAGGAGCGATAATGATTTATTTATATTTACGCGTACACTATACATTGATTTAAACTACATTTGCGGATTGTATCACGTTTAATTTATTTTATTTTTAATTCCCGACGTTTCGGTTGCTTTCCAGCACCTATGGTCTCGGGGTAACCCCGTAGTAGTAAGTCCTCCGTGACGATGTGTGCTGGAAAGCGCCCGAAACGTCGGAAATTAAAAATCAAATAAATTAAATGTGATAAAATCTGTAAAGGTAGTTTAAATCAAGGGGCGATAATTTGTTGGCTGCGTAAGAAAATTCACTATCCCGTTATATTCCGTGGGTGACATGAGAGACGACTATGGGAAATGCCAGAAAAATCTTGCAGCTTCTGATATTAAATGGCAGAAAAACGCGCGGATATGATAACGTTTTACCTGCGTATAAAAATTTTACTATATGAAGGTATCACACACTACGCAGATACAACAATATATGAAATGATGTATTCACTCGAAATCCTTCAAACCTACTGGACGTGCTTTTTGGAACCGTTTGAACAATAGATGTGACATGGACGTTACACATGATCTTTGTTTTCTCCATGTTCATCTTAAGTCCTCACCCGATTGTGTCATAAGGACTATATCGTCGGCAAATCGAAGATGAGTGATGCTAATACCATATCCTTTCCGGTCCAGTAGCTTAAAAATGTTTTCCACTGTAGCGGTGAAGAGTTTTGGGGATATAACGTCACGCTGTCTTACACTTTCCCTGCGGTTGGATAGGTTTCGTACTCTGATTTTGCACTCAGATAGCCGTCGTAGATCTACTGTACCAACACTTCAGTACCTCGATATATCGATAGGTAACTTAGCACCACTGAAGGGACTGCAGTACCGCCCAAATTTCGACAAAATCAAAGGCTTTCTTATGTTCCAGACACGCAAGAAAAGTGGCAGAATGTACTCTTAGGTCTTCTGTACAATTTGCCGAAGGGTATGAATTTGGTATATGGTGCAAGCCTTTTCCAAAACCGGCTTGTTCGGGAGGCTGGAAGTCTTCGAGTTTGCGTGCGAGACTATTTGTAATGACTCTCAAGGGACCGTTGTCTTCTTTCTTGATGAACAAAACCAGCGCACTTCTGCTCCACGCTCCCGAAGTAGTGCCATCATGGAGGAGGGAATGAAGAAGCTTCTAAAAGACTTCAAGTACCGGTTTTCCAACCGCTTTCAGAAGCTCTGCTGTAATTCTATCCTCACCCAGTGACTTTTCGTTTTTAAGTTGCTGGAGAGACATTCTAATCTCGCTCAGACTTATATCCAGAACAGTGTTGGATAAGAAATAAAAGAAATAAATATTTATTACAATAAACACTAACACACATGTTATAAAATATATTATACACTAAACAACTTCTAACTGCAGACTAAAAAAAACTAAATCCTAAATAAAATAGAAGCAATTCAATCAAATCCTTATTATGTGTGTGGGTTTGATAAAAAAGAACTACACTCAGCAGAATTTCGATATTATCCACGAAGCTGGTTTTCAGTGCGCCCTGTAGTGATCGTACGGATGAATATGCAACAACAACAACAATTTATACAACTACAACTGTTTCAACAATCACACATAAACATATTGTTAGTAAAAAAGAAGAAAAGTTATGTACATATCGGTATTAATGATTTTATAATAATAATTACATCGCAAATTGTTTATAACCAACAATGTAATAATGTTAAAATAAACTACTATTAGTACTAATTATCATGTTAATCCAATTAATAGGCTGATTAGTGGCGGTGTAAGAATATCCATATCGTGTATAACAGTATCTTCTTGACAATTTACTAGAACATACGTTTGTCGTTTGCTAATTATTAGTATATTATGTCCGTTTTTGGGGGAGAGCTGTGTATAATATTTATATACGTTTTTGTAAATTGAGAACGTAGATAAGTCTTGCTCTTGGATCGTTACTCACCTTTAGTGTGGCTCCAATTATGACGTGTACAGGCTCATAGAACCTCTCAATCTCACTCAAAATCTTAGATGTCCCGGAAACGATGCTACACCGTTGGTCTTTAGCTTCGACATTTGGAAGTTTCTAGCAGACAGATCTCTGCCAAAGACTTTGGAGCCCTGGTTCCGCTCGATCGCTTCTGTATTAAAGATGCGTAAGTCCGGCCGCATGCATTTTGAGATGCGTCTGTTCAGTTGCCTGTATGCTGTCAAATCTGCTAAAGACTGTAACTACATTCCCAGTCTAACAGCCATGAGAATTAGAGTGCGCTCGGAGAGTTTTTGTGTTCTTTGCGATGAGTCTTGCAGAACTTAGCTCCGACCACATGGACAGTTTCCACGAGCTTGTCATTCACATCTTCCACTGCATTGCAGTCTTCTAAGCAGGCATTGCAGGCATCCAAGAAAATAACTCCGACTACTGGTAATGTATAATGTGTATTTTTTTTATAGAAGAAGGGGCAAACGAGCATGTGGCTCACCTGATGTTAAGTGACTGCCGCCGCCCATGATCAACCGCAACACCAGGAGAATTGCGGGTGCGTTGCCGGCCCTTTAGAAAGGAGTAAGCTCTTTTCTTGAAGGTCCCCAGGTCGTATCGGTCCGGAAAAATCGCCGGTGGTAAACTATTCCACAGAGAGGTTGTACGTGGAAAAAAACTCCTTGTGAAACGTACAGTGGTGGACCGCCAAGCATCCAGATGGTGTGGATGGTATCGGGACGTTTGACGTGTAGTGCGTTCACGAAATTTGACGGCTGGGATTAATCCGAACAATTCCTCAGAGCACTCCCCGTGATAGATGCGATAAAATACGCAAAGAGATGCAACATCTCTTCGCAGCGCCAGTGAATCGAGCCGATCGGAAAGCACTCGGTCGTCGACGATTCGAGCCGCTCTGCGCTGGATGCGGTCAAGTGGAAGAAGCTGGTACTGGGGAGCCCCAGCCCAGAGATGGGAACAGTATTCCATGTGCGGCCGAACCTACGCCTTGTAAAGTTGCAGGCGGTGTGCCGGCATGAAATACTGTCCCGCTCTGCTGAGCACGCCAAGCTTTTTAGAGGCCAATTTGGCCTTCCCTTCCAAGTGACCACGAAACTGCACGTCACTCGATATGTCGACGCCGAGGATTCCGATACTGACTGAGGCAACAAGGGGAGTGCCTTGAAACTGAGGGGATACGACAAAGGGGTTCTTTTTAGCGGTTAACGCGCAAACTTGTGTCTTCTGGGGGTTAAACTGGACTAGATTTAGTCGCCCCCAATCCGAGACTCTGTTCAGCAGAGACTCGACTTCAGACACAAGTTTGTCCCGGCACTCGGAGACGTTTTCCCGAGAAATATTGGCTCGGCCGGTGTAAAGAGCATCACCAGTGCTGTCATCTGCATAGCAATGAATGTTACGGGTATGCAACATGTCATTGATATGCAGAAGAAACAGCGTTGGCGATAGCACACAGCCCTGTGGAACACCAGCATTAATAGGCTTGCAATCGGAGCTTGCACCGTCTACAACGACCTTGATGCTCCGATCTGCAAGAAAGCTGGTGATCCAATCGCACAATTTCTCGGGAAGCCCATAGGAAGGGAGCTTCGAAAGAAGCGCTTTGTGCCAAACCCGATCGAAGGCCTTCGCAATGTCCATACTAACGGCCAATGCCTCCCCCTTGAACTCTACTGCCTCCGCCCATCTGTGAGTTAGGTAGACCAGAAGATCACCAGCTGACCGACCACGGCGAAAACCGTATTGGCGGTCACTAATCAGCTGGTGATCTTCAAGGTACCTCATGAGCTGGCAGTTTACAATGGACTCCATTGTTTTGGAGAACAAGGAGGTGATGGCGATTGGCCGGTAGTTAAACGGGTCAGAGCGGTCACCTTTTTTAGGGATCGGGTGGACGTAAGCCGTCTTCCATGATTTTGGGACTACGCCTAGGGAGTAGGAATACCGGAAAAGACGCGTTAAAACCGGTGCCAACTCTGGAGCACACGTCCTCAGCACAATTGGGGGGATTCCGTCAGGCCCACTCGACTTGTGGATGTCCAGGGAGAGGAGTGCTTTGCGAACCGAGCGCTGTGTGAAGTACACTTCCGGCATGGAGCACTCACACCGCGGGATGGTCGGCGGAGTACTCCCCCCGTCATCGAGAGTCGAGTTAGACGCAAAGAAAGAGCCTAGAAGATCGGCTTTCTCCTTTGCGGTATGGGCCAGTGAGTCGTCCTCCCTGCGCAGAGATGGAAGAGATGGCTGACAGAAATTCCCCTGGACAGCCTTGGCGAGAGACCAGAATGCACGGGTTCCAGAAGGAAGGCGAACTAGTTTCTCGCCAATTCTGCCTATGTGCTCTGACTTTGCCTTGCAATGACTCTTTTGAAGGACCTAGAGGCGGAATTATACTTCTTTTTTAGAGCGCTGGTGTTTACATCCCGGGACGCTGATGCATCAGCCCAGGCTTGGTAGCACTCCTGCTTATAGCATGATGCTATTTTACAGGAGCGACCAAACCATGGCTGAGACTTGCCTCCAATGGGCACCACAGAGGAAGGAATAAAAAGTTCCATACCCTGAAGTACCACATCAGCAACAGAATCCGCAACAACGTTGGGATCATCCGGCGAGAAGCAAACCCGCCCCCAAGGGTAGGATGCAAAGAAAGACCGCATCCCATCCCAATCGGCTGACCTATAGTGCCAAACACGGCGGCAGCCTGCAGAATGCAACCGCAATTTCAGCGTGAGTGGCACCACACTCCGGACCAGACAATGGTCCGAGGAGCCTAAAGGGGCGTCGACGGAAATCTGATATTCGTCCGGGTGAGAGGTCACCAGAAGGTCCAACAGGGAAGTTGCATGATCCTCCACATCTGGAATCCGCGTAGGCGAAGTAACCAGTTGTGTCAGACCATATGCCAAGGCAAAATCATGAACAGATCTCCCCGCATGATCGGTTAAACGTGAACCAAGCCATTCGGCGTGATGGGCGTTAAAGTCGCCGAGGATCACGATCTCGCAGGGGTCTGAATGAATGAATGAATGAATATACTTTATTGCACACCACAAACAAATTTACAAATAACATAACAGAGAGCAGATTACATGTACAATTTGGCGGCCTTATCGCTACATAGCGATCTCTTCCAGGCAACCAAAGGTGTAAAGGAATAAAACAGTGAGTACTAGGTAGGTGGTGCAATATAAATATACCTAATATAATATCAATACATGCAATAAAATAACATATAAGTAAATAACTAATACATTAAAAAAAAATATGATACACATATACATAGGTATATACATAAACATACACACACATATATACATATATATATACATATACATACATATACACACATACACATATATACATACATATATCCTCAAATATATACCACTAACAATAACATAAACAAATAAATACAAAACTACATAATCACATAATTTATCCTAATGATTTTCGAACGATTGAGACAAGTAATGCTCTTTAAGAAGTCGCTTAAAGACTACAATAGTCTGAGCTTCGCGTAAATACAAAGGTAGGGCATTCCAGAGCTTAATAGACTGTACAGTAAAAGATTTATTAAAGAAAGATGTATTGTGAGTTGGTACCCTTAAAATGAGTTTTCTTGAAGAGCGTAAAGGTTCCCCTGGAAGCCCAACAAAACTAAATTTCTCCTTAAGATAAGGAGGAGTAGAAGGGTGAAATAAGACACAGTACAGAATAGAAAGAATATGCATGTTCCGGCGAAATTGGATAGGTAACCACTTGAGACGTGAGCGAAATTGGGAAATGTGGTCAAATTTGCGCAATCCAAATATGAACCGAATACTAGTATTTTGAAGTCTCTCAAGCTTAGTTAGCTGGTCTATAGTTATGTCTACATAGCTTGCGTCGGCATAGTCGAGAATCGGAAGGAGAAGAGACTGTGCGAGCATAATTTTTGTAGGAATGGGAAGAAATGGTCGAAGGCGACGCAGTGAACTAAGAGCGACAAAGGTTTTCTTACTTACCTCATTCAGTTGGCGTTTCCAATTTAAGGAACTATCAAGGTAAACACCTAGATTTTTGACATTGTCAACGTAAGGGATCACAACCCCATCGAATACAACAGGTGGTATGGAAAACCAGTCAATTCTTGAGATAAAGCTCTGACTACCAAAAATGATAGCCTGTGACTTTTTAGGATTGACATTTAGGCCATATGATTGACTCCACTCATGAATCATATTTAAGTCATTGTTTAATGTAGCGATTGCATTTGGCAAATTCTCAAGAGTTGACTGGGTGTAAATCTGGACATCATCCGCATACATGTGGTAGAGAGAAGAAATTTTATGAGTAATTGAATTAATGAAAATGGAAAAGAGTAAAGGTGACAACACGCCACCCTGCGGCACGCCTGCAGTAATATCACACCAAGATGAGTGAGTTTCATCAACATGAATACACTGCCGACGGCCACAGAGGTAACTTTGAAACCAGTCAATTACTGATGGAGATATGTTAAGGGAATACAACTGACTCAACAGTATATCGAAATCAACAGTATTGAACGCATTGCTGAAATCTAGCAAGGTCATGACTGTGAGTTGTTTATTATCCATACCCCACCGTATGTCATCAGTAACTTTAATTAAGGCAGTAGCCGTACTATGACCGGGACGGAAACCGGATTGTAAAGAATTCAACAAATTGTGCTTATTAAGGAAAAGTGTCAGCTGTTGGCAAATAAGTTTTTCAAGGACTTTAGAAAGGAAAGGTAAAATCGAAATGGGACGGAAATCAGTGAGGTTGACGGGATTAGATTTCTTCGGAAGGGGTATAACATAAGCACTCTTCCAGGCTTGTGGGAATTTAGAGGAAGATGCACATGCGTTAAGCAAATGAGTGATAATGGGAGTGATAACATCAAGGAGAGGAACGATCATATTACGGCTAATGCTGTCGCTACCGACAGCATTTGAGGAGATGGATAATATGATTCTCTTAACATCACAAACAGTAAATTGACTAAAAACGAACGGAGAATAATTAGGAGTCGGACTTACAGAAAGAGAACGAAGTGTTTGCAGTTTATGTTCACTATCAAAAGAGTTAGAAGGATTAGAAAAATGTTGATTTAATAGTTCAACATCAACACTGGGAGGTGAAGTATTAAGAGAGTTTCTACCAACTCCAACTGTTTTAAGAAACTTCCACACCCTAGATGAGTCGCCGTTCTCGACTGATGAATGAATATGGCGTCGTTGTGCATCTCTACACAATGTGTTGCAGCGATTCCGGATTTTAGTGTATTTTCTAAGGTTTTCCTCTGTTTTGTTCCTCTTAAGCTTTGACAATGCCGCATTCTTCTTCAAAATTAGCCTTTTCAGATCATCAGAGAGCCATGGAGCAGGTAAGTGCTTGAGTTTAACATAATGCATTGGCGCGTGTACGTCATATAGCTGAGTGAGAAGGGAATTGAAAAGTTCCACTTTATCGTCAATGCATGGTGCTCTCTCAATCACTGACCAGTCAATATTATGAGCATCTTCGCAAAGTTGGTCAATATCCATTCCTCCAAAATTACGTCGCAGAACTAATTTAGGTTTGATTTTAGGAGGGCGTAGTTTATACGAAAGGAAAAGTAAATCGTGATAAGAGAATGCATCAGCAGGACACTGTCCATGCTTGAAAACTAGGTTTGAAGATGACACGATAATTAAGTCCAGAAGGGAAGGAGTACAGTTAGGAAATTTGTGAGTAGCAGCAAGAGGTAGGATTTGCATATTACACGCTTCAATTATAGACTCAAGTTTTATTGCCCGATTGTCGCCTTTAAGTAAACAGGTGTTGAAGTCACCCATCAAAATAGTATGACTATATGTAGGGACTAGTGATTCTAAAAGAGATTCAAAAGAAGTAAAATAGTTTATAGAAAGAGAGGGACTGTAGAAAACTCCAAGTAGGATTTTATTCTGAGACAGGGAGACCTCAACTAGCAAATGCTCAGCAGAATCACCAGGAGGCGGTTGACATGACGAACTAACAATTTTAAATGGAAAGTAGGATCTTAGATAGATCGCCACGCCCCCACCACCTCTATTACTGCGGTCATTTCTAATTAGATGAAACCCAGGCAAAGAGTAAGAAGTAGAAGGCAAACAGGGTTTTAGCCAAGATTCTGAAACTAAAATGGCATGAATATTTCGGGATTCAAATGACGCAAGCATGTCGGGATAATGAGCCGGAATGCTTTGGGCATTAATATGAATAGCATTGAAATCTGCTGTATCTGCTGCTATCGGGATCTGCTGTAGCAACGAATCTGCAGCCATTTGGACGTGGTCGAATAGTCGGTCTGTTTCGGCATTACCGCTATGGAAGCTATAGAGGCACCCGTAGACGCGCGGATTGTCGTCGCTGTCTACGCGTAGCCAAAGGATGGACAGGTCCGAACCTTCAAGTCTGCCGAGGCGTCGAGAGCAGATGTCCTCTCTGACGTAAACGCAAACTCCAGCCCGAGGCACAAAGGAGTATTCCAGTTTGTACCCCGGGTAGGAGAGATACGAGACATCAGCCGGAGAGGACACCTGCGTCTCGGTCAGAAAGAGCAGAGCCGGCCTCGCCGTCTCGAGATGGTAGTGGACGGCGTTTAGGTTAGAGTGAAGTCCCCTGATATTGCAGAAATTCACGGACAGCGTGGCAGGGGTCGCCTTGGTCTTGTTGCTCCGTTTGCCCCGAGCAGTTGTAGTCTTGAGCGGAATATTTTGCCCCCCCCCCCCCCAGAATACGCGGGGCAGCCTGAGCACCCACGCTCAGAAGTGGAGAAACATGGTCGTGGATGCTCAGCGAGGGATTCTCCAGGGGTGCTGGTACCCTCCTGGGGTAGTCTATGATCATTTAATTCCGCTACCATGTTGATGGGGGCGGGGGGGGATTTGAGCCTCCGGCCACCTGCACTCACCAGACGAAACGCGGAAGCAGAGCTTCCACTTCACGCCGGTATTCTGTGAGGTCGTGGTACCACCCCGGTTTGAGCCAGCCCATACGTGCAACAGCAAAGCTGCCGCGTGGCTCTACCACTGTTATTGTATCTTGAATTTTCAAGGCAATTTTAAATGTTGACCTTATAATAAAACAATTATACATCCTAAATTCACCACACATATCTAAGTAAAAATATCTAAGTAATAGAATAAAATTTAATTTAATAGCATGTAAAAAATCGTATAATTGTATTAAAATTAATTAGCCAAGATGTGCATTAAAAACGCGTTTTTGTTTTATTCAAAGTAAACATTGTTAAATTTTTATAACATCACGAAGAGTTGATCAAGTGCGAAGCAGCTGCTCATGAGATTCACGCACTTAGGCGCGGAAGGCATTTAGGGGTCATAGGGCACATGTCCACCAATTCATAATAATTTTTCTAAGTATAATTTTGTCCTCTACTAAAACCTTATGGTAATGAGGATGAGATAAAAGAATTGCGCGAGCGAAACTATTTGCATTCCCTGAGCGTTGTTTATTCTCATTAGAAGCTGATACTCACCATCGCTTATAGTCGGTTAAAACCAAAGCTAAATGGTATTTATTAAAAATCAATGATATTCGGTTCGATAGTCGATAGGTGCAGGTGGCTAAGGATCTTATTTTGTTACATTACTTGGAGAAGATATACAGCAGTGGACTTGAGAAGGGTTTTTAATGATAATGATGATGACGATGATGTTACATGATGTGTGTGGAATAAAATAAAATCACCTTTCACCCAATAACTTTTAAGAAAGAACTAATTTGAGCCGAGTACAATTATAAAGATTTTAAGGATTCGTGAACATTCAAACACTGAGACAAAGCCTATCGGATTTAAAGGAAATTTCTTAAACGATATTTAGATTTAGAGAAAACTTATGACTTCTGTTAAAAAGGTTGTTAGTTATAGTTTAAGAGACTGTGGGAGATCGACCTTCACCCATCTGATAAATAGATGAGATCAATTTTTTTATGAAATTTTATTGATTTATAAACCACGCCTCTGATAGCTTGGCTTTCAAAAAGTGTTCATGGCTATTTTTAATTAAATTAATTAAGTGAAATATTGTTTTTTCACAAACTTCACATTTTTAATAACCGAACATATGTAGTAACAGA
Source organism: Parnassius apollo (assembly GCA_907164705.1). Lineage (NCBI taxonomy): Eukaryota > Metazoa > Arthropoda > Insecta > Lepidoptera > Papilionidae > Parnassius > Parnassius apollo. Next base: position 237,421 of record CAJQZP010000444.1, read on the forward strand.
TAGTTTTTATCATGAAGAATGGTATGCTTGCCTATGTTCATGGCTAAAAATCGCAAGGTCGGGGCTATATGACGGGTAACCCCGTAATTTAACGTCTGACGTTGCCAAGTAGTCGATTGTTTGTTTGGCGGTATGCGACGAGATGTTGTCGTGGTGAAGGAGGATGCTACTGAAAGGTCGTTTCTCCCGAGCTTTTTCCAATACAAACAATTGTTAGTGTACCACTCCGCAGTAACTGTTATTCTGCGGCCAGTCCTTACGAAGAACGAGGCCACCATCTTTATTCCCACGCTTCGACCTCTCTTCACTTTAGTTGGCAATTCCTCGGAAGGAAACACCCAGACAGCATACTGTCACTTAGTTTTAGGATCATAACAATACATTCAGCTTTCGTCACCCGTAAGCATGTCGAACACAGCATTTGAGTCACCTCCGTTAAATCTTTGAATAATTTCACGACACCAATCAACACGACGGAGTATTTGGGCCTCTGTTAAATTATGAGGTATCCATCGAGCACTAAGGTTTTTGACCGCTAAATGATGGATTTTGTGCACTTGACTCATACCGATGCCTAAGCTTGTCCGAATCTGCTGGTAAGTCACTCTTTTGTCAGTCTCTATCATACGCCGTACAACACTGATGTTATCCTCAATCGTCGTCGTAGAAGGCTGTCCCTCACGCAGATCATCGGCGAGATTAGTGCGACCAAGTTTAATTTCATTAAACCAGTTTAAATAGTGGCATGAGATGGCACTTCATTATGAAAGGCCAATCGAAGTCTATCATAACTTTCACGTTGACTTAAATAACATCGAAAGTCATAATAAATCGTTGTACTAAAATTTTCTCGCGTTAAATTCATGCTGACGTGACACAGACAATTTTCAATTTGCCGTCAAATCGTAAACAAATGACGAATTAGTAAAATACATGCAATATTGGCAAAGAGTTCCATTTACAAAATTTGAAATTATTTTTTATTATATTGTTTACAAGTAGCCAGTTCTAAAAACTTTCAGTGTCGCCCTGTAGGTAAGTTAATATGGGTAACTATACCGATATATAAACCAATAAAAATTGGTATCAGAGGAAATATAATTTAAAACAAGTCAATCAAGATTTACGAAATGCATTACTTGTAAGTGCTTCGCCGTATTCAGATGCCCGTTGGTGCAGCGAATTTAACAACCAACAAAGATGAAAAGTAGTTAAGTTGTACCAGTTCTGGCTCACTGATTCAGAAGTGGTACAACGTTCGTCGACTCACGATCCTAAAAAAAAAAGAAAAAGAAAAGGACTTTGCATACTCTGATCACGAATCTGCGATCCACTTTTGCGTAGGATGCACGGTTCCGGAGATTTGCATATCAATTAACTAATATCTAATTGATATACGGTGAGGGCCTCCACCATCATTAGCGTCCCATTGTTCTTATCTATTTGTCTATTGTTCATTGAACACCGTCATTGTCTATTCTTCCTCGACGTTTGCGTCGGTTTATCAGTGTTATTGAATTATACTTCTTTGTTCCTAACTACAACGCCAATCTGAATCATCAATATAACACATTACCTAATTTTGTTACAATTTTTATTTACAAAATACAAAATCTTATTACTTATTATCTATAAAATAGGAGCGAAATATCTCATCCACTAAAATATCACTGTACAATGTTACCTGTAAATATACTCGTAAAACTATGCATTGAACATCCCTGAAACTTATATAGCAAATACATTAAGCAATATTCGCCACAAACTGAAGTTCAATCATTCTAAATCCTATCAACATTCCAGTTCCATCTTTTATAATTCCTTTTTAAAACTCTAGATGATATCGTACAGGTGATCGTCCATATGAATCAAAATATTGATCGACGTCATTCGTATCGATATACAAAGCTACCCAATGTGACCCTGGTTTATCATCTGTATCCAAATTACATATTATATATGTTGGTACGTGGGTATGCAAGGGCAGTCTATACTATAATATGTATATGCATTAGCAGCATAAACATTATTTTCTAGACTGGGGTGAATCTTTTTCAGCTGTTATTGTACATCTAGTGTATCCATGATATTACTGCTATTAGTAGATTATCACAGTACCAATCTACTCAATGACTAACATAGGAATGATCAATTATAGTGGTTTCTAAATATTAAATTGCATTCTTTTGTAATATACATCGAACAAGACGCAACACGAAGGAATGTTGACGCATAAAGTTACTATCAGTTTCACTGCAGAAATTCTTTAGATTAGAATTATTACTTACTGGTGCTATATAAGATCGAGCAGCTGCAGTCATGGAGTTAGTGTATGGTCGTTTGACCGCAGTGGATCTATCAATACTACATTTGTGTTACTTCAACTCACCAAAGGCCATGGATGTAAGTGTTTATTCTATTGACAAACTTACTTTTCTTTCTATTATTTTCTTACGTGTGTATGATTTAGTGTTAACAAATTATATTTAAATATTGTGTGTGTATATGATTAAGCCGTGGTAGCTCAGATGGTTAGCGCAAGCTGTAAATTTCACAGTACGCGACCCGGCTTCGATCCCCGCCGGCACTAATTAAATTGTTAATTGCAATTTTAGGTGCTGATTTACCACGTGCTCGGCGGTGAAGGAAAACATCGTGAGGAAACCTGCATGTCTGAGAAAATTTCGAAGGCTTGTGAGGTTCGCCAACACGCACTGAGGAAGCGCGGCGGACATTTCCTAGCCCTAAAGCCCTCTCAGAAATGAGAGGAGGCCTATGTTCAGCAGTGGACTTTAATAGGCTGTAACTTTAACTTTTTTAACTTTTATTATTAAGTGTTAACAAATTGATATTAAAATGATAACTGTGTTGTTGCAGAAATTATTGAGCTTCGATGAAAATAGCTATAAACAGTATTACCACTTGCCACTCTCCTCTCAAGATGAGAGTGATGACATCGTCATTAATAATAACATATGCGATGGTAGAAAAAGAAAATCGCAATCGATTGATCATTTTTGAAGGTGAATAAAAAATAAAAAAGAGGAAGCTGTTATCATCAACCGTAGCACGAGCCGCTAGAGATGGTGTATCATACATTTCTAATAATTCTGACGACGGAGACCAAGCGACGCATCTCATCAAAATTGAAATGTACGATATGAAGAAGCTATCCAAGATTCCAACTACTGATCATTGGAAACATGCTTCCACGAGGATTAAATATTACGTAAAGACTAATAAGGATAGCATCTACGACAACACAAACGCCTTCGTATACAATATTACAAAGACAATAGCAGAAAGTGAAAAAGTTAAAAAATATTTTTTTAACAATGACAGTCATTAGCTGATCATTAGTGAATGTGATTCTGTTTACTTAAATTACTTCTGTGTACTCATTATATTCTATTTCTAATCCTTTGCTAGACTATAAATATCGGACATTATTCGAAGTTGGGTATCAGTTGGTCTACCAACACTGAACTGTTACTTACTCTGCTACCTATTTTCTTCTTTACTTTAAGGATGGAAAACTTCAGTGAAGTGTGCACCAGTGCTTTCTTCTCCACAACCATGGAAGAGAATACGGAACTATTCAACAGCGAATTAAATCAGGAGTTGTCTAAAGTTTGTGATCAAATGGAGAAGGGTCAACTGTTCGATTCATCATATGATGATGAGTTGTATAATCACTGTGCGATGGTTGAAACACAGTTTAAATAAGTAAAATAAACATTCGTTTCGATCACAATTTACACATTGTCTTATACAGTTTTTAATAAATTTAAACATTTTAGTAGTCAACCACTACAACTTGGAAGAGGAACGAAGCGAACGAGCAGCAAAGAACCCAAGATCATCAAAAAACCAACGGAAGCAGAAGCACCTATCTCTGCAGGGAACAGTATCAGTAACGATGATCAAGTAGAATGTCTAACGTGTCATATATTTATCAAGAAACGGTATTTAGCTAATCAATTTAAAAGTAATGTTCACAAAAATAATCCTTTAAATTCACATAATTCTTTATCAAACGTTAGTGTTATTGAATCTGCTTTTGGAAATAGGATTTTAACTTATAAAATCAAGAGTAGAGTAAATTTTGAAACTCCTGAACTATTTTTAAATTCTATTAAAGATGATATTTTATGTTTAATACAAGAGTGTATTCATCAACACATAATTTTTAAAGTAAACTTCAGATTTTGTTCATCAAACTAAAGATATTCATAATACGTTCGATTTTCAAACGCTTAACTATTTTGTTTGTCAAGGAGATGACTTAAATATTTTTCTTTCATCATAGCAAAAGTAGAGAAATTAAATGATATTAGTGTTAATGTTTTTGGATTAGAATATAATAAAGAAAAACGATGTAATTCTATAGTAGGTCCATTATTTTTAACAAAGTGTCGTAAAGATAGACATATCAATTTATTATTTTTTTCCAAGGATACGAAAATCATCACTGTTACAAAAAAAAATATAGCGGTTACTTAGTAAACAAATTTCAAAAGACGGTTACATCATGTACATTTGAGAAGCATGTCTACTTCACTTTTCATCTCAGGAAAGGTTAAATAACCATGAACAATACGATTGTGCCCACATTTGTACAGAATTACCAAACAGTGAAACTTAAAAAAAAAAGATGGTTTGGTCAACCTATTTCATATGATAAAATTAAATTTGATAGTTATGGAAAATAGTTAAAGATACCAATCGTAGTTTATGCTGATTTTGAAGCATTTTTAAAACCAATAGAATCATCAACTTCATGATTTACATTCGGACTTTCCTTTATGTCCCGAAAACATTTGTGTAGGCAATATTAATGAGAATAAACTGGTCCCAAATTTAAATAATAAAGATAAATATGTAATTCATTACAGAAATTTAAAGCAGTGCATAGAAATGGGGGTTAAATTAACTAAAATTCATAGATTTTTAAAATTTTAACAGTCTCTCTGGTTGAAGATGTACAAAGATCTAAACAAAAAATTAAGAACGTTAGCAAAATCAGATTTCGAAAAAGATTTTTATAAATTAATGAATAATTCAGTCTTTGGTAAGACTATGGAGAATATTGAAAAAAGGGTTAAGATAAAATTAGTTTCACACTGGGAGAACCAGGGTAAAGCTTTAGGTTCAAGATCTAATCGCTAAACCACAATTTCAAAGTCTTTCAATATTTTTGGAAAACATAGTTGCGGTTCAGTTGCGAAAACGAAGTTAATGTATAACAAACCAATTTATTTAGGATTTTGCATTTTAGATATTTCAAAAACATTAATGTATGATTTTCATTATAACTATATGATTAAAAAGTTTAGTAAAATCAAATTATTGTATACAGATACGGATAGCTTAATATATCATATATTTACAGATGATTTTTACACCGATATATAACCTGACCTCTCATCATACTTTGGTACCTCAGATTATGACAAAAATAATATTTTTCAATATCCAAAATTAAATAAAAAGAATTTAGGTTTTTTTAAAGATGAAAGTAATGGTAAAATCATGAAAGAATTTGTGGGTTTTCGATCCAAAATGTACGCTTTTAACTTAAAGAATAAGACTATATATGCCAAGGCAAAAGGGGTAAATAAATGTATCACTAAAAAGATGACAATGAATAGTTATGTCTTCTCTATTTAATAAAAAGTGCAATATTATAGTATGCTTAGATTTAAATCAATTAAACACACAATTATTACACAAAAATTAAATAAGATTGATTTATATATAATGACACAAAGAGGCATATTTTAGATAATAATATTGAAACATTAGCTTGGGGTCATTATAAACTGCGCTAAGTGTTCATAGTTTTTACTTTTATGTCTGCGTGTAAATAAAATTTGTATTGATTGTAAAATTATGATAATACTTATAATATGACCTAGAGTTTATTACATATTTAATCATTGTTTTATTGTAAATAATTTATGTTAATTGGTGTTTATATTTGCGTGTGTGTATTTATTTGAGGTTGTGTTGATTGTAAATTTATTATGATGATACTAATTAACCGGTGTTAGAAAGTCTGCATAGTGTATACAAGCTATATATCATTCTTTTTATATAATTTTTGCAAAACCAGGAAGGAATATATATATTAATTGTTTACACCAACACTTTCATTTTTTATTTCACCCCTTAGAACTTTAGACGTGTGTAATGTTTCACTTTATCCATCCATTTACTGCTATTGTTGCAGGACCAAGTAGATGTGGGAGGTTAAATTTTGTAACAAATTTCATAAAATCAGTTACAGAAATATGTAATTGTGATTTTAATCAGATCACATGGTGCTTTGATGAAATGCAACCTTTATATAATTTACCAAATATTAACTATCATCAAGGAATTACAAATCTTAATATGTTTGATGGTGAAAACCCACATCTTGTTATTATTGATGATCTAATAAGAGAGTCCGATGGAAGAATTGTGGATGTATTTACAAAAGGTAGTCATCACAGGAATTTTAGTGTATTTTATTTAACACAAAATATTATTTCATCATTAAAATATTATTTCATCAAAGTAAAGTGCAAAGAGACATATCTTTAAACTCAAATTATGTAATATATTTTAAAAACCCTCGCGATAAAACTCAAATAAGATATTTAGCACGACAAGTGTCACCAGATAACCCAAAATTCATAGAAGATGCCTACAGGGATGCAAATGTAGAGGCGCATGGATATTTAATGGTAGATTTAAAACAGAATACCAATGATTTTTGTCGTATTAAAACAAATGTCTTCCCATTTAATGGTTTCTGTACAGTCGACGTCCCCACAAAAGAGTTTAAATACACCAAAATTCAAACAATTCAAATCATTGCTAAATGATGCATCGTCGACTCACAATGCATAAATATTTGCTAAACGCTTTGCATACGCTTAAACCAAAATATCAAAGAGTATTACTTAAAACGTGTGATGAAGAAGAAATTCACTGTATTTGTGAGTGTATTCATAACGTTTTACAAGGAAAAGTACCTCTTAAAGATCAAACAAAAATTTAATATACTCCGTAAACTAGTGCGTAAGTGTAAACATAAACTCAGAAAAAATATAATTATACAAAAAGGAGGGGCTTTCTTACCAATAATATTAGGTGCAATATTGAGTAGATTAGTGAGTGGACTAGCCAGTTGACATGGAAAATGCAAATAAAATGAATCTTATCGAACCTCGATTGATTGAAAAATTAAAACAAGAAAATAAGGTTAATAGTAATTTATCTCGATTAGATATTGAAATGCAAAATATTATGAACAGTAAGACGGAAGACCGAAAGAAATGGATGTTATATTTACAAACACTGCAAAGATACCTTCATTTTACCGAAGAGGATCGTCAACCACTCAGATTACCAATTTATTCTGATACATCTAATGAAGATTCAAATGAGTCTAAAATTGGTTTTAAAAATAAAGATAGAGATCTAAAAACTTCAGTTGATGCTGAATCTTTGTTGGAGGAGAATCGATCCATTAAAAGTAAAGAAAATGATGAAAATCCACTTTACACACCAACTAAAATACTCAGTTTAATACCAAAAACGTATAATAAAAAAGTACAGTTATTATTAAACTTAGTTGAAACAAGTAAAAGTAAAATACATTGGGATAATGAAGGCAAAGTCATAATTGATAATGAAAAAATTTCTGGAAGTAATATTGTTGATTTAATAAATGATTCACTAAGACCCTTAAAAAGAAGTGATCCAGTAGGGTGGGATAGATTTGATGAAGCATTAAAAGATATTAAAGTACCACTTACTTGTATTGTAAATTTAAAGAGATGTGAGTTTATTAACCAACTTCAAGCAAAAGATCTGAACAAACCCTCTGAGATTGAAGTTCAAGAGTTTTCTACACCGAGCAGTAGAAATAAAAGTCTACAACTAAAATACGTAAAAGGCTTGAGTGGGAAAAATGGACCCCGTACTATAAGAAATTAACAGGATTTATTATGATCCATTTAATCCCGCTGGTTTTGGTAGTATTGATAAATTATCAAAAGCCATGAAGGGTAAAATGAATAAAAACAAGTAAAGGGATGATTAAAATCACAAGAAACATACACGTTACATAAACCCATCCGAAAATAATTCCCGCGTAATAGGTATATTATATCAAATATTAATGAACTGTGGCAAGCTGATTTAAGTGATATACGAACTTATTCTCAATATATTTATGGTTTCAAGTATATACTTTGCAAAATATAAATATAAACACTCACGCCTGTCGCCCAGAGGGCCAGGCAGTCACTACGGACTTCCATTTGGCACGATCCTGACATACCTTTTTCGCATTACGTATACATACTCGTCGGTTAAGGGGAAATATAACCTCAAATGGCTTAGCAAGATCCTCCGTTATGCCGAAAGTATTGCAGCATTAATTTTGAAATAAATATATAGTAAAGTTGAGGATTAATGTTAATGACTATGTTAAACGAAAACACGATTCCGTAAAATTTTCTCGATAGAAAAAAAACCAAAGTTACCTCCAAACTGAACAATAAACCGCTGTTATTCATAAAATACTTTAAATAAGATTATGAAACTTTGCATACTAACTGAACTAACTATAAAGCAGTGCTTATTTTAAAATACTATTATTTTCACTGTAAAAAGAAATTACCTAAACTATCGGCGCGTAAGCTTGATTCCTGTCGCCCCGTTAGTATCGCCCTGGATTTTGAAGGGAGAAGTTGTGTCGCTTACGATCAGAATACACATTACGCAACAGGACGACGTATAATTAAAATGGGAAATAACCGTAATAAAAATAAGAAGCGACTGGGTTAGCGTAAAGACACAGGCATAAATATGATAAACCTGATGAAATAAGTGTCTAACGACCTATCTAATTACAGTATTAGTGATTACAAACATGTCGGTACATAGCATACGACGCGCGGAGAAGTGGGGGCGAAATTAGAATTTAAGCTGACTTACTATATCCCCTTAAGGGTATTTCTAACGTGACCCATTTTCAAAATATCGCAAATTTGGTCGATAAACTTCTTTCTAGGGCGTCCCTTCCCAACTCTGCCGTTCATATCTGCCATATAAATTTGCTTTGTCACTCTTTCCTCATTCATTCTTTCTACATGAACGAACCACCGAAGCATTTCTTTCTTAATCCTGGTCACAACATCATCTTGCATACTACATTTATCTCTTATCACGCACTTTCTGACCCTGGCATTCAGATTCAACCCTAACATACTCCTTAAAAACGGCATTTCTACAGTATTTATTCTACTTTCGTGCTTCTTCTGCCACACCCAGCTTTCACTACCATACATTAAAGTAGGGACTAACACAGCATTATGAATTAACATACGTGCCTTTTTGACACATTCTGATTCTTCATAATAGAGTGTAGTGCCTCATTCACTCTATTCCCTGCTATTCCCATATATACATTATGTTATTCAATGTATTCCCATATATACTTTGTGTTGTTGATGCAATGAATGCAGTGAATGCAAGACTAATGAAAAAGAAAAACTCAGAAACAACTAAAGAATGTTTTGAAAGTATATTTACTGAAAGTACTTTTACACCTACTCACATACAATCTGCTAAAGGTACAGAATTTGTTTCAAAAGATGTAAAAAATACTTTAAATCCAAAAAGATTAATTACTATACCACTAACAATCCTGACATTAAGGCCAGTATTGTTGAACGATATCAAAGAACACTAAAAATGAAAATGTGGCGTTATTTCACTCATAATAATACTTAGATATTATAGATATATAGATATTATAGATTATAGATATATAGATGTTTTACGAGATTTAATATACTTTTATAATCACAGCTTTCACTCTAGTATTAAGATGTGCCCATGTGATGTAAATTCCGACAATATTATGGCAGTTTGGACTAATCTTTATGATAGACGGTCAAATAAACTTTCTTTAGAAAATCCTAAACCAAATTTCAATGTGGGTGATTATGTTCGAATAACTAAATATAAACATGTTTTCCAAAAAGGATATGAATCAAATTGGAGTGATGAAATATTTATTATATCTTCAATAATTGATAGATCTCCATGGGTTGTTTATACAATAACAGATTTACAAAATGAACCAATAGTTGGTACTTTTTATGAAAGGGAATTACAGAAAATCACTTACAACCCCACCTCACAATATAAAATAGATGAAATAATTGACACTCGTTACTCAGGTAACAGAAAAAAAGTATTAGTGAAGTGGAAAGGTTATCCAGATAAATTTAACAGTTGGATTTTAGCTTCTAGTTTAAAAGAAATATGAATAAAGAAAGTTTTTATTTAACTTTGCTCAGCAATAGTTCAATGGAATGCTTTCCTGATAACAAGACCACAAATATTTCAACGAAATTACCAAAAGCTATTAAATTAGAAGGTGAATGGTCGGTTGGAGTTGTCGAGTTTCAATATCCATGTACCATGTTTACTGTTCAAGATCATGAAAATGTTATATACATTACAAAATCTATGTTATTGCCTAATGAAGATAAACCATCCACAGTGTACTACAAAAAACATATTCCAGCTACCAACTATGATAACGTTGAGCATATTTTAAGAGTGTTAAATGGTATCGGAGAGAACTTGAAATTTCGGTATGATGAAATAACAAAATTTGTGTCTTTCTCTGTTTTGGATAAAAATATAACATCCGTAAAATTATCACCCAATTTAGGTTAACAACTAGGTTATGAACCAAATAAATATCTCCTATGGTTCATAAAAGATAGCTTGATCTCTGCAACAGCTGTCAGTAAAATCACGGCTATGAAGTCCTGAATTTCTTAGTAGTACAGACAGTACCTGTCAATGTCATACTTTATGGGCATGCCGACCTAATTAGTGCACATTTATGGTGCAAATAAAATGCACGTTTTCTCTCAACATCACTACTTACCTGTTATGCGAAAAGAGTTCGATACGCTGGAAATAGTTATAAGATCGAGCACAGGACAAAAATACCATTCCAGCTTGGAACCGTGTGTATTAAACTACATTTCCGAAAATTATAATAATGAATTCTCTTCGTGATCATCATAAATGTCCCTATGAAAATTATTATACACATCAAGCTGGGTCAGGAGTTAAAGTAATTTATAAGGGTTCACCATACCAACGCGGTCATGGTATTGGGAGCTTCTTAGGGAAATTATTTAGATCAGTTTTACCTTTACTTTCAAGTGGTGCTCGAGTGATTGGTAAGAAGGCATTAAGCGCTGGAGTAGGACTTTTATCGGATATGGTTCAAGCGCGTCCTATGGAAACCTCAATAAAAGATCGTCTAAAGCAAGTTAGTTCGAATTTAAAACGAAAGGCTGTTGAGAAAATTGATCAATTTAACATGACAGGATCTGAGTCTAAAAGGAAACGGGATCTAAAAGAAAACGATTATTAAAAGACAGGAATTTATTAGTGAAAGTAAGGAAATAGAAATGATTGGTCATCTTCACGGTGACATTTTCAACCAAGATAAATTTTTAATTAATAGTGTTAAAATGAGTGTTAAATTGGTTCGATCAAGAGAGAGTTTTAATTTAATTGCTGGGTCAAACAATGTAAAGTTTAAAGTTTGCATTACGGACGCGACTCTTATTGTTCGACGAGCACGAATTAATCCAAGTGTATTATTCGCACATCAAAAAGTTTTAGCTTTTACCACTGCTAAATATCCTATTACTCGAGCTGAAGTAAAAGTTTAACAATTCCATCGGGTGTTCAAGGAAAAACTCTTGATAATATATTTTTAGGACAGGTACCCAAAAGATGTATAATTGGATTTATGAACAATTCTGCATTTAATGGTTCCCTTACTAAAAATCCATTTAACTTTGAAAACTATGGTATTAATTCTTTCAGCTTATATATTGATGGTCAACAAATACCTTCAAAAGCTTTGCAACCATCTTTTAATAATAGTATATTTACATCAGCATATCATACTCTGTTCTTGGGAACTGGTATTCACTTTCTTAATGAAGGAAATGGAATATCTTGTGAACAGTATGCCAAAGGTTACTGTCTATTAGCATTTGACTTAACTGCTGAATTATAAGCCAACTCATCAGCTCATTGGAATCTCATAAAGCATGGTAGTGTAAGATTAGAAGTACGATTTGAATCCTCACTAATACAAGCAATTAACTGTATAGTTTATGCTGAGTTTGATAATATTATTGCGATAGATAAAAACAGAAATGTTACTGTAGACTATAGTAGTTAAGGTTATTATATGTGTTGTGTGTTAGATTTTATATGTTATGTGTAATGCATTTTGTGTGTATGTAGCTATGTGAAGCGTTATAAAATTAACTAAAACAAATTGTATGCAATATATTATATTTTATTTCTTTATAAATCTTCTATTTAATATAATACAAAACACTGTTCGAGTTTAAATTTTACATTAGCACACTGACTAAACCACAGAACATGCTGCTGCCAAGGATCATCATCATCTTCCCAATCATTTAAACCACCACCACAATGGAAACACTTGGTCCTGTCTGCATGGCCAGTATAAAAGAAACCGGCGTCTGCAAGATCTTCAGGTTTCTGTCGCATAACGAGAGGCCAGTTTTCGAAACTGAGCAACAGGCTAGATTTTGAACTGAAGAATGGATATTCAGCTCCAGAGTACTGCATATTCTTCTCGTTTTTTTCCACTCAGTGTTGTAGTTTTGTTATTCAATGATGTGTTCTGTACACGTGTGCCACACTCATCTCTTCCTTCCGCTCTTGTCTTCCTGTAATTTAAGTAAAGAGAATCACATTCACTAATGATCAGCTAATGACAGTCATTGTTAAAAAAGTATTTTTTAACTTTTTCACTTTCTGCTATTGTCTTTGTAATATTGTACACGAGGGCGTTTGTGTTGTCGTAGATGTTATCCTTATTAGTCTTTACGTAATATTTAATCCTCGTGGAAGCATGTTTCCAATGATCAGTAGTTGGAATCTTGGATAGCTTCTTCATATCGTACATTTCAATTTTAATGAGATGCGTCACTTGGTCTCCGTCGTCAGAATTAGTAGAAATGTATGATACACCATCTCTAGCGGCTCGTGCTACGGTTGATGATAACAGCTTCCTCTTTTTTATTTTTGACTAAGCTTCAAAAAATGATCAATCGATTGCGATTTTCTTTTTCCAACATCGCATGTGTTATTATGAATGACGATGTCATCACAAAAAAAAAAAAAAAAATAAAAAAATTACAAAAAAAATAGAAATAAAAAAAAAAAAAAAAAAAAATCTCTCCTTAAGAGGAGAGTGGCGTGTAGTAATTCTGTTTATAGCTATTTTCATCGAAGCTCAATGATTTCTGCAACAACACTGTTATCACTTTAATATCAATTTGTTAATAAAAGTTAAAAAGTTAAAGTTACAGTCAATTAAAGTCCACTGCTGAACATAGGCATCCTTTTATTTCTGAGAGGGCTGTAGGGCTAGGAAATGTCCGCCACGCTGCCTCAATGCGTGTTGGCGGACTTCACATGCCTTCGAAATTTTCTCAGACATGCAGGTTTCCTCACGATGTTTTCCTTCACCGCCGAGCACGTGGTAAATCAGCACCTAAAATTGTAATTAACAATTTAATTGGTGCCGGCGGGGATCGAACCCGGGTCCCGTACTGTGAAATTTACAGCTTGCGCTAACCATCTGAGCTACCACGGCTTAATCATATACACACACAATATTTAAATATAATTTTTTAACACTAAATCATACACACGTAAGAAAATAACAGAAAGAAAAGTAAGTTTGTCAATAGAATAAACACTTACATCCATGGCCTTTGGTGAGTTGAAGTAACACAAATGTAGTATTGATAGATCCACTACGGTCAAACGTCCATACACTAACTCCATGACTGCAGCTGCTCGTTTTTGGCTCATTGACAATTCACACCAATCACGAGTTAAAAAGATTTAGTCAATTGCTTGTGATTGGTTGTACTGGTATATTCAAAAACAAATGAATGAACCATCAATATTTTTAAGTGTATCAGCTCAAACCTTTGACTAGAGAAAAAAGAAAGGACATGACATAAATATCGTTAGTTGTAGGAATGTAACGAAATTTCGGCGTCTCTTTTTAGCTAATGAGTATATTCGTATGTAAAAAGGACAACATTACTTTTATCATTACCGAATACGACAACAATATTTTCGCTGCGGCCGGTCGCCATGTTTTGTCACAGTCAATGACAAGTATATCAGTTGTCATAGCGATTAGTTTGTTCTCAAATGTTTAAGAAAATTTAATGTTTTTATTCGTTTTATGCGAAAATTGTGCATTTCAAAACTAGTAGAGGACTACATTTATCATGGTCAGGTGCAGTGTAATAAGCTCCTGGATGAAAAACAAGAACACACATCAAATATTACTTTGCATAGGTAAGTAATTAATGATTTCTATATTTACGCGAACACACAAAAAAATTAGAATATACTTTTCCCCAAGAGAAAGAAAAATAAAATAGGAGAAAAAAAAGAAAAAAAAAAAACGGGATGGAAACTTAGTTCTATTCCATGACGATCTAATGTTAATATACGCGATAAAATCCATAAAAATTAATATTATTTAAATGTGTAGTGTTCGCATAAATATAAGAAATCATTATGATCTAATGTTTTTCTATCATTATTTAGTGATCGAAAATCAGTACGATTCGGCAATTTTCAATATATCGATAGATGAATAGTTCCTATATAAAGAGGATTCCTTTTTTGTGGTTTTAGATTACCAAAGTGTGAGAAACAAAAAGAAAAGTGGCTGAATATACTTGGTATAGAAAACCTCAACACCAAAACTAAACACATTTTTATTTGTTCGCTACATTTTGAAGAAAAATGTTTTAATCGAACTTTAAATGTTACAAGGCTGCGCGATGATGCTTTGCCTTCAAGCGAGTTGTTGGTAAGTGGTAAAATGCTTACGCAGTATGGATGCAGGTTAAAAACAAGCAAAAAAATATTACAAACATATATTTGTATTTTTATAGTTACCAGCTCAATTTGAAGATTGTAAGGAACAAGAATCTGTTTCTCGCAAGGTGTTGGTAGAGAAACCTAGCTACAGCACTTCTAACTATGCAGAGTTAAATTATGCTCATTTCCTAAGAGGGTGCTGTGCTGTGCTGTGGGTAATTAAAAAATCTTGACAACATTTTAATAAAAGATTATTAATATTTTATTTGACCTTTACAGTTATCAGCCCAATTTAATAAGTGTGAAGAACAAAAATCCGTTTCTCACATAGTACGAGAAGAGACGCCTGTCTGCAGCATTTCTAGCTATGTATATGTTAGTATGATATTTCATAATTTATGTTATTTTCTAGGTATCTGGACTTTGAAATATAAATTCGCTTAATATTAAAATATGTTATTGTTTTCTTTAACAATTACAAGCCCTATGTTACAGAAGTGAGAAGCAACAAACTGTTCCTCGCAAAGAATTTGGAGAGAAACCTGTCTGCAGCACTTCTAACTTTATTGAGGTGTGTTATTGTTTTTTTAACATATAATCTTAAAGAATTTTAACCAAACACATTAAATGTAGTTACATGAACTGCTTCTTGTAGAATATTCATCATGAGTTGGATCGATAGCCTATTTTTCTTTTTATTGAAACTTATAAAATTAACAGAAAAATACTTAGAACAATTTCTTTGGTTTTGTAAATGTATTTTTTTTGTTTCAGGATCAACAGTTTAAAATAATCCAAAATATTAAGATGATATGTGAAGATCAAAGGAAAAAAATTAAAAGATTAAATGAAAAAGTGAGGAGACAAAGTAAGAAAATAGCTGATTTTAAAATTTTAATGAAGGATATAAAGGACAAAATCTATGTTAATAATGATCATGATACTGTGTTGGAGCAGTGTGCAGGCCCCAAAGATTTTCTTAAGAGACAAATTTCTAAATCGGTAGGATTGCCTATGAAAAGGCCATACAGCGAAGTATCGTATCGTAAGAAGTTCGAAAATTCGCATTGACGTTTCACTTTCTGTCTCCAAAGGCCTATGATTTTGTTCGTCGTACCTACAATTCGTGTATACAGAATGTAAACGCTGAGCCTGGTTTTTGTACAGAAGCTTTTAATGCTTTGAAACTCAAAGCTCAAACAAGTGAGATGCCAGTGCTATGTTCTTTAGTGTTAGATTAAATGGCTATCAGAAAGTGTCTTTGCTGGGATCATCAAACTAAGACTTATTATGGAAGAGTTAACGTGGGCACTGACTGTGATATGGACTCACTAGAAGTAGCCAATGAGTGTCTTGTCTTACTCCTGACCTGTATAAACGGTAGTTGGAAGTTGCCTGCGGGATACTTTTCCATAACAGCTTTGCTGGGGAACAAAAAGCAGTACTAGTAAAAATATGCATCCACAAATGTGAACAAGTAGGTATCAAAGTTGTGAGCTTGACCTGTGATGGTTCAGCTGCAAATTTTGGCATGTTTTCAACATTAGGATGTGATTTGAATTCAAGTAAGACGACTTTTATTTACAGTAACAGCATCGTACACGCTTTTATTGATCCCTGCCATGCTATCAAACTAGACCGAAATGCTTTCGGAGAAATAAGAGTGTTTTGTGATATTTATAAGGAATTAATTAACCCTTTGAGGAGCTTCACGCTCACTCTTTTCCAATAATGAAGGTACGACTTGCCACGCAGCTTCTTAGTGACTCGGTGGCAGATGCCTTGGAGCACTGTAATAATTTAAAAATACCGATATTTCAAGGGTGTGAAGGCACAATTAACTTTATTAGGTTAATAAACAATGTTTTTGATGTGTTGAACAGCCGATCAATTAGACCACCGGGGTGGAAAAAGGCTATTTTCTCTCGAAACATTGTTTTGGTGGAAGCTTTATTCGAAGGCGCTATAAGCTACCTCAAAATCTGACGTTGCCATCTGGGCAGAAACTTGTAGATACTAGAAGAAAAACCGGCTTTGTAGGGCTTATTCTGGATATGATCAGTGCAATTCAACTCTATAAATATTTGATTGAGGGCACCAAACTTTTACAGTACTTGCCATTATACAAGGTCAGCCAGGACCACCTCTTTTTTTTTTTTTTTAGCTATTCGAGCACTAGGTGATTTCAATAGTAACCCAAACGCGGTTCAATTTAGGGCAGCTTTTAAAAGATTGTTGATAAGAGCTGAAATTAGGGATGCGGGCCTTGGTAACTGCGTACCCCTGGAACAAATTGATATACTAACATGCTCTTGTAAGACTAACGCAGTCACGGGCATAAACGATTTGACAGAAAGAAATTCATTTGTTGAATTGCCTGAGGATGATAGTGAGTTATACGAAGAATTTATTCATTGCATGTACAATAACCTACCCAACTATTCCGACAGCGTAGTTACTTATATTGCTGGTTTAGTATCAAGAAAATTGGCACGGTCTATAAAATGCGATATTAGCGCAAATTTGTTGTTTGGCGATCACGAAGACTATCAAAAAAGTTTAATAACTTTAAAGAACAGGAGTGGGCTGATTTACCCATCAACAGACGTGAAGCGCACTCTAATTAAAGTGAAAAAAATCTTAAAGGGTATTTTTCAGAAACAACTGCGGTCTGAGCAATATTACCTCCAAGTATTCAGATTTTTACTGGAACATTTTGATGAAGCGAATTTGTTTAAATCAAACTGCGAACATGATACGACACATAAACTTTTACTTATTAAATCCATAGTCCAAACCTATATGGATCTGAGGTTTAAATACTTTGGAAAGAAAATAACAGAAAAATTTCATTTCGAAATTATTTTAATAAAATTATATTATTTCGTAATGAGTACTGCGAGTAATTTATGTTTGTAATAAATATTTTTTAAATTCAAATTTCAGTTTTATTATGAAGTAGCGTCTGCCCGAGGTATCTTCTTATTCTATCTCTCGAGACCTCTAATCCCATATGTTAATTCAGGTAATAAATTATTTGTGTGCCAAATTATTACATTTAAACTGGTCTGATACTTTTGGCGTAATTGAGGAACAAACAAAAATTCAAACTTTAGCATTTATTATAGTTTGATTAGTATGAGTGTGAGGACGGAGCCTAATTTATTGTCTAACGAACAAACAAAAATTCTTTAATTAGTATTTCTTGTTTAGTAATTCCTGAGAAATAATTGTAACATTAATAATAGATAGTTACATTATAAAAGCAAAACAAAATGACTACTTAAAAGTAATGAACTGAAAACATAGGTATAACTTATATATATTTCAGTAATGTCCTTTTAATTTCCTTTATTTTGATATCCCTATCGATAGGTTGAGTAAAAAAAATTAAGGACTTACAATTTGTCATCCGTCATATCGATTTAAAAAAAACCTATCTAAGAACACTCGGGTGTTTGAGACGAATCACACGAAAGAATCTTTTTTCAAATACCATACCATACACCACATTATCGATATTAAGTATAGTGCGCAACACTACGTCAAGCCGCCATCTTTGTGCCACACTCAACTTAGGTATACACGTTTTTTTCGTAGGTATGTCATGTCCTTTCTTTTTTCTCTAGTCAAAGGCACAAACGAACGAATCATGCATGATTGACACATGTCTTACGGGACATTAGCAATAAAATTGTCGTCTGTATCTTTTGTCCTATAAGATATGTCTCCGATTTTTGTCATTTAGTCTTAGTGACTGACATTGTCAAAAGATCAAGGACGCATTCGTTTCATAAATTTAAAAAATAATTTTAAAGAATTGTATGTGTGAATTGTTGTGTGTGTATTGTCTAAAAAGTCCTTAATTTTTTTTATTTCTAGTAGATTATTCTAGAACACTTATTATTATTGTAATAGGCACCACCTGTTATCCAGTAACTATTTATTTACCAATATGTTAGTAACATGACGACGTAACTGAAACGGATTTTTATCTTATATTTGGTAGCGTCCGAATAGCTAAAATGTTTACCTAATAAATATTCAGCGTAGTATTGCTATGTTTCGCTAGAGGGCGCAACATACGTGCGAGCTCACAGTTTTTGTATGGAAATGTTTCTAATATCCGCTCTATAACATACATATTTAAATCTCATTGCCACGAATAAATTGCTTCCTCCACTACGATTAAATACACCATGTCATGTGAAATAACGTCACATATAACAAAATAGAGATGTAATTTTTTAGTTAATCAAAACATACGAGTGTACTTACTCTCATATATGGCACAGTAAGTATGAAGGGAAAGAAGATGACCAATTGTCATTAAAGCTCTGCGCATACCGCACACGCAACGTCTTTCATTAGTGTTTATCTTTTTGCCTTACTTGAAAATTAAATTGGACAAAATGAGACAAGTATAATGACTTAACTTATGTAGAATTGTTGGTTCTCTCGATGGTCGATGCATTCACATCATGTATGTAATTACTCATAGAATTCCTCTGAAAATATTTGTTTTAAAGTTTGAAATGTCGATCTGACGTTTTATTATATACGTCCAATAAATTGATGAAGTGTATATTTTTTTTATATAATACATATTTTGAAAGACGTAAATAAATTAATAACCCCTTTCTAGTTAGTCTGTTTGTAGGTGTACTAAAGGAATAAAATCATTTCGTCATGTTAGCTTCCAAAGTTTATACATTATGTCTTAGCACCAACCTCAGAAGCTAATAAGTGGAAATATTTTTATTCTTTTAATTCATTGAGATCGGTTTTTCGTAAATATCAGTTCAAGTGTAATAACTGGCTTTTAGTAGACCGCACGTATTGAGTAAATTTAAGTTTGAGATGGATTTGGGTATTCTATGGATTTCCATGTCTAATTTAAAAAAAATAGACTGAATCCATCGACATAAATGACAAGATAATATAGTCGTGTGAACAAAAATTTTCACGGCCTAAGCATAGAATAAATCAGCGCCATCTCTTAAATACTCATGAACTACCATTTAACTAGTGTTTCCACTTATGATTTTGGTTTTACCCTAGAACCTGTAGAAATACGCCCTGAATTATCGTTCGATATACAGAATGAAAACCTTTTTCATTCTACACTTTTCTAGCTCTTTTGTCCCTATCTCCTTCGATAAATCTTTAAAAAAATTTGCCATCGCATCTAGTGAGGTAAAACATCTTATAAAATTGTATATTTTTTTTTATTTCGTATCGCATAATTATATTTTCAAATAAAGCCAGGAAAAAAGTTATGTTACTTTGTTTATCATTCTCAATAGACTTTTGGAGACGGAACGTGTTTTACAATGGCTCAAAGGCCCAGAAGCCATGCCAAAATACATTGAAAATGTGTTTTACACGTTCCGTTTCGGACTACGAAAACTTGCTCATTCGTCATGTGGTTTATGAATATTCAAAATAACCAATTTATGTTTTTATAACTAATTAATTTATAATTAGTTATAAAATACTAATTAATAGATACGATTTTAATGGTTTTGTACTATGATGTGGAAAGTAAAATAAGTATACAGATCTTATCTGACAGCTGTTATAACCTCAAACTTTTATTTACTTAATAGCATTTTCCCCTAGCCTTCAAATGAAAAGATGATAAGTTATTATGTTATTACAAACAATAATTGTTTTTATACAATAGTAGTTGAAGGTAGACGCGACCTGTTAAAGGAATCAAGAGACAGGTTATTCAATGTATGGAAAGTTGGCATGATTCTTTAACTTAATAATTAATTATAATGATGGGGTATTCTCATCTGGTTGGGTTGAATAAATATATAAAAGGAAATGATAAATATACATAAATATATATTTAATATAACATAAATAATACATAAATAATTAAAAGCCCAACCAAATGGAGGACCTCGGCAGGGGAGACCAAACGGCCGAGGGTAAGGGGGAAGGGGACGGAAACCGGCGGACGATGCAGACGGTATAGAGGAGCACCGCCTTCTGCATTTGAGGCCAGAGCGGTTCGTCACGGAGTCCCAGCCACCTCAGATAACCCGAGAGGCTGACTGGAATTAACCCGTTTGCAGAAATGACTACAGGAATAATTTCGGTCGGCAGACCACCCTACATATCGGTCACCTCGTGACCATTTCCAGGTATTTTGTTTGCGTATTTGTTTCAGCTTTCACGATGTTCTCATCATACGGAATGTCGGTGTGTCGAAAGGTCCATCAGCACAATATCAGGCTTATTCGCAAGAATAGTCCTGTCCGTGATGATGGCCCGGTCCCAGTAGAGCCTGGCGCGATCATTTTCGAGCACGGCTTCTGGCAAGTACTTGTAATACGGAAATTTCCGCTCCACAAGACCGTATTTCAGGGCGAGCTCCTGGTGAAGAATTCTGGCTAATATGTTGAAATTCTGTAATAATAAATATAAGTTGGATATTAGTCAAAAATCGGTTATTTATAAACTTGTTTGTGACTAATGCCACGTTTACGTGAGTCTGTCAGGGTGAAAAGTCAAAGTATAACACGAATCAAACATGCAAACCTTATAGGCGAGCGAATCGCAGAGTTTGTACAAAATGAACATAGAGTGGGAGCAAATAGGGTCATATTTTGGACGGAGTGTACTGGATACGAAATGACATGGCGCTCTATACGTCGCAATTAGGCTTGGGGAGATAGCAGAGAAGAAAGTGCATCATTTGATCAATGGAAATTGGTTCCACCTGCTCACAACGTAGCAGACGAAATAAGCGTATTAATTTTACACGCTAGTAATCAATGGTTAACCGGACGCACATTTTATACGGAGAAGAGAAATAATGGTAGCAGCAACCGTTTGAGAGGGCAGGCAGCGACGATACAGAGGAAATTGTGGCGCATCAACGATAAATGAAGGACTCACCACACATGCCAGACATAAGAAGTGTTTCTTCGCACAAAAAGTTGATAAGAGCCACTGCAATAGTGATCCAGTTCGTCGATATCCTTCGAGGATAAATTCGGGAGCTGACACTAGAAAAAATTGAGAAGGCAGAGCAG
This sequence comes from Parnassius apollo, assembly GCA_907164705.1. Lineage (NCBI taxonomy): Eukaryota > Metazoa > Arthropoda > Insecta > Lepidoptera > Papilionidae > Parnassius > Parnassius apollo. The sequence goes on from CAJQZP010000444.1 coordinate 259,470, forward strand.
TTATGGATAGATCGTAGTCAGCAGGAGAGTTTTGCTGATGACATTGACCGACTTCGTCAAGACCAGAACTTATGCAACGGCAGCGCATTAAAAGAGATCGATCTGATCATCAAACAGGGAATAATGCGAGCTAGATGCAATATCAATGCAGCCGCTGTGAGTGAACATACGAAGCGACCGGTCATATGGGATGGAAGACACCGGTTCGTGAAGCTGCTTTTGGAAAAGGCACATCAAGACGCCAGCCATGCCTATAGAGAACGAGTGGTCAACGATCTACGTATCGATAGGAAATCGAGATAAGGTGCATGCGATATTTAACACATGCAAGATCGACTGTTTTATTTTTAAAAATTAAATTTTAATACACAAAATAAAATTATATTATGATTATTGAAACATGCTTAAACTTATGTTATTGATTGAAGCAATCAATAATAAGTTTCTGCGTCACTTAAAGCGATACAATTCTTTTGTAGACTGCATTATTGATAGCTTACACGGTTATACACTCGAAAACCGCCGTGATATAAGAGATCAAATGTTGTTGTACAAATTACTACATAATATCATCAACTCTCCCCTACTTTTAAGCAAAGTGAATCTTGTGTGTCACCGGTTAGGTGCACGAAATAAGCCTCTCTTTGCATTGCGTAAAATAAAAACTAAGTATGCTTCAAATAATTTTGTATCTCGTACATGTAAAAATTTTAACTTAAAATATTGTGAACTAGATATTTTTCACCTTAAATATAATAGTTATAAAAATATTGTAAAACTTAATTTATAGTTGGTAGCATCACTATAGGGTGTGTGTATTATATTACTTTTAACTGCTTAGTACTTAATGTTTATATATAAATACCATTTAGTAATTGTTTTATTCTTTAAACATATTGTAGTTGCAAGCTTTTAATATGTTTTAGATATCTGTGGAAACCTCATTGGTTTTAGGATTACTTTTATATGTTTTATAATGTATTTTTAATGTACTGTATGTTTCCCTTAAAAAGCAAATAAAAAAAATAAAAAAATTGAATTATAAAAAAATAATGGTATGAAAATTATGCATACTGGCTCATCGCTCACGCAATAACGTACACAAAGACAACATTGTGGTATGCGTCAATATTGCGCGTAGAGTAGTGTAGAATTTGACCTGCGCTTATTCGAGTGCACGCTCTTTCACTCCCAGAATGACTCTTTCCTCATTCTTGCATCTTACCGTTAATTAATTAATTTCCCCTTTTTGAAGAAAGTTATATATATATATATATGTAACCAGGATAAATAAAATATGGTTTTAGCTTTCTAAATGATATTTCTAAAGGTATACTAATAGGCCGTTTGTAATATTCGTCTTAGTTAGGACCCTTATTTAAGTTGTGTTTGTTTAGTAACTTAGTTCTTTTAGGTGTCTTTTGGAAGAATGAATATTCACTAGAGCAATTGAAAGTTGTTGGTAGTGCCTTATAAGCTAAGTGAACCCCGTTCACGAAGACAGGGCTCGAAAAATGTTAAGAACATAAAAACGTCCCTATTCCACTTGTATCAGGTTTACATTATTAATTTATTATTGTTAATCCCTTCCCGCTTTGGAAAGGCTCACAATACGCATATATACAAAAATACCCGATACAAGGGATTCGTTCTCCCACATTTATTTAAAAAAAATGTGGGGGAGGCACACGGCTCCACACACGCCGTGCGCGGCTAGCGCCAACCAATTTAATGCGCTCCCCTCGAAGGGAACGCTAAATCGGGAACTGGACCGTAGTCCACAGCAAAATAACTGACGAATCAGTAAAAGAGTACTTGGCCCCTTGGTAGTGCGTAAGCACAAATATCGACCGAAGTCGCGCATGTCAATGCGTGTAAACGCCAGACAGAATACGAACGAATCCAGCCACAGTGAATGTACGTCACGCGGTTAAAGTTTAGGTTTAGGTTTAGGTTATTTTCGATCATGTTTGTCTCACCCACCAACAAGTTGCCTTCAATCATTCAAAGGTGGGAAAGTTACAGAGATATATTATTATGTTGTTATATAAAATAACTCTTGTTATATAAAATAAATCATGGAGGTCAGACAGTCTGCAGCCCCGTAACGGAGAGACCCGGCTTGGGCAAACTACTTAGGTGTGAGTCAAACCAAGATGCAGAGAGCGCCATTGAAAATAGCGTCCCACCAAACAACCTTCGCAGAGACGCAATGCTGCAGAACGCAACAAGCATCAATACGACTATCGTCGGGCTTACACCATCTCAAGGTCCCCCATACATCCCAACAGACATCACCACCCGTATACCTCCATCGACTAGAACCACAAGATGCATCTAATCAGGTAATCACACCCGTAGATCCATCACAAGACGTAATACCGCAAGTAGCAGTAAGTATCAATGGAACTATTATACGGATGGCGCCCCCTCACAACACACCCACATGATCCCTATCGACTTTGGTAACAAAACTAAGACGCCAGTGGCCAAATCTCTCAACGTATCATAGCGCTAATGCACTAAGACATGAAGTTGAGTATGCTTGTTACGCTTAAAAGTTCTATCAAACACACTCATCCCAATCTGAAAGATAGACGACGCATCGCTATACGCTACGACGCCGCCCAAAAACGGTATAGGTGTGCGATGTCCACGGTAAAGTCGTATTGCTACAACAAACCCGCTTACTATACCGGCAAGTAAGATGTTATGTCTAGGATACATCGATTAGCGAGTCCAAGTTTACCTCGATCTCAGTAGCTCGTGAAGCAGAGAGGCATACTCGCCACTATAATAATCCTTTTCAAGTCCCATTTCTATTAATATAATGCTTTTACTTATTTGAGACCTTCCAAGTATTTGCTTTATTTCATAGACCTTACTATTTATTATATGTCTTTAATATATAGGTCATCAACGAGATCTTATATAGGGCATCAAAGAGACCTTCTATAATAATGCTTTTGTATCATAGACCTTACTATCATAAGTAATTAATATATAGGACTTTAACACAAAACTCTACTTTTGTAATGCTAATTCATCAAAGAGACCTTCTATAGTATTGATTTTGTATCATAGACCTTACTATTGTCTACTATATGTCCCTACTATATGTCTTTAATATATGGGACTTCAACCCACAACTCTAGTATTGTAATGCTTATACATCATAGAGACCTTTTATAGTAATAATTTTGTATCATAGACCTTACTATCATAAGTCCCTAATGTAGGACTTGTCATTCTGCAACAGTACTTCAAGAAGTCGGTCACCCGAACACCCCATATAATGCTTATGTATCAAGGAGACCTTCTATAATAATGCTTTAGTATAATAGACCTTAATATCATAAGTCCCTAATATATGACTAGTCATTGTGCAACAGTACTACAAGCAGTCGGTCACCTGACCACCCCATATAATATATGTAGGACCTTGGGTATGCGTCTACGGCAGCTCCTCCATACCAGCCATCTATACACGACCAACCTCCATAACGTAAGTAAATTTTCTTCTATATAGGATCTACCTCCATGACTTAGACAATTTTTAACCAATTTTCTAATTATTTTATAAATGTTATTTATCTTTATTTTTATAACATTTTGGACTTGTAGTTTTTTTTTAAATAAATTTATTTATTTTGAAAGACAATCTTTGCCTTTAATTTACTATAATACTTAATGTCTGAAATGTATTTATTTTACCTTTATGCTTATTAATGTAATTTTATTGTTTAATATATATCTTTTAACATTATTTTTGACATCCCCTTATATTTTTTGAAGAGGGGGCAAACGAGCATGCGGCTCACCTGATGAGTGACTACCGCCCGCCCATAATAAACCGGGACACCAGGAGAATTGCAGGTGTGTTGCCGGGCCTTTAGAAAGGAGTAAGCTCTTTTCTTGAAGGTCTCTAGGCCGTACCGGTCCGGAAAAATCGCCGGTGGTAAACTATTTCACAGAAAAGTCGTACGCGGAAGAAAACTGCTTGTGAAACGTACACTAGTGGACCGCCAACCATCCATATGTTGTGGATGGTATCGGAACGTTTGCCACGTAGTGCGTTCACGAAATTTCGCGGCTGGGATTAATCCGAACAATTTCTCAGAACACTCCCCGTGGTATATGCGAAATAAAATGCAAAGAGATGTAACATCTCTTCGCAGCGCCAGTGAATCGAGCCGATCGAAAGCACTCGGTCGTCGACGATTCGAGCCGCTTCTGCGCTGGATGCGGTCAAGTGGAAGAAGCTGGTACTGGGGAGCCCCAGTCCAGAGATGAGAACAGTATTCCATGTGCGGCCAAACCTGCGCCTTGTAAAGTTGCAGGCGGTGTGCCGGCATGAAATACTGTCCCGCTCTGCTGAGCACGCCAAGCTTTTTAGAGCCCAATTTGGCCTTCTCTTCCAAGTGACCACGAAACTGCACGTTACTCGATATGTCGACGCCGTGGATTCCGATACTGGCTGAGGCACAAGGGGAGTGGTTTGAAACTGAGGAGATATAAAAGGACACAAGAGTCTGTTTTTCGCTTTCGTAGAGCAAACGAGGGATCCATCGACAACAAAGCTCCTTCACTCCAAAATGTTGATGGAGAATGGTAAAAAATGCTCCCCGAACTAATGTATATTTGATTCGTGGGTCTTCTCGCACCAACATTTCAGTAGTCCTTACATTTTTTGCAGTTACTGCTGTTTGCCGGGCCCCAGTTAAGGTCCATCGTTTTAAATGAAAACAACACAGTCTTCCGCTGGACTGGCTATACATCGTGGTCACCGTGACATGATGAGGCGATTTGATTTGCGCTGATAGCAGAAGTGAGCGTCCACTGAACTAATAATAGATATAAGACAATAGCTTAGGTAAATCGATAGAATCGTCACTTCACCATGTAATAACAAAGATTGAAGAGGCCATCCGAAACAAAGTAATATGCTAGGCTCCTTCATAGTCATAGAAGGTGCTTTAGTATAATAGTAAACATCCTCAGTACACGAACAATAAAGATTGCTGGTGAATCTCAGACAGTTCAGATCATGAAAGGATGCCCGCAGGGTGGGGTTCTTTCACCTCTCCTGTGGAATATGGTCATTAGTGAACACATCAGCAAATTAAACGCTAACCATTTCTACACAGTCGGTTATGTTTGTGTCGGTTATGTCTATTGTTCAACGTAAATTCGATTAAATGAAGCTAAAATTCGGTATATGAATAATTTTGCACTCGGCGATCGAACCAAATAAAGTAACCGTCATGAATGTTTATCTTAATCTTTGGTAGCCTTCTTTTATTATTTTACTACGTACTCATAACTTTTTAACATTATTTGTTTAGACTATAAAAAAATGGTGTATTTTTATTTTGTTATCAGTTTATTTGTTTGTCGTGCCGTTTAATATAAAATTATGTTAGTGTTGTACATTTATCATGTAAGTGAATTTTAATTCTTTTGAGAAATAAATATCATATACCATATCTGACAATACTGGTCTCTGGAAAGTCAGCAAGCATTGTGTGCGACCTGACCCAAGCGGCTCCCCGTATTGTGGAGAGATGGTGCAGGAAATATGACTTAACCGTTAATCCAAACAAAACTGTTATAGTAATGTTCACACAAAAACGAATGCTGAATAACTATCATCTTCCAAGTCTTTTCAGCACAAAACTTCAGCTTTCCTCCGAGGTAAAATACCTAGGTCTTACCTTGGACAGTAAACTTAACTGGAACAAACACATAGAAAACAAAATCAGCAAAGCTAGTTTAACTTTCTGGCAATGCAGAAACATGATCGGCAAACGATGGGGTTTGACACCAAAAATTATACTGTGGCTGTATAAAACCGTAATTTGTCCCATGATCACATATGGCTCTCTGGTATGGTGGACCAAAACACTATACGAAAGCTTCAGCGTTACCAGAGGTTAGCTTGTATGGCTGCCACAGGCTGCATAAGGACTACACAACAGCAGCTTTGGAGGCTATGCTGGAGCTAACACCGCTTCATCTACATATACAACAAGAAGCATCTTTAGCTGCCATTAGACTCAAGACCCTAAATCTTTTAAGTAAGAGTGGAGTCCCCCATAAAGATATAATCGATAGAATTTACTCAAAAATTCCTATCTTACAAGCCAAGTATGATAGAATCCCAAAACTTTTTGTATTCGATAAGAAGTACAGGATACAATTGAAGGAAACTGACTATCTGGAAGGATTGGGTCCAAGAGAGCTCAGAGAGAGGTCTGGGGCTTTCTTTGAAGACTTAATATCCACATATGCACACCGCTGGGTACCAACAACACAGTCTTCCGGGCTAAAGGCTTGGGTATCATCCAAGCGGCCATAGCAATAGATGCTAGGAAGGTGAAAGACTTCTCCATCAGAATACTGACCGACAGCATGGCGGTACTACAAGCTCTGAGTTGCAATGTGACGAACTCGGGACTGATATACGAGTGCCATCAATGATTGTATGAGGTTTGTAAGCACAACAATGAATCAAGAGAGAAAGTGGATCTAGAGGCAACGATGCAGCAGATGAACTGGCCAGAAGTGGTTCGGCCCTGGCAACTATAGTGCCGGAACCAATAATACCAATCCCCTTTGGCTACGTTCGTTCACTGGTACGTAGATACTTCAATAATTTACACGCTCAGCTTTGGAAAAATTTAGTAGACTGTAGACAAGCTAGGAAGGCCCTGCCTGATATAAACAGTCGTCTAACCAGGGTTCTAATGAGACTGACCAAGCCACAGATCAGGATAGTAACAAGTGCTATCACAGGACATGGTTCTTTTAACAAACATTTATTCACCATAGGCGTTACTGATAGCCGCCTGTGCAGGGCATGCATGGAAGAGGAAGAAACGGCGGCTCACGAGTTGCTGACATGTCCAGAAGTCGCTTCATACAGGGCTAAACATCTCGGCACGCCGGGATCGCTCCCCGAAGTTGCTTGCAACATCAAAGGACTGTTGAACTTCTTCGGGGAAATATCATGGCTCGAATAACCACATTATTCCTGCCCAAAACAGCCCGTCGTGAACTAACTAACTAACTAAGACAATATGACAAAATATATCGATAAAAATTCTATACCCTACCTACACTTAAGTAAATTTTGTGAATAGATGGCCTCTACCCGGTACGTCCATTCTATTTATGTATCAGCCATTATTTTTCATCATTATTACATCCATTCACAAGTTCACTACTAAAAATGCATAAAGCACAGTCCTGAGTCACCTGCATTCATCAACTTCCTGTATGTCTTACCAGGTTGTCACTCGATCTAGTAGGGGGACGTTCTACACTTCACCCACCGATACGAGGCTGCGTCTCGAAAACCTTTCTTCCCCATTGCTTATTGGTTCTTCAAGCTATATGGCCAGTCTATTATCACTTCAGCTTACTAATCTGTTGGGTGATATCAATCACTCTGGTTTTACTACGGATAATCTCATTCCTAATACATACATTCATACAGAGAAACTCTGAGCTTGGCCCTTTTCACAGCTCGATGGGCGACTTTGAGCTTCATTATACGGCCAGCAGTGAAGGACCACGTCTCAGATCCATAGGTCATCACTGGCAACACGCATTGGTTGTACAATCTAGTTTTGAAGTATGCCTAACGAGAATATGTGTTGTAATCTCCTGAACTCTGCCCAGCCGAGTTGAATCCGTCGATTGACCTCTCGGTAGAAGTTGGACTTACCTAATCGGACTATTTGTCCCAGATAAACATACATGTCAACAACTTCGAGCTAAGTGCTCCCAGCAACCACCGGGATAGGTGTGATATGGACATTAAACATGATCTTTGTTTTGTCCATGTTCATTTTAAGACCTATCCGTTGGCAGGCACTACCCAGGTCATTGAGCATAGTGCTTAAGTCCTCCAGCGATACTGCCATAAAGATATATCGTCGGCAAATCGAAGGTGAGTGATGTATGCGCCATTGACGTTAATACCGTATCCTTTCCATTCCAGTAGCTTGAAAACGTCTTCCAATGCAGCGGTGAAGTGTTTCGAGGATATTACGTCACCTTGTGTTACACCTCTCTACAGTTGGATAGGTTTCGTACTCTGGTTCTGTATTTGGATAGCCATCGTAGCCCTTAGACCATTCAATCTAAGTAGCCCTAATATACAAATACTTCAGCACGTCGATATACCGAGAGTCAACTACGCACCGCTGACGAGACTGCAGCACCGCTCAAAATTCAACGGAATCAAAGGCTTTCTCATAGTGCACATACGCAAAACAAAGTAGCAGATTGTACTAATACTTGGAATACTTCTAAGCAATATAACTGCAAACTAAAGTGTTAAGTGTGATTAATTATTAGTGTGTTTTAAGTTGTAATTGGTGTTCGGTAATTAAAGTGTCAATTTTCACTTAATTTTCACGTTAATTCAATCGGCAGTTTTTATTGTCAATGCCAATTTTACCTAAGAACGACAAGGAGGGTATTCGTACCCGAAATTAACACCAGCTGGAGATGGACCAGAGACGATATGGTGGTGCAATGCCGCAGACATCGGAGGGCCAACTGACGACCACGGTGGCGGGCCAGTCAGAAGCCCCTGCATCCGCAGCACCTAACTTAGGTTCTCTGATGATGATGATGCTGGAGCAGGCCCATCGACAGGATTAACAGGCATGCCGACAGGATTAACAGGCACGCCGACAGGAGGAACAGGCCCGTCGGTTGGAAAAACAGCTACAGTGCGGACAGGAGGAACAGGCCCGCCGGTTGGAAGAGCGAATGCTCCTCATGAAGGACCTTCATGCTACCTTCGGGAAAGAGATAAGGGAGGTGAAGGATAGGGTTGCTCAACATGATAACCGGCTGTCGGAAGCTGAAACCCGAATCGACCAAGTGAATAATCAGGTTGACAACGTGATGGCTGACATGAAGAAAACGCTGGAGAACCTCAAATTTGGGAATGGAATAACAACCTTCGTCACGAATCCAAGTAGTAGTTAGTTTATACAAGATTGTTACAACGCCATATATTGAAGACAATGAGATATGTCTGGCCACTGTCATAGTAGACTGTTATTACTCAGGGGACGATATAGGTGGTGGAATCCCTTACGCCACCAACGCCCGACGAATACACTACGTGCATAATAGATTTTTTAAATAAAATTATTCTATGTCCGGCTTCCATTTGTATGCTTGTATCGTTTTATCAGATATTGATTCACTATCCTTGTTAATCTCTATGGAAATCAAGACAAAATAGGCTCTTCGTCATTCGATCGTCAAAGGGATTCATATGTCAAAGGGAAGTATATGTAAACAATGCGCCTCCGTTGCCTCTAACAGGCTTCATAAAATAGTTCACATGAAATATTTTCTGTATGATACTGAAATACTTCCGAATATAAACTCTTTTTAGACATTTATCTTGTATATTTATTTGTATTAATTTTTATAACTACGCTAAGCCAGTGCTTAACTAGGATTTCCCCTGATGGTAAGTGGTGATGCAGATGAAGATGTTTTTATAAAGACGTTACCTCCACTGTGGTATTTTCTGATGTATCATGGGGGCAGTTTACGTAGATAACTTTCACAAGGACAAATATCCAGATCCAGAAGAATTATTTGTAGGCCATACAAATACTTGTTCCGTTCAGGATTAGAAACCGTGGCCCTTAGCGCTGCAACTCATTGCTAAGCCACTGCGCCAATGAGCCGTCATAAAGCCGTCATTCCATGTTAAACACACTGACTTAACAAAATCCTTTTAACACTTGTCTTGAATATGGAATCATTCCAATCGGATTAAAAAGGAGACGCTCGCAACTTATTTCACTTCTTTGCTGTACGCATGACGAACGATGAAGCAAAACGTATGTTCCGAATGCGTGTTAAGTCGATAACGAACGGGTTGAGACTGGCTGAGCATCTGGTTGTCCGATGGTGGAAGAAATAAGTGGGTATTTGTATATTGCTTTATGATGTTATTTTAAATTTCACTTATTTTTCGATGTTAATCTATCGCCGAGAAGTGCAGGCCTTAAATTATCCGTTACTCCATATCATCCCATGGACGACGTAAAAGGAGACGAAGGAAATTTGATACGAGTACTAAAAATGGGCAGCAGCATCTTCCTCATAACAACTCAAAATTATAACTGCGGTTGCCAACCAGTTTGCCAAGCGGTGTAACTATGGCAAATATCTCCATATGGGGCAATATATGGGTGAGGCATATGATCAACAGTGGACTTTTGATAAGCTGTAACGAATAATGATAATAATGTCCTCCAGACTGAATTTCAGCCACGGCAGCCAGCCTCAACGAAGGCTAGCTCGGCGCAGGGCAGGATTATAGTGCCCAAGTGTATGCGCAAGCACAGGTGCGATCTTTATTCCCTCACTCTCATAGTCCGTTGGGACCGAACCCGACCAACGGCTTTACGTGCTTTACGAGGCATGGTAGTGAGACACCGTCGACTTCCTGACATCGAGCAAATACTGAGAGTTTCTTGACGGAAAAACTCATAACTGATTTTTTGGGCCGACCCGGGATTTAAATCCGGGGTCTAATGATCTCAATTGCTGTCGTTAGATTATTTCGTTGCATTTGTTCGTTAATTATTCGTAATTGAGTCCTTACATTTATTCGTTGTGAATTATTATACACTTACCTTATTCTTGACTCCTTTTTACTATATTTAATCTAATTCTCTAATAAACACCTGTCAAATGCAATGACAATTTATTGGCAGTTGAATGTATTTTCCGTTTCTAGCGAACAGAGATTGACAATTGAACTCAATTTTAATTACGGGCGGCGTACTAGCCAATGTATAACACCGATTTTGTGTAACGATGTGGCGGACATATATGACGAAAACGTAACAAAGTCGCAGCTCGAAACCATCTTGAGCAAACATTATCTGTCGTTGTGTTCACAGTTGTGAATTGTTTCTTTTCTTTATGATAAGCAGATTGAATGTCCTACGGACATTCAATAAGTTTTGAGATATACAAAAAGTATTCTAGATACTATTAATATTTATTATACATTATTTTTAAAATATTCTCCATCATGATCTATACAAGGTACCATTCGCCTAAACCAACTCTGAAAACACTTGATCTGACAGGTCGGAAATCGCTTCTTCGTAGGCAGCCACGGCTTCTGCGGCGCTTGAAAAAAACTTGCCTTTTATTTTTTCTTTGACTCTTAGGAACAAAAAGAAATCACAAGGAGCTAAGTCTGGGGGCTGTAGGGTGGGTGACTTAGAATTTCAACACCCGATTCCTCAATAAATGCTTTTGTTCTAAGGGAGGTATTTGAAGAGGCATTATTGTGATGCAGCATGATTCCCCGAAGCCCGGTCTTCGGTCTTCTCTCCCGCACAGATTGAAAAGCTTTTTTTAATGTAACTGTTTATACCATTCAGAGTTGACTGACCTACAATTTTCCAGCATTGACGTCGTCAATGTCCGCTCCGCGAAAAAAAACTAGCCACCAATTTTTTGCCGACGTTGCGAGGTATTTGCAGTTTTTTTCGGTAATTGTCCTTCTGAGTAGACCCATACCGATGATTGCTTTTTACTTTCCGGATCATATTGATAGATCCATGTCTCGTCACCAGTAACGATTTCTGTAACACGTCTAGGTGCCCCGTTTTCAAGATGTAGATGCAATTCATGGCACCAATCCTGTAGTAAAAGGCAATTTTAGCAACACCAAGACCAAAACTGACAGTGCAAGATTTCAGCAAGAACCGCGAGACTCTTGCGTCTTTCAGTTAGGGCTGACTGTAGTTTCAGGGAGTATAGGAGTTGAGGTATACACGTAGGGAATATGAGACGCAAAAAATATTAAAAATTTTTTTGGAAAATCGGACTTATGCACATTACGAACAATAAACATACATAGCGAATGAAAATATCTATTAAAAGAAAAAAGAGAGCATTTCTAGTTTTTACCATAGGCGTTTGATCGTGCACTTCAATCTTGTTGTCGGCATTATCAAAGGTCGGATACTGATTTGTTAAAGAAGTTTTGCAGCTATTCAGAAGTACAGGGTCATGATACTCGCGCCGGCGGCCTCTATTGATATCGCATACAATCGCCGCCGCCGCGCCTCACGCACAACATTTGACACTGTTTGATTGCTGTCGTAGAGTACATGTTCCAAAGAGTAAAATAAATTTCCAAGTGGACTGGAAGTGGAATGGACACGAATACATTATGCTGATCTCGCGAGGAATATTGTAATTAGATAATGGTAAGGATAGGTAGATATAATAATAATTTATACCAGTAAGAAATTATTATAATATTAACCACATGGGTTTTATAATAATTACTTACTACTTATTATTTTTATTATTACCCATATGGTATATATATAAAAACATGTTTAATAGGTTCACTGAAATCTCGAAAAGTCGATGGATGCAGGTGGCTCAGGACCGTGCTTTGTGGCATTCCTTGGGGGAGACCTATGTTCAGCAGTGGACTTATGAAGGGTTGTGATGATAATGATGATGATGAAATCTCGATTTTTGGATGTGTGCGTTTTAATACACAAAGTGCTCGTGCTCTATGTGTCGTCACCCATTTTAGAAATATTGTAGACACTTTTAACACACTTGAAACGTCAAAAAAATTTCTAAAATGCTAGTCGAATAGTATAAAAAGCGTATATATAAAATAAAAAACGTGCAATAATATCTATGTACTGGTTAGGAGCCCGAGTATCTCTGAGAGAACTGTTTGAAGAAATTGATGTCTTGACTCACAATGTATTTTTACAAATAACATGTATGTACGACAAAATATTCACTTACATGTAAAGAATAGTGATTTTGACAATTTTAATCGTAGAAATAAAAATAAAATCACATTATCTGCTTTCTGGTTACACAAAGTAGGTATAAAATTCGTTTTGGGTAGCGGTGTACACTTTTATAACAAGATTCCAAAAGAAATGTTAGATCTTTCACCTTGTCAATTTAAGTCGCACGTTAAAGCTTTTTCAGACAAAAAAGCATATTATTCTGTAAATGATTATCTTCATGACAAAAATGCTTGGAACTGACCCCTCGTACTACACGGGACTAACTAAAATTTCTATAAGTACAGATTTGGTATCCACATACACATTTGACATTTTATGTTTGACTTATCGCTTTAAATAATTACAGTAAGTACTATTGTAAAAATAGTTTGAAAAGAGCAACTACTGAGTTTCTTACTTTTTTCCATGATTCTTCTCAGTAGAATAAGCACCCCTGAACTTGGAAAATAATAATAATAAGGATGATGGATTTGACTAGAATGCGCAAAGGGCCGCTGCCTGGAGGACACCAGGGCGCGTCTGGAGCTGGCGCTGGAGGCGACAGCATGCGAACCGCCAGCCAACGAGCGCGAGGTGCTGCACGACCACCCAGCAGCCCCTCGCATCCATCATTCCCACCAGCTGGCTTGGTGTCGGCAGGGTCCTCGCGGGCCCAGCAAATGGCACCCGCCACTGGTAGAGCACGCAGCATGCGTTGGACAACTCAAATTAACATCAACGCATTGCGGGCGTATTTTAGGGCGAAAGGGGGAGAAATTGGAGGTTTTGCGTATCGGGCAAGGATGCATCGACTTTTTGCTGAGCTGGAGCCATCTGTAACCGTCACCGAGCAAAACCTAGCAGACCGAGTTCGGTATATCTTGCGCTCCAATACATTTGATGTCACCGAACTCGAACGGCTACGACATGAGGCTGTTCCTCCATCGGTTGAAAATGCTACGGCTGAGGATGCGGCGCCACAACTTGCATAGCAACCGGCAAACGTGGATGCCGCCGTGAATACCCGAGTTTTGGTTGATTCAAACGATGATGGAACAGTCGCCTAGGAACTGGAACTGGAGCAAATGAGGAGTATATTGGATGAGGCGATTTTGGAAACGCGCAGTACACCTCTCGAAAATCGATCGCGACTTCCCCGCATAGCCCTCAGCAAGCGGAATCGGGCTATAGTGAGGGCTCTAAACCCAATGCTGGTGACCTATTTGGAAGCCAGCCGGGACCTTTGCGAGATGGACTAAATTCTCTTTGGCGCCGTATGGAAGGAGAAGGAGCTCCACGGGAGGTACTACAGGGCTCTACATGAGCCCCACATAGATGCAGCCGCCTCCCTCAAATGGCTACGTTTCGGTGACCTCTTCGGGGAAACCGAGGGTTTTGTCTGTGCACTATCGGAGACACATCTTAAAGGATGGCACTTTCGACATCTGTCGAGCTTGTCGCCATCCCAGGGAGTCACTTAGGCATATCATCTCCGGTTGTTCGGCGCTTTCTAACTCTGAGTACTTGCACAGGCACAACCTAGTAGCCAGAATTCTACTCCAGGAGCTCGCTCTTAAATACGGTCTCGTGGAACTGGAGCAAATGAGGAGTATATTGGATGAGGCGATTTTGGAAACGCGCAGTACACCTCTCGAAAATCGATCGCGACTTCCCCGCATAGCCCTCAGCAAGCGGAATCGGGCTATAGTGAGGGCTCTAAACCCAATGCTGGTGACCTATTTGGAAGCCAGCCGGGACCTTTGCGAGATGGACTCAATTCTCTTTGGCGCCGCACTGGCAGTCTGCCGTATTATAGGCGCTAAACTTTCCACGGCTGGACGCACTACTGGACAAAGTGGTGCTATCCCAGCCTGGAGAACAAGAATTGAAGAACGTATCGCACAGGCTGGGGCCCTCATCGGCAGACTGATATGCTTCAGGTCAGGCAATACCAGGCCAAGGATTGTGCGCACCATCAGGATGGCGTTTCAAACTAACATTTGTCCCAGCCGGATATAATGCAAAAACAGACGGAGCACATAGCCGACCTGTAGCAGAGAATCGATGCTTGGGGAAAGCGGATTCGGCGATATACCGAGAGGTCGACACGGTTCAACCAGAATCGTCTCTTCCAGAGTGATCTAAAGAGGGTCTATAAATCATTGGAGCGACCAATGGTTAGTGGAACGGGCCCAGTACCGAATCAGGCCGACACGGTCGCATTCTGGCGCAGCCTGTGGTCATAGCCAGTAAACCACAACCAGGGCCCTTGGACGGAAGTTGTGGCGAGTCAGGGTGCGGGTATTACGCCCATGGACCCCGTCATCATAACGCCGGATGACTTATCTGAGGCGGTCCGTAGGGCCCCGAACTGGAAAAGTCCGGGGCTTGAGGGGCTGCATCACTACTGGCTGAAGGGGTTCATGGTGTGTCATGCTGTGCTCGCTAGACAGTTTCAAAAGGCTCTCAACCAGAAGTCGCTCCCGAGCCTCTTCACTACTGGGATCACTCATTTGGTTCCTAAAGATCAGGGTAGCACAGACCCGAACAAATACCGCCCCATTACGTGTCTACCGACCATATACAAGACACTAACATCCATTTTGAGCGCGAGAATCACTCGTAACCTGGACTCAAAACAGGTGATGTCGCGCGCTCAAAATGGATGTCGGGGTGGCGGTCGTGGAATCAAGGAACCACTCTTCATTGACGCGGTCATTGGCAAAGTGGTGAAACGCAACCGTCGGAACTTCTCCGCCGCCTGGATAGATTACAGAAAGGCATTTGACTCGGTGCCCCATACATAGCTAAAGAGGGTCCTCGAGCTGTACAAGATTGACTGTACAGTTCGAGACTTCCTCGAGCAGTGTATGGGACAGTGGAGTACGATCCTCTGTCGTTTAGGCGAGCGGATGACGGCTGCGGAAAGCCGCATAAGGATATGAAGGGGTATATTCCAGGGCGACTGTCCAAGTCCAATCTGGTTCTGCCTCTCTTTGAACCCTCTCAGTACTTTACTGGAGGGCTCCGGGAGATCCCCTCCCGCTTCAGCTTCGGAAAGGAGGTACAAAAGTGATCCACCTTTTCTATATGGATGATCTCAAATTATTCGCCTCCAGTCGCTCCCATCTTATGGAATTGCTAAACATCACTTGTGAATTTAGCAATTCTATTAGAATGGAGCTGGGGATGGATGTGTGCGGTCCTGTCCATGTTAAAAGATGTTAAAAGAGGAAAAGTTGCTAAATCTGAGGGCATAGACTTATCTATGCCCGTCAACTTAAGGACCCTTTCCGAGGCTGAAACATACCGATACCTGGGTATGTCCCAGAACATCGGTATCGATGAGGCTGGTATGAAACAGTCAGTTTGCGACCTGTTTTATGCACGCTTGACCAAAGTGCTTAACAGCCTTTTGTCCGGTGTGAATAAGACACACGCATATAACGGCTGGGTCATGCTTGTCCTCATGTATACCTTTGGCATACTCAGGTGGAGTCAGACTGAACTAAACGCCCTGGATAGAAAAGTCCGCACTACCATGACGTCCCATAGGATGCATCATCCGAGATCTTCGGTAATGAGGCTGTACTTGTCGCGAAAGCATGGTTGGCGTGGCTCCTTGAGCGCACTCACCATGCATAATCGCGAAGTGTGCAGCCTCCGTGATTACTTCCTGGCGAGAACGGATGATCCATTCTACAATGACGTTATTTCTAGTGATAAAGGACTTACCCCTCTATCCTTAGCCAACGAGCAATGGCAGGACCCGGCAGTACAGAGCATTTCCGACCGGGAGACCATATGGAAGGAGAAGGAGCTCCACGGGAGGTACTACAGGGCTCTATATGAGTACCACATAGATACAGCCGTCTCCCTCAACTGGCTACGTTTCGGTGACCTCTTCGGGGGAAACCGAGGGTTTTGTCCGTGCATACAAACTATCGGAGACACATCCTAAAGGATGGCACTTTCGACATCTGTCGAGCTTGTCGCCATCCCGGGGGAGTCACTTAGGCATGTCATCTCCGGTTGTTCGGCGCTTTCTAACTCTGAGTACTTGCACAGGCACAACCTAGTAGTCAGAATTCTACTCCAGGAGCTCGCTCTTAAATACGGTCTCGTGGACCGGAAATTGCCGACAAGTACTTGCCGGAAGCCGTGCTCGAAAATGACCGCGCCAGGCTCTACTGGGACCGGGCCATCATCACAGACAGGACTATTCTTGCGAATAATCCTGATATTGTGCTAATGGACCGGGCACAGTCAAGGATATTTTTGGTCGACATTACCATTCCGTATGACGAGAACCTCGTGAAAGCCGAAACAAATAAACGAACAAAATATCTGGACCTGGCTCACGAGGTGACCGACATGTGGGGTGGTATGCCGGCCGAAATTGTTCCTGTAGTCGTCTCTGCGAATGGGCTAAGCGAAAGCGGTCCGTCACGGAGTCCCAGTCGCCTCAGATGACCCGAGAGGCTGACTGGGACTCCGTGACGGACCGTTCCGGGCTCAAATGCAGAAGGCGGTGCTCTTCGATACCGCCCATCGTCCGCCGGTTTCTTTCCCTTTCCTCCTAACCCTCGGCCGTTTGGTCTCCCCTGCCGAGGGCTTCCATCTGGTTGGGCTTTTATTTATTTATGTATTTATGTATTTATTTTATTTTAATTATATTTATGTATATTTATCTTTTCATTTTAATTTATAATTATATATTTATAGAACCCAACCAGAAGAGAAAACTATATAGATACCCCACATAATAATATTAATAATCATAAAATTTGTTACAATATTTTTTAAGCCTCTGACTCCCGAGCTAGGTTAGAAAACCTGTGTTACGATAGTCAGCGATCTCCCTAATATAATGACAGCTACTTATTTTATATAAAATAAGCAATTTTAAAATCTGTGTGTGAGTGTGTGTGTGTGTGTGTGTGTGTGTGTGTGTGTGTGTGTGTGTGTGTGTGCATGTGCTTATGTGTAGGTTTGTGCATGTGTGCGTGCGTGTGTATGTGTGTGTGTATGTGTGTGTGTCTGGGCAAGTGTGTGTGAGTGCGCGTGAGTGTGCGTGCGTTTGCATGTGTTCGTGTGTGTGGTTGAAATTTAAGATTTAAACAATTTTTTTTGCATGTTTGTAAAATTTTTTTACACTAATATCGATTCAGTTTGTTCATAATCTAATCCTAACAGCCAATTCTTAATTTTAATTTTCACTTTTCACGTTAAGGGATATATATATTTGATTAAAACTACTTTTACGGATTTTATCGCGTTTTATTTATATTAATTTTAATACCCGACGTTTCGGGTGCTTTCCAGCACCCATGGTCACGGGGGACTGAGGTGACTGACGTCCCGATGTCAAAGTTAACCCGGAGTACCTTCAGCTTTTTAATTATTGTCTTTGGTCCGATCTACGTAGTTTTAATTTTATTAATTATAGGATCCCAAGCAGGTGGATCAGCCTCCTTCTCTTTTGAAATTAGGATGTTTTTTTAATTTCAATAGCCTCACGTATCATCCTTGGTAGGAATCGATGTTATTTCGCGATAATTTGTGGTCTATCAAATCTGATGTAATGGTTGGGGTCATCTAGAGTATGATCGCAAACTGCAGACTTCCCGGAACGTTGATGCTTCACGTCAGCTGTGTTCTTTTACGCGGGTTCTAATTGATCTCTTTGTTTGCCCTATATTTGTTAACTTATTAATTTTTTAGTTGCCGTCTAGCAGAGGATGTTCGACATGTTATTGGTAAACACACATTTTTATAACCCGGTTTTTGTTATAATCAGTGGCATTATAAATGGTAATGTAAAAGGAAAAAATTGAGAAAAACAGTGATTATATGAGTATTCAAAAGTGTATTTCTAATGCCTACTTGAATAAAAAATATTTGATTTTCGAATGAGTGAAGTAATATGCGCTCATTTTATGTTTTGAAATCACACGCTTTTAAATATTGATTAGCAGTGTCGGTTTATTAACTTCTATAGTACTCTAGTAGTTAGTAAGTGGGTGCGTTTGGCAAAAAAAAGCGCTAGCAAGCGCTTATAAGCGCTGAAATAGTTTTCGGCCAGGACACGATTGCTACTTCGGTAGCGCTGACACATTCCGCCATTTTGCTTATTTAATTTGTATGTTTTGAAGTAGAGTTTATAAGTTGTTTTGTGCAATATTAGTTTTAAGTAATATAATGACATGAATAAACATATACACGTTATTAAAAATTCATGATTGGTAAGTTTTTAATATGAATACTTTACAAACATATATTTAAATTAGGTTAGGTTCCCCGGTTAAAACTAAAATCGTGTCCTGGAGGAAAATAGCTACTTACGATTTGACAGCGCTTACCGCTTACGATCGCCATTTTGCTTACAAGCGCTTGCTAGCGCTTTTTTCTGCCAAACGCACCCAGTATCTAGATAAATACAGTAAGTAACGTATCTAGGCAAATAACGTAGGTTAATTCCATCACAAGAAGAACATAATATACACAATTTTTATTTACAAATCTACATTTCGTGGTTAAGTAGGCACACTATACCTACCAGCAACGCATCTGTTTTATTAATCTTCCGAAGAATCATTATTTTTGTCAAAGGATGCCGAACTTTTTGTGAATATACGTCAAAAATTGTTGACTCACGTAGAGCTATAACAAAATTACGCAGTATTTCCAGTAAAATAAAAAGAAGTGAGATATTGAAAAGGAAGTTTCAGTCTGCCTGTGAAGCAGCTGGCGTGGCATCAAATCTGAATCTAATACTCGACTGTCCAACGAGATGGAATTCTAAACATGTTATGATTGGATTTGGTTTGAAAGTGAGAACTGGCATTAACATGTTGTGCACTTCTGTCTCTGAATTGAATGATTTTCGAATCAAAGATAGTGAATGGCAAATACTCGAATAATTGTTTTTAACAAACTTTAAGCTTTTATCAACGAAACTTGGTGGAGAAATAGATTACATTATATAAACATTACTGCTGGTCATTGTATCTTTCAATCTTTTGCCCGATAAAATTGAATCCATGGTAAAACAATTAGATGAGAAAGCTAATCGATCCGAAGTGAATGAAAGGCTCATTCTGGGTTTGGCTCGAGACAAAATGCTTAAACATTATATTGAGAGCAACTGGATTTATTGTACCTCTTTAATTTTAGACCCAAGGAAGAAAATTAAAACAGAAAGCCTGTGCAAATTTAATGAACTTTGTATAGAATATAATAGTCTACACTCTGTGAATTAAACTTTAGAATGAAGAAATGAAAAAAAAAAACAAGAAATGAAAAAAAAAGTATGCGAATATGATGAAGATGAAAACGTAACAGACTTTGAGAAACTGTATCCATGTCCCTCGACATCATTTGCATCTGGATCTTGCTTCCAGGCTTAGTTATTGACGAATTTGAGGAGTACATAAGTAAATCTAGAGCCGCCAGCTCGGAAGACATTTTAGGATGGTGGTGGTAGAATGGTGGATGCATGAGATAGAATCTTTGACTTTATCGAAGATGGCCCGTGATTTTCTTTCAATACCTGCAACTTCAGTACCTGCTGAGAGATTATTTTCTAAAGCGCAATTAGTAATTAGAAAACATAGAAATAGGTTATGTGATGTGTCAGCCAGATGGTTACTTTGTATTAATTCTTGGTCAAAATAATTAATAATATAGTACATAAAGTAACAGTAATGTCAAAGCTATTGTGTACTGTTATATAATTTAATTTGTATTGTATTTTATTTTTATTTAAATAAATGTTAAATTGTATAAGTTGTATAACTCTTTTATTCCACTTCATACAAGGTGAGGGTCTATCAATCTCTTTCTACATAGTGAATTTTGTGTAATGGTCAGAAATACGCTCAATTGTAACTACAATTTTTTGGTTAATGATGTGGGCCATAGGATTCGTACAAAACGACCTCCATGCAGTTCAATTTGACTCTGTTCAGCCTCTTAATATGGAAATACTTCAGAATTCAAGGATTTAAAAAAATATGGGAGGATACTGGTCCCGTGTAAGACAACCTTTATTCTTATATACATATGCTCATCACATGTAATTACATTTATTTTTATTGTTAGTTACGGAAATAATATCTATAAACACAAGTTTCCGCGTTAACCGCTAAAAAGAACTCCTTTGTCATATCTCCTCAGTTTGAAGGCACTCCCCTTGCTGCCTCAGCTAGGATCAGAATCCTCAGCATGACATATGTGCAGTTTCGTGGTCGCTTGGAGGGGAAGGCCAAATTGGCCTCTAAAAAGCTTGGCATGCTCAGCAGAGCGAAACAGTATTTCATACCGGCACAATGCTTGCAACTTTACAAAGCGAAAGTTCGGCCTCACATGCCCCAGTACCAGCTCTTTCCACTTCACCGCATCCAGGGCAGAGCGATTCGAATCGTCAACGACCGAGTTCTTTCTGACGGCTCGATTCACTGGCGCTGCGTAGGGATGTTGCATCCCTTTGCGTTTTCCATCGTATCTACCATGGGAAGTGTTCTGAGGAATTGTTCGAATTAGTTCCAGCCGCCGAATTTCTCGAACTCACATCACGCCAAAATTCCCGATATCATCCTCACCATCTGGATGCTTGGTGGTCCACTACTGTGTGTTTTACTAGGAGTTTTCTTCCTCGTATACGGACCGATACAACTTAGAGCCCTTAAAGAAAAAGCTTACTTCTTTCTAAAAGGCCGGCAACGCATCTGCAATTCCCCTGGTGTTGCGGTTGTTCGTGGGCGGCGGTAGTCACTTACCATCAAGTGAGCCGCATCCTCGTTTGCCCCCTCTTCTATAAAAAAAAACCAAAAACATGCAGACTTTCTCAGGGTAAGTTACTTTTTTTAACACTCTAAGCCAGCGCTTAACTAGAACCCCACCGGATGGTAAGTGGTGATAACCTAAGATGGTGAAGCGTACTGACTGACCATGCGTATTCACTCTTACCTTGAATACACCAATATAGTTAAAGTTACAGCCTATATCTTTACGTCCCACTCCTGGGCACAGGCCTCCGCTCTATTTTTAAGAGGGTTTTAGGGCAAGGACGTGTCGACCGCGCTGCCCCAATGCGTATTTTCGAACTTCACATGTCTTCGAAATATTATTTTCTTATTTCTCAGACATGCAGGTTTCCTCACGATCATATCCTTCACCGCCGAGCATTTGGTAAATCAGCACTTAAAATTGCAATGAACAATTTCATTGGTGCGGGCAGGGATCGAACCCACATAGTAATCGGGTGGAAAGCCAGATGCTGGTGACATTTCCATTCCTTTACTGTAAGCATGACGAATGATATCGTGTAGGAAAAATGTAAGGCCACACCTGGATATAGGAATTCCCCAAGAAATGCCATAATGCATGATCCTGCGCCAACTACACCTATCGAATTCCTGCATATCTTACCATGTCATTCCTCCATCTAGTCAGGGGGGCCGCTCAAAACTTCGCTTACCGGTATGGGGTTGCCACTCAAGAATTCTTCTTCCCTATCGTTTATCTTCACTTTCCTTATCCGTTAGGTTATGTCAGATACTCTGCTTCTACTGCGGACACCCTCATTTTTAAGTCTATCACGCAGTAAAACTCTAAGCATGTCTCTCTTCAGATTCCTCATACGGCCAGCAGCCACATTTGGCCGAATTAATGTTTTAATTTCTTTTCAGTGATGATTTGTCGAATATTTAAAGAAAATATAAAACCAAGAATGTCTTTGTATAGCACTTAAGAAAGCACCATCTTTATTGTTTGATTTAATTTTATATTCATGTAAATAAATATATGTATCTGTATCTAGTTTTCCCTCGACAATAATGTTTCGAAGTCGTATTCAAAAAAACAACGTTTTATTTTAGTGCACAGTTATAAAATTCAGTATCCACCTATTAAAAACCCTAAGATGGGTGAAATGCCTAAGTTATTGGATATTTAAGAACGAAAATCACAATCCGCAAAGAGTGTTCATTTAATCCGCAAAGAAAAATATAGGATGCCAGACGAAGATTCGACAAATGTTTTTAATTAAATAAAATTGTACTTTTGTCAACCCCTTATAAAAATCCCCAAAGAGTGCATATTTTGTCATATTTTGCAATATTTTCTCCAAAACATCACAAACTCTTTAAATAGTTTTTATTCTTAAAAAAAGTCGTAAAAATATTAATATTTTTAATTGAGATTTTTATTTTTATTCCGCGTTTACTCATGAAAATATCATTTTCGCTGAAATTGAATATATCCAAACGAGTGTGCCAGCTCCATTGCCCTGTAAACCTGTAATACGCGAGTTCTGTTCTGTCGCAGTCGCAGTCCGTTTCAGGACATCGTCAAGGGTGGACCTCGCATCGGTGTCGGAGCGACTTCGTTCAAATACATTTTAGTTTTTCAAGAATTTATACTCATTTGCAAATATGTTTATTAATTGAAATACTTACCGTAGTTTATATCTGTACAATGGTAACCATATAATGGTAAATAATGTTTTCTAAATAAATTATTTAAATTGTAATAATAATAATTATTATTATTATATTCCAGACCTAGATCCATATAAGTTGTTAGTAATACATTGCGCACCTTAAATACTAATGTTAGTGCCTTAAATATGTGTAATCATTTTTTAACAAATCATTCCAATGATTCAGCATATGCCTGTCACATCGTTCCGCGAACATGTTCATAATACTGTTGCGGCCGCCAAGCATTCTGTCCAACAGAGAATACACTCTTACGCATTATTGCGAAAAAGTAATCTGTTCGTGCTTCTGCAAACATCCCTGACGCACTACAAAAGCGAGGCAGTCCCAACAGGGTCCTGAAAATGCTATTATATAAAACACGAAAGTCACTGTAAACGCGCTTTGTTAACGTGGTCCAAAAGCTGTATGCGTAAAAAGATTGGCTTTAAAGAGTGTACTCTTGACTGCTTTGCTGCACCGTACAAACCTATGAATCAAAATATTTCCACGCATCGACAGTGCCCCTCGCTCCCTCTCGATGTCCATATCCATCTTTACAATTTTCAGTAATGTTGTGGCCTATATATTTAAACTCTTTTACTGTACCTAGGAAAGTACCATTAAGCCAAAAAAGGAGGCACATTCTTTGGACACTTTATCCCAGCTCTAAACACCATAAACTGGCGTTTCTTATTTTTTTATACTAAATTGCATTGTATTCTAAACCATGATAGCATAATTCTAACAAACACGTTACATTTTTTTAAGATACCATATCATCTACGTAACTTAAATTGTTTAAACATACTCCATCTACATAGCATCCGATATACGTGCTGCTCAACTCACCGATTAAGTCATTAATGTACAGGATGAACAGGTTTGGCGAGCTTAAACTCCCTTGTCTCACCCCATGTTCTGTCCAGTACGGATCAGAAGGCGTATCTGCCCATTCGACATTATTTGATTGCTGTACCAATACTCGAACATGGTAACAAGTTTAGCAGGCTTCTCGGTTTTCCTTAACTTACTACTCCACAATATTTCACAGGACACCATATCGAAGACTTTTGACAATTTAAGAAAACAGGCATACACAGGTGTTTTTCTATCCGAGTTCGCTTAAGGGTCAAGATGGCACTCTCTGTTGAAAGCTCAGTTCAGAAAACGGATTGAGTATCGTGTAGCTGCAAATGTTTTCTTAAATACACATCGAACAGACCGTCCCGTACCTTTGCGAATATTGTATAGGTCTATAGTTGGTTATGTCAATGATTAATGAAATTGAAAATGTATTTTTGTATAATTTAGATGGAGACGACCAACATGCTCTCGTTACTTAGATTTTGATTTTATTTAATACCTATATAATTTTTGTTGCATATTATTATTAAGTAGGTGATTCTAAATTTAATAATTATATTTGTATTACATGCATATGTTGAGCAGTGGACTTATACTTCATAAGCCCACTGCTCAACATAATAAAATGCATACTAAATGATGATAATGATGGTGATGATGATGTATTATAATAAAACGCTGTTTATATGAGTGTGACTTTAATAGAACATTATTGCTGAGGGAAAATTAAGTAAAGATACTTATAAGTATCTTTATCTAGTATATAAGTAGAGTTTAGAAATAAATCAAACAATTTAAATTAAATAAAAAAACATGCGTGCAGCTCACACGCGACAGAAGCGAAACCTTCTAAAGAAATGAAATATAAAATACAAATACTTTAAATGATTTATTTAATATTATAATTTCAACTACAAGTGCGGCATAAAATATAAAAAAATTTAATTTTATAGTAAATAAATGTAACAATCCTTTTAAATGAGACCCCGATATAAAATTGCTCATTTCGATATACCTTATATAGTTCATTAATTAAGTGCTTTCCTAGGTGTTATACAAAGAAATTCTTGGGTTTGTATTTTCTTTAAATGAAAGACAAACCATCACTGAAAATATAAAATATTAAATAAGCCAAATGTGGCTGCTAGGCGTATGATGAATCTAAACGTCGCTCAGTGAGCTATGGAGAGGGTCATGCTCGGAGTTTCTCTACGTGATAAAAATGAAGATGTCCGCAGTAAAATAAAAGTGTCCAACATAACCCAACGAAATTAGTAAAGTGAAGTGGCTATGGGTCGGCAATATAGCTCGAAAAACCGATTAACTATAGGAAAAAAGGTTCTCGTATAGCAGCCTCGTAACTGTAAGCGAAGTGCAGGACGGCCCCGACTAGTGGAGGGACGACATGGTAAGATATGCAGGAGGTCGATAGATGCAGGTGACTCAGAACCGTGCTTTGTGGTATTCCTTGGGGGAGGCCTATGTTCAGCAGTGGCTTTTTGAAGGGCTGTAATGACAATGAAAGCTATTTTTTATAGTATAGGGTGACAAATGAGCACACAGTTCACCTGATGGTAAATGGTTACTGTGGCCCATAGACATCTACATCTATCCTCGATTACGAATCAAAATGCAGATGCATTGTCACCGATAAAGACTTAGATGTCCTAGTTTCCAGTTAAAAGGGTCTCCGGTTCTCTACACTCACCATACGAAACACAAAAAGCAGCATTAGGCTACTATTTTACGCTGGTATTGTGTTAGAGCGTGGTCCTTCCCCGGTCGAGCCGACCCATTCGTGCTATAACTATACAACTAATATAACCGCAGCATGGCTCTACCACGTATAAAATATATAACACTTATATAAAACTACCACTTAACACTAATGCTCAATCCTCATTCGTGTTCACGAATTTTCATACGCTTAGGCTACATTACCATTTAACATTAGGTGGGATTGTAATAAATCGCTGGCTTAGAATAGCAAAAAAGTTACTTACTCTATGAAAGTCTGCATGTAGAAATTATTTCTCTAAATTACCATAAAAATGTATACCGTGTAATGAAAATATGTAAAAAAGATTATGGGATGTTTCACACGCGACAAATAATATACCTAATATGCATTGGAATCGTTTTGCGATTTCACATCAGTATCGAAAAAATTGTGTTTACAATAATTGAGCGTATTTCAAGTGTTGATTTCCAAAAAACGATTCCACAAAATATACCCTTCAGAAAATAATTGTAAAATAGCCTCTGAAAATAATTAAAAAAATTTCCATAAAATAATGTTGAATATAATAAGAACAATTATATCTCACATGTTAATAAAACTATTAGCCGATTTTGATTTTCAATAAGTGACTACTTTAATTTAAATAATTTATTTTTCCCTTCTATAGTAGTTCCAAGTAGCGACTTCTCTATCACTCCTACTGAATTCGACGGTGCTCGCTGAAATTCAGGGTCTCTAGACGTATTTGGATCATTTCATCAAATTATCATTGAAAAAAATGAAAACAGCGATTTTACAATTGTGTACACAAGAAACTCTGTAAGTTGAATATAGCAGCTTGTTTATTACTTTTATTATAACTACCTATAAATGTAAATTTTAATAAATCATTCCCATAATATTTCATATTATTTTTTATTTAATTCCTTCTCAAACAGTTTTATTAACTCTAGGAAATATGGCGTATGAACTGACTGACAATCACTCGAACATTTTATCTAGGTACAAAGAGGTTTTACGTTTTACAACAACACAAAGGCAGATCACTCTCCCACCCAGCACTCAGATTCGATATATGTTTACTCGATAATTACAAAGTTCTTCGATCAACAACCAAAGTTAGTCAAAAAATCGTAAGACATAGCAACAGCAAATAACGGAAGGTTGGGTAAAGAAACTTATTTGTTAAAGCAGAAATTAAAAAACCTAACTGACTGACATCATATTTTTCTTAGCATTACTTACCCTTCTGTATCTGAATCAATAATATATATTGCACATGTATACGATACAAAAATAAAGTTATAGTCTATATACGTCCCACTACTGGATTCATGCCTCCTCTTGTTTTTGAGAGGGTTTTGGGGCAAGTAAATGTCCGCCGCGATGCTCCAATCTGTGTTCGCGAACGTCATATGTCTTCGAAATATTTTTTTCTTATTCCTCATACGGACCATTTTTCTTACGATGTTTTCCTTAACCGCACATGGTAATCAGAAATTATCAAATTCATTGGAGCGGATGGGTGTCGAACCCGGATTGCTCGCTTGCTGTAAATCTCACACGATTCTTCATAGCTGAAGGTCACTCTCCACACGAAAAAGGTACCTAGAGCTTTGCAAAATCTAACGTTAACAAGGCCAGTGGATCTGATGGTATTCCTGCATGGGTACCAAAGCATTTGTGCCCCGCCAATATTTTGGAAGCATGCCAATGAGCAACCAGTGTCCAAAAACGGTAGTCGTGCCGATCCCTGTAAATATCGACCAATCGCCGTCATCTCCATACTCTGTAAAGTTATGGAAAGGGTATTGAACAGTAAGTTGCTGACATAACTTGAAACTAATGACCTCCTCAGTGACCATCAATATGCCTTCTGCCGGGGTCGGTCTACCGGTGACCGTCCTCGGCGGACGGAGGGATTCCTGTGTGTGTCACGTACTTCTGAGGTGAGGTCATCGAGAATCTCTCGTGATTTCACTCGATATTTTGAAGATTTTTGTCAGAGTTTGGCACGGTAAGCTTCCTGCTTACGGCATCCCCGCTGAATTTTGCAACTGGATATCTGGCTTTCTGAGTGAACGGTCGATCAGTGTAATCATTTAAATGGCTGCTGTTTTTACCTAATGCATATTAATGCCGGAACTCTCCAGATGTCTTTTCTTTTTGCCACTCTTCTCCTGCTGCACAACAATGACCTACTTCTACCAGGTCTTTTTGGGTATGCAGATGACAGCACAGGGTCATAGAGATTTATGTTCAATGCAAAAGGCAGAGGGGCAGTAATATGTTCACTCAGATAGGCCTTGGGGGTGCGGATAAATGTGACACTGAGTGTTGTTTCAGAATGCGGTGACGACAATATGGTCACTTTCAATGCCGCCAAAACCCAAGCTTGTCGTTTCTCCAAAGAACGGCGTCCATTTGATCAGACTCATACTTACCGAGATACATCTGTGGAGGTTACTGATCATCTCGAGCTTCTCGGCGTATAGTTGAGTGCTGACCTCAACTTGAAAAAACTGGGTATTTTAAGAAAGGTGAAGCAATACTTCACGCCTGGGCAGCTTCTGATTTTATATAAAGCTCAAGCCAGAACATGCATGGAGTATTGTAGTCATCTTTGGAATAGTTCGACAAAATATCAACTTGCTGCACTAGACTCAGTGAAACGCAGAGTCAAAAGGCTTATTGGCGACAAAAACGCGGCGGCGGCGGCTGGTGGAAACTAAGCTTCACAGCTTAACTCACCGCCGCCTAGCTAGTTTGTAAGTCTTCTACAAATTGTACTTCGGAGAGTGTGCCTATGAGCTTCATAAGCTCATACCGCTACGTCCATTCTTCTATCGGGGTACCAGACGATCACTCCTCTTCACATATTTTCATACGCTTAGGCTACATCATTACTTACCATCAGGTGGAATTGTAGCTAAGCGCTGTCTTGAAACAGTTAAGTAAAAAGAAACTTACTCTGTGAAAGTCTGCATGCAGATATTATTTCTCTAACCAACCATAAAAATATATTACATGTGATGGGAATATGTATATAAAAATATCTCACACGGGACAGATAATATAATATAACATCTTCCAGTATCTGCGCATAAAAACTTTTAAAATCCCTGAATCCCGAAGTGTGTCCATATATGAATAGAGCCAAATTGGTTATAGAAAAAAATGTTGTTACAATTAAGCGTATTTCATGTGGATGTTTATAAAACAGGATTCCACAAAATTAAAACTCACTTTCTATTGCAATTTTTTCTAATAGTTGCACAGTAGCTTCTGAAAATATTTCAATTCCCAACTTTCTAATTTTTCTGTAAAATAGTGTTAAGTATAACAAGAACAATTATGTGTCACATGTTAGTAATGCTCTTGGGCGATTTTGATTTTCAAAAAGTTTTTTATACAGCTAAAACACACAGTGGTGAACCGCCAATCGCCATCCAGGTGGTAAGGATGGTATCGCAAATTTTGACGCGATGTTCGTACGTGAAACTTGGCGGCTGGAACTAATCCAAACAATTCGCAGCGCCAGTGAATCGAACCGATCAGAAATAACTCAGTCGTCGATGATATGAATCGCTCTGCGCTGGATGCGGTCAAGTGGAAGGACGCTGGTACGGAGGTGCTCTGGCACAGAGACGAGAACGGTATTCCATGTGAGGCCGAACTTGCGCTTTATTTCTCTAATCCAGGATCCCGAATGCTTTTTGCTCAAATTACAAAACCGTTCTCAGTGCCTAGAAGACTGCAATACACTGGACGATATGAATGACAAGCTCATGGAAACTGTCCATGCGGTCGGAGCTAAGTTCTGCAAGACCCGCCGCGAAAGAACAAAAAAACTTTCCAATCACACTCTTAATCTCTTGGCTGTTAGACGGGAAATGATGCTGCAGTCTTCAGCAGATTTGACAACTTACAAGTAACTGAACAGACAGATCTTCAAATAAATGCGGCAGGACTTACACAACTTCAATACAGCTCGTATTGAAGTAGCGATTGAGCGGAACCAGGGCTTCAAAATCTTTGCCAGTGATCTGTCTGTAAGAAAAAGCCAACTGTCGGAGCTGAAGACCAAGTGTGGCAGAATCGTTTCTGATACATCTGAGATTTTGAGTGAGATTGAGAGGTTCTATGGGCAGCTGTATAAGTCATCGTTGGAGCCACGTGATAGTGTAACGATCTAAGAGCAAGTCTTATCCGACACTATTCCGATGATTTCCCGGACGGCATTCTGAGCGAAATTAGAATGACTCTCCAGTACCTTAAAAACGGCCAGTCCACGGGCGAGGATGATATTACAGCGGAGCTTCTGAAAGCGGGAGGAATACCGGTACTCAAAGTCCTTCAGAGACTATTTAATTCCGTCCTCCATGGTGGCACTACTTCTGAGGCTCGGAGCAGAAGTGCGGTAGTCTGGTTCTTCAAGAAAGGTTCACTTGAAGAACTACAGACCGATTTCCCTTTTGAGCCACGTCTACGTGCTATTTTTGTGAGTCATTACGAATCATCTCTCACGCGGACTCGACGACTTCCAGCCTCCCGAACAAGCCACTTACTGAAAATGCTTTAGCACCGTAGACTACATACATACCCTTCAGCAAATTGTACAGAAGACCGAAGAGTACAATCTGTCACTTTATGTATGTAGACTATGAGAAAGCCTTTGATTCCGTCGGAATTCGGGTGGGGCTACAGTCCCATCAGCAGTGCCAAGTTGACTGTCAGTATATCAAAGTGCTGAAGTGTTTGTAGAGTAGGGCTACGATGGTTATCCGAGTACAGAATCAGAGCACGAAACCTATCCAACTGCAGAGAGGTGTAAGACAGGCTGACGTTATACCCCCGAAACTCTTCACCGCTGTATTGGAAGACGTTTTCAAGCTACTGGACTGGAAAATATACGGTATTAACATCAATGGCGAGTACATCACTCACCTTTGATTTGCCGTCGATATAGTCCTTATGGCAGATTCGTTGGAGGATCTAAACACTATGATCAATGACCTGAATAGTGCCTCCCAACGGAAAGATCAGAAGATGAACATGGACAAAACGAAGATCATGTGTAACGTTCATGTGACACCTATGCAGGTAGTTGTTGGGAGCACTAAGCTCGAAATTGTTGACGAGTATGTTTACCTTGAAACAAATAGTCCGACTAGGTAAATCCAACTTCGACCGAGAGGTCAATCGACGTATTCATCTCGGCTGGACAGCGTTTGGTAAATTACGATACATCTTGTCGTCAACTATACCTTAAAACCTGAAAATTTTATACGCGGTAAAGCCACGCTGCAACTATTTTATAAGTTCGTTTAGTAAGCTCAACAGTAGCATCAGTTGTCAAGCGACCCCTTGCAAAACTGAATTGATTTTTAGGAAGTAAATTACTTTAACTACGTTTATTACTTAGGAAATAATTTTTAACAACTACGTATACTATACTACGTTTACTATATACGTGGCGGAGCCATGCTGCAGTTATATTAGTAGTATAGATGTAGCACGAATGGGTCGGTTCGACCGGGGAAGGACCACACTTTCACAGAATACCAGCTGAAATAGTAGCTTAATGCTGCCGTGTTTCGTATGTTGAGTGTAGAGATCCGGAGACTCTGTTTTACTAGAAACGAAGCATTCATTTTATTATAGGGTAGGGTGACAAACCAGCACGCAGTCCACCTGATGGTAAGTGGTTACTGTGGCCCATAGACATCTACATCTATCCTCGATTACGAATCAAAATGCGGATGAATTGTCACCGGTAAAGACTTAGATGTCCTAGTTTCCAGTTAAAAGGGTCACCGGTTCTCTACACTCATCATACGAAACACAAAAAGCAGCATTAGCCTACTATTTTACGCTGGTATTGTGCTAGAGCGTGGTCCTTCCCCGGTCGAGCCGACCCATTCGTGCTATAACTATACAACTAATATAACCGCAGCATGGCTCTACCACGTATAAAATATATAACACTTATATAAAACTACTACTTAACACTTAACACATTAGCTCAATCTTCATTCGTGTTTACGTATTTTCATACGCTTAGGCTACATTACCACTTAACATTAGGTGGGATTGTAATTAATCGCTGGCTTAGAATAGAAAAAAAGGTACTTACTCTATGAAAGTCTGCATGTAGAAATTGTTTCTCTAAATTACCATAAAAATATATAACGTGTGATGAGAATATGTAAACAAGATTATGGGATGTTTCACACGCGCCAAATAATATACCTAATATGTATTGGGATCGTTTTGTGATTTCACATCAGTATCGAAAAAATTGTGTTTACAATAATTGAGCGTATTTCAAGTGATGATTTCCAAAAAACGATTCCACAAAATATACACTACAGAAAATAATTGTAAAATAGCCTCTGAAAATAATGAAATTACCAACTTTCTCAGATTTCCATAAAATAATGTTGAATATAATAAGAACAATTATATCTCACATGTTAATAAAACTATTAGCCGATTTTGATTTTCAATAAGTGACTACTTTAATTTAAATAATTTATTTTGCCCTTCTATAGTATTCAAGTAGCGACTTCTCTATCACTCCCACTGAATTCGATGGTGCTCGCTGAAATTCAGGGTCACTAGACGTATTTGGATCATTTCATCAAATTATCATTGAAAAAAATGTGAAGAGCGATTTTAAAATTGTGTACACAAGAAACACTGTAAGTTGAATATAGCAGCTTGTTTATTACTTTTATTATAACTACCTATAAATGTAAATTTTAATAAATCATTCCCATAATATTTCATATTATTTTTTATTCAATTCTATCTCAAACAGTTTTATTAACTCTAGGAAATATGGCGTATGAACTGACTGACAATCACTCGAACATTTCATCTAGCTACAAAGAGGTTTTACGTTTTACAACAACAACACAAAGGCAGATCACTCTCCCACCCAGCACTCAGACTCGATATATGTCTACTCGATAATTACAAAGTTCTTCGATCAACAACCAAAGTTAGTTAAAAAATCGTAAGACATAGCAACAGCAAATAACGGAAGGTTGGGTAAACTGCTGAAACTTATTTCTTAAAGCAGAAATTAAAAAACCTAACTGACTGACATCACATTTTTCTCAGCATGACGTACCCTTCTGTATCTGAATCAATAATATATATTGCACATGTATACGATACAAAAATAAAGTTATAGTCTATATACGTCCCACTACTCTTGTTTTTTGAAAAGTTTTGGGGCAGGAAATTTCCGCCGCGATGCTCCAATCTGTGTTCGCGAACGTCATATGTCTTCGAAATATTTTTTTTCTTCTTCCTCATACGGGCAATTTTTCTTACGATGTTTTCCTTTACCGCCAAGCACATGGTAATCAGCAATTATCAAATTCATTGGAGCGGATGGGTGTCGAACCCGGATTGCTCGCTTGCTGTAAATCTCACACGATTCTTCATAGCTGAAGGTCACTCTCCACACGAAAAAGGTACCTAGAGCTTTGCAAAATCTAACGTTAACAAGGCCAGTGGATCTGATGGTATTCCTGCATGGGTACCAAAGCATTTGTGCGCCTGAGTTGTCTCCTGTTCTAAAGAGCCGGTATCGCCGCACTTTTTAAACTCGAACGGTGCCAATATTTTGGAAGCATGCCAATGTGCAACCAGTGTCCGAAAACGGTAGTCGTGCCGATCCATGTAATTATCGACCAATCGCCATCACCTCCATACTCTGTAAAGTTATGGAAAGGGTATTGAACGGTAAGTTGCTGACATAACTTGAAACTAATGAACTCCTCAGTGACCATCAATATGCCTTCTGCCGGGGTCGGTCTACCGGTTACCGTCCTCGACGGACGGAGGGATTTCTGTGTGTGTCACGCACTTCTGGGGTGAGCTCATCGAGAATCTCTCACGATTTCACTCGATATTTTGAAGATTTTTGTCAGGGTTTGGCACGGTAAGCTTCCTGCTTACGCCATCCCCGCTGAATTTTGCAACTGGATATCTGGCTTTCTGAGTGAACGGTCGATCAGTGTAATCATTTAAATGGCTGCTGTTTTTACCTAATGCATATTTCTGAGAGTTCCGGCATTAATATGCCGGAACTCTCCAGATGTCTTTTCTTTTTGCCACTCTTCTCCTGCTGCACATCAATGACCTACTTCTACCAGGTCTTTTTGGGTATGCAGATGACAGCACAGGGTCATAGAGATTTATGTTCAATGCAAAAGGCGGAGGGGCAGTAATATGTTCACTCAGATAGGCCTTGGGGGTGCGGATAAATGTGACACTGAGTGTTGTCTCAGAATGCGGTGACGACAATATGGTCACTTTCAATGCCGCCAAAACCCAAGCTTGTCGTTTCTCCAAAGAACGGAGTCCATTTGATCTGACTCATACTTACCGAGATACATCTGTGGAGGTTACTGATCATCTCGAGCTTCTCGGCATACAGTTGAGTGCTAACCTCAACTTGAAAAAACTGGGTATTTTAAGCAAGGTGAAGCGATACTTCACGCCTGGGCAGCTTCTGACTTTATATAAAGCTCAAGCCAGAACATGCATGGAGTATTGTAGTCATCTTTGGAATAGTTCGACAAAATATCAACTTGCTGCACTAGACTCAGTGAAACGCAGAGTCAAAAGGCTTATCGGCGACAAAAACGCGGCGGCGGCGGCTGGTGGAAACTAAGCTTCACAGCTTAACTCACCGCCGCCTAGCTAGTTTGTCAGTCTTCTACAAATTGTACTTCGGAGAATGTGCCCATGAGCTTCATAAGCTCGTACCGCCACGTCCATTCTTCTATCGGGGTACCAGACGTACTGCAGGTTACCATACACTCTCTCTGTTTCTTCGAGTTCATATAGCCTTAACTTCTTCAAAGTGTGTGTTAATTGGCTTCTCCTGGGCAAACTAGTAGTTCCATCGTAAACCTCATCTTTGCCCCCTGGCCAGATGGAGGTCATGAGTAAGCCCATTTCTAATAAAAATTAACATTCATTTCTGATAATTCCACTTTGACATTTTATTGTAAAAGAGTCTGGAGCTACTAAAATTGGAAGAATAGTTAAATAATTTTTTCGAATGAGTTCCACTCTTAAATGCATATGAATCGATTTCCATTAGAATATTTTTGGGGGCGGAGAGTAGCTTAGCCCCCTTATTCCCGACTCGGGTGCAAACTTTTATTGCTATCTCCTCTGAAACTTAATAATGATAATCTATATAGTATGAAGGACTCATTTTCATAGTACACACATATTTTTATGTTTATTTAAAAATACCTACACGTTACCGAATGTTTTAGAGCATATTATACCGACATGACATAACGCTTGGTATATATTCTTGAACGTTGAGATTTTCGCATCAAATACTGGTAAAAATGTTATGAGCCGTGCTAATATTTTTAAATTTAAATCTTATAATCGCACATATTATTATGATTAATTTTTGTTCTTCTATTCATATAATAATATTATGTTATTTTGTTTTTATATCTAACTTCAAATTTTTTTACCCATTAGTGCATAAAGTTATTTAATGGATTTTTATCATGTTTATTAAAAATAATTATGATTTAGGATGAGCTTGAAGGAATAGAGACAAAAAATCATTGAATTTTCAGACGGCTTAGCTATTATAGCCCGTCCGATAAATCGGACGCTATGCATAGCAGAAATTTATAAATACTGCAGGGGATAAATTATAATATCAAATAAATCTGAGAAAATTGAGAATAAAAGTGTATTCAAAAGTAAACAAATTATTTTAAGTGGAAGTGACATGGTATTCCATGGGGAATGTCTACATTGCACCGAGTTGCTGTTACCATTTCTAAATTTTCGAAATTCTTTGCTACTGTCACGACACTATTGTCATTCCATCTGCAACGAAAACGTGACGACGTCGGTCGACGAAAGTCGTAATGACTAATGACCTCTCTCCTCCTTTCTGTATTCGAAGAGAAGAAAGGGGCTCGTCATCTTTACTACCAGAATTATTCAATAAACAACCATGTAATAAAACTATAATATTTGGACCATTGTCCACAGATGTAGAAGGATGGCCATCATCTTCAGCACCTCATCGTACACATCTTAGTTCACACCTACTTTTAAATAATTTGCGTCTTAAATGGTTTAGATTAGGTTCGTGTTCTTCGTCTGATTTATCACTATCTTCGTCAATAAGATTATTCCGTATTCGATCTAATTCTTCGAAATAATTCCAGGAATTTCTTTTGGTATGAATTTATCCGGAGCAAGTAATTGAAAATAAAGTGCACTGTGAGATCATTATCTCTATTTAATGGAATAGTTCGTCGCTTCGTTGAATGACTAATTATTAGGTATAATGTGGTCCGCAATCGAAAAAAAGCTTCTTGCCAGTTTAGGCCCTGAAATGCCTAAACTATTAGATATTTAAATAAAAAAATCACAATAATATTTAATCCGCAAAGAAAAATATAGGATGCCAGATGAGGATTTGATAAAGGTTTTTAATTCAATAAAATTATTTTTGTCACCCTCGTATGAGAGAAAAACCCCAATAAATACCTATTTTTGTCATACTTTGCAAACTTTCTACAAAACGGTACAAGCAATTTAAATAGATTTTACACTAAAAAGAGTTTTAAAAGTATCAATATTTTTAATTGAGAGTTTTATTTTTATTCCCTGTTTTATTCTTGAGAATATCATTTTACATAATTATTTTTACGTGCTAAAGCCATGCTGCAGTTACATTAGTAGTATAGTTGTAGCACGAATGGGTCAGCTCGACCGGGGAAGGACCACGCTCTCACAGAATACGAGCGTAAATACGTACGAGCGCAATAGTATCTTAATGTTGCTGTGTTTCGTATGGTGAGTGTAGAGAACCGGAGACCTTTTTTACTGGAAACAAGTCATTCCATCGTAGTCCTCACGGGTGAACACGCATTTGCATTTTGAATAGTAATCGAGGATTTATGTAAATGTCTATGGGCCACAGCAACCACTTACCATCAGGTGGACTGCGTGCTGGTTTGTCACCCTACCCTATAATAAAAATTAAAAATACCCGTGCGAGCGTGCCTGCTCCGTCGCCCTGTAATCCCCGCGAGCCGCTAGCTTTGTCGCAGTCGTAGCCCGTTTTCAGACATCGTCGAGGGCGGACTACGCGTCGGTGTTACAGTGACTTCGTGAAAAATACATTTTAGGTTTTAAAGGGTTTATAGGTTTTTATTTGATATAATAGCTCGATATTGATATAAGCAGATAGACGTGAATAACGTAGTTAACTGTAGAATTAACCATTCAAATTCTAATTTAAACTTCTGTTCTTTGTAATATATATTGTGCTGTTGTTTGTTGTCCCAAATAAATTAAAAAAGTAGGTAGCTCTAAGAAGAAAATTACGTTTTTTTATAAAACCGGTAAACCTAGCGTCAAGCGTTTACATCATACAAAAAATGTATGTTATAAATTAATGGATTTGATTTAATTTAAAGTTTATATTCTTCTTTTTAGAGTATAAATATATAAAAGAATAATATTTATATATAATAATATAATATATAAAAGAATACATGAAAGCTTGTTTGAAATATTATTACTATTAATTTTTTATATAATTTACAAGTGGAATGACCAACATGCCCATGTTCTTAGATTTTTATATTTTTGATACCTATATGATTTTATTGTTGCATATTTTTATTAGGCAGTTGATACAAATTTTTATAGTTATGTATGTATTACAGGCATATGTTCAGCAATGGACTTGTAAAGGCTTGTAATGATGATGATGATGATGAAGCCAAATGCATAAAACTACTTCTTACTACTAATATTCAATCATCACTCCTCTTCACATATTTTTATACGCTTAGGCTACATCATTACTTACCATCAGGTGGGATTGTAGCTAAACGCTGACTTGAAATAGTTAAGCAAAAAGAAACTTACTCTGTGAAAGTCTGCATGCAGATATTATTTCTCTAACCAACCATAAAAATATATTACATGTGATGGGAATATGTATATAAAAATAAATGTTATCTCACACGGGACAGATAATATAATATAACATCTTCCAGTATCTGCGCATAAAAACTTTTAAAATCCCTGTATCCCGAAGTGTGTCCATATATGAATAGAGCCAAATTGGTTATAGAAAAAAATGTTGTTACAATTAAGCGTATTTCATGTGGCGGTTTATAAAACAGGATTCCACAAAATTAAAACTCAATTTCTATTGCAATATTTTCTAATAGTTGCAAAGTAGCTTCTGAAAATATTTCAATTTCCAACTTTCTAATTTTTCTATAAAATAGTGTTAAGTATAATAAGAACAATTATGTGTCACATGTTAGTAATGCTCTTGGGCGATTTTGATTTTCAAAAAGTTTTTTTTTATAGAAGAGGGGGCAAACGAGCATGAGGCTCACCTGATGTTAAGTGACTACCACCGCTCATGAAAACCGTAACACCAGCGGGATTGCAGGTGCATTGCCGGCATTTTGGAAAGGATTAAGCTCTTTTATTAAAGGCCTTAAGTAGTATCGGTCTGGGAAAATCACCGATGGTAAACAATTCCACAGAGAAGTTGCGCGAGGAAGAAAACTCCTGGTAAAACACACAGTGGTGAACCGCCAATCGCCATCCAGGTGGTAAGGAAGCAAACCTGAAACTTGGCGGCTGGAACTAATCCAAACAATTCGCAGCGCCAGTGAATCGAACCGATCAGAAATAACTCAGTCGTCGATGATATGAATCGCTCTGCGCTGGATGCAGTCAAGTGGAAGGAGCTGGTACGGGGGTGCTCTGGCCCAGAGACGAGAACGGTATTCCATGTGAGGCCGAACTTGCGCTTTGTTTCGCTAATCCAGGATCCCGAAAGCTTTTTGCTCAAATTACAAAACCGTTCTCAGTGCCTAGAAGACTGCAATACACTGGACGATATGAATGACAAGCTCATGGAAACCGTCCATGCGGTCGGAGCTAAGTTCTGCAAGACCCGCCGCGGAAGAACAAAAAAACTTTCCAATCACACTCTTAATCTCTTGGCTGTTAAACGGGAAATGAAGCTGCAGTCTTAAGCAGATTTGACAGCTTACAGGTAACTGAACAGACAGATCTTCAAATAAATGCGGCAGGACTTACACAACTTTAATACAGCTCGTATTGAAGTAGCGATTGAGCGGAACCAGGGCTTCAAAATCTTTGCCAGTGATCTGTCTGCAAGAAAAAGCCAACTGTCAGAGCTGAAGACCAAGTGTGGCAGAATCGTTTCTGAGACATCTGAGATTTTGAGTGAGATTGAGAGGTTCTATGGGCAGCTGTACAAGTCATCGTTGGAGCCACGTGATAGTGTAACGATCTAAGAGCAAGTCTTATCCGACACTATTCCGATGATTTCCCGGACGGCATTCTGAGCGAGATTAGAATGGCTCTCCAGTACCTTAAAAACGGCAAGTCCACGGGCGAGGATGATATTACAGCGGAGCTTCTGAAAGCGGGAGGAATACCGGTACTCAAAGTCCTTCAGAGACTATTTAATTCCGTCCTCCATGGTGGCACTACTTCTGAGGCTCGGAGCAGAAGTGCGGTAGTCTGGTTCTTTAGGAAAGGTTCACTTGAAGAACTACAGACCGATTTCCTTTTTGAGCCGCGTCTGCGTGCTATTTTCGTGAGTCATTACGAATCGACTCTCACGCGGACTCGACGACTTCCAGCCTCCCGAACAAGCCTGTTACTGAAAAGGCTTTAGCACCGTAGACCACATACTATATACCCTTCAGCAAATTGTACAGAAGACCGAAGAGTACAATCTGTCACTTTACCTGGCGTATGTAGTATGTAAAGTAGTACCATGTATGTAGTATAATGTAGTACCGTCGGAATTCGGGTGGAGCTACAGTCCCTTCAGCGGTGCCAAGTTGACTGTCAGTATATAAAAGTGCTGAAGTGTTTGTAGAGTAGGGCTACGATGATTATACGAGTACAGAACCAGAGCACGAAATCTATCCAACTGCAGAGAGGTGTAAGACAGGCTGACGTTATATCCCCGAAACTCTTCACCGCTGTATTGGAAGACGTTTTCAAGCTACTGGACTGGAAAATATACGGTATTAACATCAATGGCGAGTACATCACTCACCTTTGATTTGCCGTCGATATAGTCCTTATGGCAGATTCGTTGGAGGATCTAAACACTATGTTCAATGACCTGAATAGTGCCTCCCAACGGAAAGATCAGAAGATGAACATGGACAAAACGAAGGTTATGTGTAACTTTCATATGACACCTATGCAGGTAGTTGTTGGGAGCACTAAGCTCGAAGTTGTTGACAAGTATGTTTACCTTGAAACAAATAGTCCGACTAGGTAAATCCAACTTCGGCCGAGAGGTCATCTACGTATTCATCTCGGCTGGACAGCGTTCGGTAAATTACGATATATCTTGTCGTCAACTATACCTTAAAACCTGAAAATTTTATACGCGGTAAAGCCACGCTGCAACTATTTTATAAGTTCGCCAAGTAAGCTCAACAATAGCATCAGTTGTCGAGCGACCCCTTGCAAAACTGAATTGATTTTTAGGAAGTAAATTACTTACAATGAAAATTTTTAACAACTACGTATACTATACTACGTATACTATACTACGTATACTATTTACGTGGCGGAGCCATGCTGCAGTTATATTAGTAGTATAGATGTAGCACGAATGGGTCGGCTCGACCGGGCAAGGACCACGCTCTCACAGAATACCAGCTGAAATAGTAGCTTAATGCTGCTGTGTTTCGTATGTTGAGTGTAGAGATCCGGAGACTCTGTTTTACTAGAAACGAAGCATTCCATTTTAGTCCTGAGGAGTGACAACGTATCTGCGTTTTGATTCCTAATCGAGGATTAATGTAGGTGTCTATGGACCACAGCATCCATTTACCATCAGTTGGACTGTGTGCTCGTTTGTCACCCTTATTCTATAAAAAAAGCTAGATTTAATAACCAGTGTGTGTTGCCAGTGATTACTTATGGAACTGAGACGTAGTCCTGCACTGCTGGCCGTATGAAGACGCTCAAGGTCGCGAGTGGAACCAGAGTGACCGACGTAGACCAACGGATTAATAAGCTGAAATGGCAATGGGCGAATCGACAACCATTGGGGAAAAAAGGTTCTCGAGTGACAGCCTCGTACTGGTTGGCAAAATGTAGGTCTACCCCCCACTAGATGAAGTGACAACCTGGTAAGACATGCAGAAAGTCGATGGATGCACGTGGCTCAGGACCGTGCTTTGTGGCATTTCTTGGGGGAGGCCTATGTTCAGCAGTGAACTTGTGAAGGGCTGTAATGATGATAAAGATGATAAAGGTAATGTTTCATCAATTCATCATTGATAAAAATCAGAACAGAAATTTTACAATTGTGCTTACAATAAACACTAATAGTTGAACCTAGCAGCTTGTTCATTATTTTTATTATAACCTATTAATGTATATTTTAATAAATCATTGCCATAATATTTCGTATTATTTATTATACTATATACTATAATAATACTACTATATTTCCTATCTGAATCATTATAAACTCTATAGAAAATGTGACGGATGAAATGACCGACAGTCATTGGAACATTCTATCTAGATACAAGAATGTAAAACATCAATGTAAAACATCTTTGTACCTTCGTGGCCTCCACATGATATTTTGCTCGGCAGGTCAGTATCTGAAACGAATATGAATATTGCATATGTGGGTATATGATACAAAAGTAAAGTGAATATATACGTCCCACTGCTGGATACAGACCTCCTCTTATTTATGAGAAGGTTTTGGGGCAAGGAAGTGTTTGCCGAGCTGTGAAGAAGTGCCATGAAGCTGTCTTCGGAAGTGGCTAACTTCATATGTCTTCTAAATATTATTATTTATGTAATAATATAATATAAAATTGTAAATAACAATTACATTGGTGTCGACGGTCGCGTGGTAACGCGGTACTACATATTACAAATTAATACGCTTCAACGAATATTATAAAACACCTAAATATTTAAAACTTGAACGCTTGGAAGCTCATGATGCCTATCGGACGAAGTTACAACGGCACACGCTTAACACCACGCATGGGATGCAATGACTCTCAGTGATGCGCTAGCATAATAGGCAGTATACCGCTTATATACTTGTTACCTCTGCAGTCTATTAATCTTTGCACTTTTCTAAGTAATATAGAGCGTAACCGCTAGACGTAGTTGGTGTCGGCTAAAATCTCTGCGGTCGCTCTTTTGTCTAGGTCATTCAGGCTTCTTAAAGCCTTAAATAAGTACGAGATCCGTATAGCGCAGTGTAAGATTTCACGCCACAGGAGAAAAACGTGTAATTTCTTGCAAGAATTAATGAAATTAGTTAGGGAATATTATGTGCTGATTCACCACGACTTCGCCGATGAAATGATGAAGTATAACACCGTGGGAAAACCTTGATATCTGAGAATTTAAACACTAGCATTAGAGCATTGCGGCGGATTCTTTCACGCCCACACAACACGTGAAATTATGTGTCCTTTGTACAGTCGTGAGACGGATGCTGCTACTTCACTTTTACTTGTAATGAGACTACAAAATAGTTTGTCAATTATAAAGATAGAATACATATTTTTAGACATATTGTAAAGATATGCAAATGAAGAAGCACTTGTTAAAATATACCATAAATCTTAAACAAAGAAAGTTTTACTTAAATAAAAAGGCTTATTTTAATTTTAATTAGACTTTTAAAGTTACTTGTCAAATTAAGTAATCGAATCGAACAAAACGTAAGGTCAAAATATGTACAAACAATCTAATTTCGAACCTTGCTGAATAACACTTAAATTTTAATAGCAATTTGAAGTGCCACGTTCTATACCTGTTTGTCTGAGAAGTTAAAAAAATATATGAAATCGGTCATCCCGCGTTGAGTTATCTTGATCTATTTATTGCACTAAAACCCTCTGCGGCCCGGGCCTGCTAGTGTTAAACTTTTATATTGCTATGATGCAAAATCGGAGATGTTGCAGTTTAGTTTTTATTCTACCGCAATTATTAACGGTGGGGAAGATGAGTAGAACTCATCACTGTTATCTTTACAGCCTATCATACAGCCTCTGCTGAACACAGGCCTCATCTCTAGATTGTCTCATAGGCTAGAACTAAATGTTTATCGTAGTTTACATACTTGGCAGGCAGGTTGGCAACCAGAGTATTTTATTATTTTGAGCTTTCAATAAGGTGCTGCTGCACATCTTTTGTTTTAGTTTTCCTCTTAGCCTCTTATGGCACCCACGACATGATTATTTTGCGACCCCACAATACTGTAGCACGGATGGGTCGGGTCGACCGGGATGGTACCACGACCTCACAGAATACCAGCGTGTAATAGAGATCTACCTCTGTACAGGTGACCGGAGGCTCGATTCCCCCCCCCTCACGTAACATTATAGCGGAAAAACTACCCTAGGAGGGTACCAGCACCCCTGGTGACGGAGAATCCCTCGCTGAGCATCCACGACCAAGGTATCCTACTCTTCATAGCGTTGGTGCTCAGGCTGCCCCGCGTATTCTGGTAGAGGAAGAGGCGCAACTCCGCTTACGACTAAAACTGCTCTACGCAAGCGAAACATCAACACTAAGAGGACCCCTGCCACGCTATCCGTGAATTTTTGAGACTCAATTATCCTCTTCAGCTGATACTTCATACGACCTGGTCTGACGCATTAACGTCTCGGGATATAAACACCAGCGCCCTTAAGAAGAAGTAAAATACCGCCTCCATGTCCTTCAAAAGAGTCACTGCTAAGGCAAGGTCTGAGCACATTGGCAGAATTGTGACAAAGACCCGTGCATTCTGGTCTCTCGCCAAGGCTGTCCAAGGAAATTACTGTTAATTATCTCTT
This sequence comes from Parnassius apollo, assembly GCA_907164705.1. Lineage (NCBI taxonomy): Eukaryota > Metazoa > Arthropoda > Insecta > Lepidoptera > Papilionidae > Parnassius > Parnassius apollo. The sequence goes on from CAJQZP010000444.1 coordinate 303,322, forward strand.
CCATCTCTGCACAGAGAGGACGACTCACTAGCCCATGCCGCAAACAAGATAGCCGATTTATTAGGCTCTCTCTTTGCGTCCATCTCGACTCTCGATGACGGGGGTAGCACACCGCCGACCATAGTACCATATTTCATGCCGGCATATCGCTTGCAACTTTACAAAGCGCAAGTTTGACCTCACATGAAATACTGTTCTCATCTCTGGGCCGGGGTACCTCAGTGCCAGCTCCTTCCACAAGACCACATCCAGCGCAAATCGATTCGAATCGTCGACGACCCACCGTCGGCCCGATTCCCTGGCACTACGTAGGGAAGTTACATCCCTTTGCGTTTTCTATCGTATCTACCATGGGAAGTGTTCTGAGGAATTGTTCGAATTAGTTGCTGCCAAATTTCATGAACGCACATCGCTAAAAAATTCAAATACCATCCTCCGTATCTGGAAGCTTGGCGGTCCACTACTGTGCGTTTTATTAGGAGTATTCTTCCTCGTATAACTTCTCTATAGAATTGTTTACCACCTGCAATTTTTAAAAACCGATACAACTTAGGGACCTTCAAAAAAAGAGCTTACTCCTTTCTAAAAGGCCGGCAACGCACCTGCAATTTCTCGGGTGTTGCGGTTGTTCACGGGCGGCGATAGTCACTTACATCATCAGGTGAGCCGCATGCTCGTTTGCACCCTTTTCTATAATAAATGTAGTTATTTTCACGTCTACCGTAAATAGAGCTAACTGAAATTTTGAAGTATACTCAAACTTAAAAAAATATCAGTATGTATATATTTCATGGAACCAATCAACATTTAATATGTAATAGTAAGTTTTTTGTATTTCATAATATGAATGAAATACCTCCAATAAATATTATGCTGTAAATTAAAATAAACCATGAAAACATTAATTTGTCAAAACTAAATTAGTTTTAATTTTATATAAGTATAAGGGTAAAAAATAAATTACGCAATTGTGATTCCAAGACAATTTACCCTTCATAAGGAAACGTAATGTAATTCTGCATATTAATGCAATTTTGAAGAACTGACTCTGTATTCCTACTATATTATAACTATGGGAAATAGAGTAAATGGGGCCCTGCACTCTATTGTGAAGAGTCAAAATGTGTCGAAAAAGGCACGTATGGCAATTCACAATGCTGTGTTGGTCCCTACTTTAACATATGGTAGTGAAAGTTGGGTGTGGCAGAAGAAGCACGAGAGTAGAATGAACGCAGTAGAAATGCGGTCGTTAAGGAGTATGTTAGGGCTGAATCTTAATGACAGGGTAAGAAATTGTGTAATAAGAGAAGAGTGTGGTTTGCAAGATGATGTTGTGACCAGGATTAAGAAAGGAATGCTTCGGTGGTTTGGTCATGTGGAAAGAATGAATGAGGAAAGAGTGACAAAGAAAATTTATGTTGCAGAAGTGAATGGCAGAGTCGGAAAGGGACGTCCTAGGCGAAAATTTATCGACCAAATTGGCGATTTATTGAAAACGGGCCAAATTAGGAGTACCCTTAACCGACGAGCATGTATGCGGAGGTGTATGGATGTGAAGGAGGCGAGAGAGGTGTGTCAGGATCGTGCCAAATGGAAGTCTGTAGTCTCTGCCTACCCCTCTGGGTGACAGGCGTGAGTGTTTATGTATATGTTATGTATGTATTATAACTATGCCAAATTTAAACCATCATCATCAAATTCCTGTAATAGATAGATATAGAGACAATAGTTATTTTGTTCCTAAATTAAAACCCACGCGGGCGAGGCCTTTAAGGAACTTTCTGCTACGGATTGAGATATCATATCAGATAATTTCATATTTGGCACGATTGTTTTTTATGTAAATATAACATATATTAACATATATTATAAATGGAGTGACCATAAGAGTATAAATAACCGCTAGATGGAGTGAAAACCTGGTAGGAGATGTAGGAAGTCGATGACTTAGGACCGCACCTTGTGGAATTCCTGTTTTCAGCAGTGGACCTTTCAAGGGCTGTAACGATGATGATGATATGAAAATATCTTTTTGAATAAACGTTCAATTCTTTTGTTTAAAAATATAATGCATAAATTACTCTTTTGTAGTACTGTTAAGCTTACATCCCAATTTTTAGAGAAAGCCTTAAATAAAGAACAACCTTTCTTTGAATTACCGTTATGAAGACTGATATATAACAGGCGTTCAAGTCTGAATTATAATGACTTGGCTAATTTGCGACACAGAAAGGATGCTTTCATTTTTTTATAGAACAAGATTAACAAACAAACACACAGTTCACTTGGTGGAAAGTGACACACACACAGACATCTACATTTATCCTCGATTGAGAATCAAAATGCTGGCGTTGTAACCCCTGACGACTAAGATGGAATGCCACTTTAACAGTAAAAAGGGTCTTAGGTTCACTTTACTCACCATACGAAACACAGCAGTATTATGCTGCTATTATTGTATTCTGTGAGGGCGTTGTCCCTCCTCGGACGAGCCGACCCATTCGTTTTACAACCACAAAATAATTGCAGCATGGCTCTACCACGTATTACGCGAAACACCAAACCATATAAACTAATTTAAAAGTCGATGATAACCATGAATGCCAATTGATAATATTATATTTAATTTTGAAAGTGAAGTACATTTTATCAAGTGAGTTTAATTTTATTTCCATGCACCCGACTCTATGATGTGAAAGTTATAAAATTGGACGCAAATAAGGTTAAACTGCAGCCTGAAAATTTCGTTTAAAAAGTCAGCAGTCGAATAGTCAATTATTAAATTGTAAAAAAAAATTATTTGAGTGGAATTTAACAACACGCGTTGATTAATGAATGTTTATCGTGATTTTTATTTTCATTTTGGTGCTTTCGATATTATTATGAGGAAGGTAAATATTTTATAATGAAAGGTAAAATGATGAGCCCAACTTATAAATATTTTATGGAGAACAGTTTCAACTAATCAGGGATTCTGGGTTTTAAGTCCAACCTAAGCCAATATATGTATGAATAGCTCACAAATTAAATTATTGGTTTTAGAAATATAAAATATAATTGATAGTAAACTCAGTGCAGTATCAGCACTGAGTTCATTTTCAATTATATTTGATTCTATCGCTAACATGTTGTCCCGGTGGCGTTGCAGCTACACTTAGAGTAACAGTAGTATAGAGTGCGCGCAACGAAGTGGGAACATTAGGCACGGGTGAGAACAACACGACGTTCCTGCCGCGAGCGCTTGTGGTCGTGGTTGAGTGCTAGCAGTGTGCGTTTCTCCAGAGATTTTTTTAAAATTTGCGAATCAAAATGGTGAAATGTGCAGTTCGATCGTGCAAAAACGATACTAGGAAACACACGAAACTGAAATCTAATATCACATTTCAGCGGTAAGTCAATTTTTATACTTATTTTTATGAAAGTATAAGGGTAAAAAATAATTTACGCAATTGTTCTCTTTCTTTTATTTCTTGTTTTCTTTTTATTTTTCAGCTTTCCAAAAGACCGAAACTTGATGAACAAGTGGATTATCGCTTTAAAACAAACAAATTGGGAACCAAACATATGGAATAAAGTTTGTTCAGTACACTTTCTGGATTAAAATTTCTATGAAACAAAAAAAGGACTGCGCAAATTAATAAATACCGCTATCCCATCGATTTTTGTTCGTCCATCAACACCTGATCATAATCAAGAAGCGGCGTTTTTCTGGCAAAGTAAGTGTACCTTTCGAAAAACACGAACCATCTACTTCAAGCGACATGCAGATCGATCCAGAAGTGCTTCCAGACGTATGTACACTTCTTCCAAATGTAGGCGATACCCCAAGAAAACTAAAATTGAAAAAAGAAATTGTTCGATTGGAAGACATAGCTAAACGTCGCAGATTGCGGTGCAATGCGCTCTACGCAACACGTCGGCGTTTGAAAAAGAAAGTTGAAAATTTGTCGCAAGTACTCAAAGAGTTGAAAGAAAAGAGATTAATTACTCAAGAGCAGGTTGACCTTCTAGAATCGTGTGGACTTTCTGCAGCAGCTCTCATTAAGAGAATGATAAGTAAAGGCAAGGAATATTCACCAGAGCGCCGCACATTTGCGCTAACACTCCACTTTTATGCTCCGAAGGCCTACCCTCTCATAAGGAGTACATTTAACACATGTCTGCCACATCCGAGTACAATTCGAAAATGGTACCAATGCCTCGATGCGAGTGCAGGTTTTACTGCCGAAGCATTCAATGCTCTTCGCGAAAAGGTAAAGGCGACCGAAAATAAAATTTTATGTAACTTAGTTACTGATGAAATGTCCATACGTAAACTCAAAGATTTTGATGGCAACAAAGTGCAAGGTTATGTGGACTTTGGAGTAGGAATCGACGTGCCCGGAGATACAGCCGTATTGTGTACACAAGCCCTGGTGTTTCTTTTAGTTGCGGTGAACGGACAATGAAAAATGCTCGTAGGATATTTTTTGGTGGATGGCGTTACAGGAGAGCAAAGGGCAAATTTAGTACGAATGTGCCTTTCAAATTTCCACGAGGTTGGCATAGAAGTTGTATCGATGACATTCGACGGTTGTCCGGCAAACATTGCTATGGCTCGCGAACTCGGCTGTTCATTCGATCTAGGACAATTGAAAACCCATTTTCCGCACCTTGAGACGGAACAGCCTATCTAAGTATTTCTTGATCCATGCCACATGATCAAACTTATCAGAAATACATTAGAAAGTAAAAAGGTTTTTCAAGATAACAATGGAGGCCTTATTAAATGGCAATATTTTGTTGAGCTTAACACCTTGCAGCAAAATGAAAAATGTCACCTCGCTAATAAATTAACAACAAGACATATTGATTTTACAAATCAAGTCATGAAGGTAAAACTAGCAGTGCAATTATTAAGCGCTAGTGTGGCAAAATCTATACAATTTTGTGATCAAAAGCTGCATTTGTTAAATTTCGCCAACTCCGCCGCAATGGTAAATTTTACTTATATGATAAACAATCTTTTCGATATTCTAAATTCACGGAAGTTTCTCGGAATTGACTTCAAAGCTCCCATTAATTAAAAAAATGAGGCAAAATATATAACGTTTCTGAAAAATGCCAAAACATACTTAAAAACATTAGTTATGTATATTATGTTTACAAATGAAAATCAACAGATTGTACATTCAAGAAACAAAATTGGATTTCTTGGACTTTGTGTGTTGTGAAAGAATTGTATACAGACTGGTCAAACAAGAAAATAAAATGGATCCAATTGCAATGTACAAAATAAGCCAAGATCATCTGGAGATCCTTTTTTCAGTGACACGATCTCACGGTGGCTTTAATAACAATCCGTCGGCCTCTCAGTTTAGAGATATCTACAAGAAGCTTTTGGTGCATATGGAACTTAAAGAAAACTTTACCGGAAACTATGCGTCCCTGGAACAAATTACTCTACTAACCTGTTCTTCATCCGCTGATCACATCAACCTAACGACTGAAGAACACAGGTCGGCTGCACAAGAGGATGATGCTATGGTTGACGAACAATTTATGAGTAATTTTGTGGATGATGATTTGAATTTACCTGCGCTTGAACATTCTTTTGTTTTACAGCACGTCATCTCCTATATTGCTGGATATGTAACATGGTATTTACTATCTAAAATAGAGTGCACTGACTGTTTTTCGGCTTTAGTAGCAAAGACACCTTCTCATTATAATTCGTTCATATTATTTAAAGATAGGGGAGGTCTTATATATCCGTCTGAGGACGTGATTCATTTATGTAATGCCGCTGAAAAAATTGTAAAAAGTAATATAGAATCGAAAAACGGAGCTGATCGTGATCCTCGAAGCATGGTTACTAAAACGCTGAAATTGTTTATTGGAACAGATATTGTTGGCGACGCGCCTATAAGAATATTTCAATTTATTAGTTAACCGATTACGAATAGCTTCTAAAAAGCAAATTATCAAGCAACTATATTCCGATAAGAAAATGCTTAGTTGAACTAAAGAAATATCGAATTAATGATATGAAGGTCTTGGGTTCGACTCCCAGGCCGGAATAGTTTATCGTTTTCTTAGTAATATCTCTTAATAAATCCATATAGGGAATTTTAAGATATAAATTATGCTACCGGATTTGTTCCCCGGTTGAAATCATCTTTCCAATAATGTTAATTTAAAGAAATATTAAAATAAAGTTAAGAGACCAGGATTTGTTCCCCGGTCGAGATGATCGCTGTGCATAAGCAGAATTAATGGAAATTAATTGCGTAAGTATTGCCTTATGTGAGTTTGATATGTTTTGTATGAAAACAAATGCCTATTTCCTATGATTGATTTATGAGAACATTCACTTATATTGTTACTGATAAGAAACATGATAACTGATAAGAATCTGATTAGAAATAGTTTTCGGCGTTTGAGAATTGTGTAGAAGCATTTATTCACCTAGTACTGTCGATATTGGTGTATAATAGACTTTCCATTTTTACTGATAGTCGAGAGCCGTGCAAAAGTTAGTTGTTCAAATAGTGTGAGTTCATAGGACGCACGCCAAGCCACGCCCTTAGGAGGCCAAATATGTAAAAATTTTAATATTTGCAAATTTCAGCAATTTATGTAAAAATGACTTGTAAAACATTTCAGATTAATTGTACGTGCAAAAGAGGTGGATTCTGTGTTATTTTTATGTGAAAATTCCTGTGTATAAGTGAAATAATGATAGTTTTGTATAAGAAATTTAAAAGTGTTTTAATAGTGAAATGAATAGAGAAAATGTAAATTAAACTATTGTATTGGTTAAGATATGTATAATTTCAAGTGGAAAACATTGCTTTAACTTTCCATGTTAAATATTTAAGAAATTTCGACTTTGAACATGTGAGTAAAATAGGCATATTTTGTTAAATAAATAAAAGGTTTTTTGTGATATAAAAATGTAATACCTATATCGTAGTATAGATATTTTTTTGTGCTATCTTTACAGGTAAATTGTATTAATGTATGTCTTATACAAATAAAGTAATTGAGTAAAACGTGAGAGAGTGATAGTACAAATTCATGTAATTGAGTTGCGCAAGCGCGCGAATGGCGCGGCTCACTTTCGCGTATAGCTCTGGGGTAGCTTAGTAAACGAGTTTTATTGCAATTCGTAATAAGGATCTCCTAGGTGTGCGTTACTTGCAGTATACAGTGGCTGCAAATAACCGCCGGTACGACATACTCCGCCGAACGTTGAGTCCCGTGATTCCGTGAGGCGTCGAGGTCACCGGCCCCTAGGTGATTCTTGGCACTTTATGCGTTCCGTGCATACTGTGCCTAGTCGCGCATTAAAGTGCCACCTTTGCACTTCCCCCAACCCTTTTGCTACAAAAGGGGTAGGCAGTGCCCACAGTGTGAATAGTCCTCATAACAATATCACCACCATCCGCGTCGCGCATCAACACCTGCTGCCGATCGTTTGGAAGTTAGATAGGGCCTCAATTAGATTACCGCTGACACTGACTGGTAGGTTAGGATGTCAGGGAACGATAAGGGGGAACCTCCTCCGAGAGCAAGAAAACCACCGGATCGACCAGGCGTTTTGGATAGACCCATCGCCTATAGGGACATTTTCAACCCGGAGAGGATGAGAGTCGTCTCATCCTACTCCCAAATACCCACCCGGAAACCTTCGTCGCCGGGTAAGGAGTCCGCATCTAGGGTTGCACTCTCGCCCATCGTACCTGAGTGTACGACTGGGCGTGAACCGCTGCCCTCTCAGCCTCAGCGGGCCATGAAGACGCCACGAAGGCACACGCCTCCTGAGACCGAAGCCTCACTCTACGAGAAGAGGCAGCGTATTGGACAACCATCGGAATCATCATCAGCGTCTTCGGATGATGAAGAGCCCCAAGCGGAGACTAGGAAGAAGGTCCACACCTCACCTCCTAAGTCACCATCACCACCGCAACAGCCACCATCCATCTCACCGGACCGACGCAGTCACGACTCGGCCCAGTTTGAGCAAGGAGGTGAGGAGTCCTACAGCTGGGGCTCGACAACATATGCAACCCTAGCTGCATCAGCCGAAAAGTCATCCCCGGTACAAACTACCAACCCGTCCGGGTTAGCTCATGATGATGGACAGCGCCCATCAACGAGCTATGCCCACATGGCTGCAGCCCCGGCAGTACCACGACCGCAATCGGCGGAGCAACCTCCAAGAACTGAGAAGGAAAAAGAGAAAAGATATCCGCCGATTGTCGCAGAATGCCTCCCGGACTGGACCGGGCACTTTAAGGCCCTTAACGAGAAGTTGGGCCATCCACCTAATGCCCTTCCGTTCGGGAAAGGAGTAAGGTTCACTCCACAGAGTCCGGACGAGTTCCGTACCATACAGAGGTACATGGTAGAACTCTCCGAAAAGGATAAATCAATGTCGTGGTATTGCTATACACCGGCAGAGGAGAAGCCCACTAAAGTGGGCATCCGTGGCCTGCCTGTGGGCACCGACACAAAAATGATTGAGGAGGCTATTCGGGCAAAAGGCTTCCCTATCAATTATGTGAAGGCTATACCACCACGTAGGGGCAGACCGGGCTGCCTCTACTATGCACAGCTGGAGCATCTGAGCCTGGAACGGCTGCAGCAACTTTACCAACTCGACGAGCTCCTCTACATGAGAGGAGTCGTCATCGAAGCCTGGCAGAGGAAGACCGGACCGGCACAATGCCACCGTTGCCAGGCTTTCGGACATGCCTCCGCTAATTGTTTCGGGCCAGTGAAATGCGTTCGCTGTGCCGGTGAACATATTGCCAGCCTTTGCCCAAGGGGTAGAGAGGAGGAGCCAAAGTGCGCAAATTGCGCCAAGAACCACACAGCCAACGATCGCCGCTGCCCGGTCCTGAGGAGGATAGCCAGGAAGCAGGGGATCGTTTTACCTGGGCTACTACCGGAGGACCCAAAGAGGATCCCCCTCAAGTCGCCCAAAGGCCGTCACCATACAGGAGGACGGGTGGGCCACCATCACTAGAGGGAATGGTAGGCAACCAGCCCCCCCCCACCCCCTCCTGCAGTACCATCAGAAACGGGTGGTCCCACAGATGAAAGGGCAACCACCGGGGCGACTCTCCGACCTCCTGCCAACGACGCCACTGAGAGGCAACCCTCCAGGAGGAAGAGGCGGAGGAACAGGAGCAAGAGAACGGAGCAGCCTCCTCCTCAGGCGGCAACCACCTCTACCCCTACGACTGCAGGACCAATAGCCTCCCAGGCGCAGGTTACTACAAGAACACCAGCACCACCTACGGCAGGTAAAGCACCTGAAAGGGCCCTGCCAGAAAGCAGAGCTCGCTCTACGCACAGAGCGCGCTCAATGCAAAGGAAAACTACCACTAAAGCCCCGAGACCAGTGCCTTCACAGCGTAGTTCAGATCGCAGACCACCAGCGTCCGGCTTCGAGACGGCTGATGCCATCCATAGATTGGTAGGCATAGCCATCGAAGTCGGTACACAAGTCCTGGCCGACATAAGGGCCGGGACTGATCCCGTTACCGCCGTCATGAAGGCGCTGGCATCCTTACTGGCAAGGCACTATGGAGGATAGCAACCTGCGCCTGTTATATTGGAACCCGGACGGGATCCGTCAAAGGATCCATGAACTCCGCACTCTCACCCAGCAACAGGACATCCAGGTGATCTTGCTGGGTGAGACTAAATTAAGACCATCAACGCATCTTAAGCTGCCCAATTACCACATATACAGGAGGGACGAGGTCGATCCTCAAGGGGTCGCTTATAGAGGGACAGCGATCCTGGTGAGGAGAGACATCGTCCACCAGGAGCTGGAACTGCCAGACTTCCAGACGATGCGTTCAATCGGCATAAAAATGGAGGCGGCGGGCGAGGAACTTAGGATCTTTGCAGCATACCGCCCGCCAGGGACTCCATTTCACTCCTCAGACATCCGGACGGTAATGGAAGGCACAACACCCACCATCATCGCCGGGGACCTGAACGCCAAACACCCGGCGTGGGGGTCCAGAATGATCACCCCGCCGGGTCGTGAACTGTACGAAGACGCTGAACAACATGACTATGACGTTCTAGGTCCCGAGGAACCGACGCATATTCCTAGCGACCATAGGAAGCGTCCGGATGTATTAGACATCGTGCTCACTAGGAACGTCAACTATCCAGTAGTGGTAGAAGTGCTGTATGACCTGAATACACAGCACCTCCCGATTCTGATAACCCTTGGCACTAAGGCAGTGACCTCACCGCCCAGAGCCAGTAAGACCAAGATCGACTGGAGGCTCTACCACCAACACCTGCAGGAGAGACCTCCAGTCCATACACCGATCACCTCAGCGGACGACGTAGAGGCCGCTGCAACCAGAATTTCCACGAGCATCAAGGAGGCCCTCAACGCGGCCTCTACGATCGTCCCTCTCTCGGGAAGGAAAGAGGAGCTGCCGCTAAAGATACGCGTGCAGCTAAATCATAAAAGAGCGCTGAGGAAGCTCTGGGCGCGTACCCGCTGCCCTAGAGTAAAGAGAAAACTGAACACCTTGTCAGACGAACTGTCGGTTGCAATACAGGCCCACAGAGGAGAGCGAATAACAGCACGCGTCGCTCTACACATTGAACCGGCAGTTAACGAAAACTCGACCACCTGTTTGCCCGCTGACCAACAACGCGGGCATTCAACGTTACGATGCCAAGGGCAGAGCGGATATCCTAGCTGAGCACTTCGAGGAGCAGTTTATGCCGAACCCTACAAGTGCGGAGTTCCTGGAATCCCATTCACGGAAAGAAAGCCGCGTGCAGGAGCTCCTGTCGTCGCCCGCGCCACCGCTTGCAGGAGAGTGGTTTATCTCCCCCGCTGAACTGCGGAGGACAGTAACCCGCCTGCAACCGAGGAAGGCGCCGGGGCACGACGGGATTACTAATGCTGCACTACGACAGCTGCCCAATAGAGTCCTTGTAGAGATAGGTCGGCTCTACAATGGAATATTGCGGACATCCCACTTCCCGGAGGACTGGAAGAAAGGCAAAGTCATCGTCTTGCCGAAACCCGGGAAGGACAGGCGTAGAGCTGCCAACTATAGGCCGATCACGCTGCTACCGCATATAGCTAAACTGTGCGAAAGATTACTGTTAAGACGTCTCCGCCCGTGCATCCAACTTCGGGCGGAGCAACATGGATTCAGGAGGGGTCACTCAACAGCAACACAGCTGACCAGAGTGCTGCACCTGCTTGCGGCCGAACACAACCGTGGCCGCATATCGTTGGGCGTCTTTCTCGATATCGAGAAAGCGTTCGACCGGGTGTGGCACACAGGATTACTCTATAAATTAGATGTGCAAACAAGTATCCCTCCTGCTATATTGCGGCTAGTGGCGTCTTTCCTGGAAGCCAGGAAGTTCTACGTCTGCGTAGAGGACGCCGAGTCCGCAATTAAGACCATAGCAGCTGGTGTGCCACAGGGCAGCTGTCTATCTCCAGCCCTGTACGCGGCGTACACTAATGACATACCCACCCTGGCAGGACACTTGCAAGAATGGGAGGACGACGTCGAACTAGCACTGTTTGCGGATGACAGCGCATACTACACGTCGTCCAGAAGAGCCCACATAGCAGCTGCCAGGATGCAACGTCTGTTGGACCTGCTGCCACCATGGTTGGATGAGTGGAGGATGGCCGTCAATGTTAGCAAGACGACCGCTCTACTCACTCGCCGCTATAGAAACCTACCACCACCGCTAACCCTCGGAGGCCAGGAGATCGCATATGAGAAGGCCGTGACCTACCTTGGATGTCGGATTGACAGGATGCTGCGTATGACTGCGCACGTTGACTCTGCTATACGCAAAGCTCGATGTGCGCGGGCAATGCTACGTCCTGTCCTGACATCCAAGTTACCGACAAAGTCGAAGATAACCATCTATAAAACTTACATAAGACCCCTGCTAACATACGCTGCTCCGGCCTGGTATGCACTCCTGAGCGATCACCAGAAGCGGCGACTTCAGGCCCAGCAGAGTTTGTCATTACGAACCATAGTCGGTGCGGGTCGCTACGTCCGTAATGACATCATAGCGGCCAACCTCAAGATGGAGAGCCTACATGATTTCGTGGTCCGGCTGGCGCGCGGTATGTTTGACCGCGGCGACAACGGGCCACATGAACACCTCAACGGCTTCGCGCCGTTGCATGCAAGGCCGCCGGACGGGCGACCTTATCCAAGAGAACTCCTCCCTATATAGATTAGGGAGTCCGAGTAAACCCCTCAATGCCGCAGAAAGGCCAACTTTGACAAATAATTGTGTTATTTAAACACAATTAATAGATAACCTCCCTCTCTTATAATTTAACCGACTGCGACAATAGTCGTCATAGCAACGCCTTTAACATCAAGGCGCCCAGGACCGGCACATTGTAGTGTGCCGTGAGGAACATCCGGGTAAATGGGTACACCCCGAGGCCCGAGACCTGCACGGCATTTATGCCCTGCAAAGGACAGCAACGACGTTGCAATTCGTTCGCGAATCCTTCGGGGAAGTTCGGGAATCCTTCGGGAAAGTTCGGGAAAAGTGCAAGACCAGCAGTCAATAAGAAGAAGAAAGAAAAAGTGTAGGGAAGTGATAGGGAAAAGTAATTACTCTCTCACGGAACGGTTTGAAGATAATTGCTGTTTTATTCCCAAGGAATTCTTCCCTCAAAATAATACAGTAAACATCGAAGAATTAAGGCGTTGGGACCGGGACGACTTCGGAAGACCCGTAATCCCCGCCTGAACCTATTTTCTGAAAAGGAAGAGGTTATCGCCCTTGTGTGTTCTCCGTTGCGGAGATCACATACGTTGTTCCCGAACCCAACGTAGGCGTTATAGGAGGCCGGATCGAGAGAAGCCTCGATTCCCCCTTCTATTTCTTAGTTTAACGTTTGTCTGGTTCCTTTTCAGATATATTTAATGTTCTTCATGCTCATTTATTTGAACTAGAACCTTGTAGCAACCATTTACTGCATTTGCTTAGAGCTGTTCAAATTCAAAAATATATTGATATATGCGTCAAATATTTGTTACGAAAATCAAATATCCAAAAAACTAAAAGACAGCTCTATAACAAGTTTACGCTTTTTAATGGTCAGTAAAACTAACTATAACTAATCAACAAAAATTCTATAAAGTTCATGTGGATGACATATTATAGGTATTTGATTTACTAATAAAAAATAAACACTAAACCCGATATTTTATTTTATGAACCTATATAACAAATCCACGTGACTTTCTGAGATTTCTATTACATTAATTACATTAATTAATTGATTCATGATTACAAACTAATATATAAATAAATACACAAACATTATTCGTATAATAGAATAGGAAATAACATATTAAACATAAAAAGTACAGGCTAAGAAAGATATTTATTTATATCACTTATCGATATCTCGTTTCCGATCTGCAAGTAATTGTTACATCCCTACCTGTCATACACTCATCAATATAAGTACCTATAGCTCAACTGCCTACGACGCGCTCTAAGCAATTTGTGCAATATGCGCGCTCTATACTACTGTTACTCTAAGCAATTACATAACTCAAATGTTTTAATTTCAAGAAACGAAGAAAATTTCTACCGGCAACGATGTATTTCATATTAGTTCTTAGGGAAAACAACCTATTGTTGCACTATGACTCTTTACTAATGTTATGTAATTTTCTCTTAATTATATTTATAATCCTTGAAATGATATATCGTAAAGGATTTTGGCACTATATCCACAAACGTATCGTTACAATACTTGATGATATCATATTTAATTCAAAATATTAATATGTAGATACGTAACACGTTCAAAGGAAATTGGAAGGAGATAATGGATTCGGTGTCACACAGACGCTATAGCCTTTGTGTCTGCAAGACGGTCACATTCGTTGCATAATAATTAACACCATTTGGAATATGAGCCATGAGATGAAGAACGCATAGAGTAACGTACACATTGATTTTTTATTTAATAGACGTTTGACTGCCTCGTTGTTTTAGTGGTTGTTAGTGCGACAGCTAAACTTGGGGTCCCAGGTTCGAATCCAGGGTCGAAAAAGTTATTAGTTTTTTTCTGTCAAGTAATCTAGTATCTCAGTAACAATCTGGAGTCAGGCACTTCAACCGTGAGCCGTGTTTCAACCGCATGCCTCGGAAATGGTCTTGCACCTGGTTTCTTTTTTCGGTCGTGCCGGATTGGCTTCCTATCGGACTATGAGAGTGAAAGAAATGAGAGTGCATCTGTGTTTGTGCTTACACTCGTGCATGTCAAGTCCACGCACTAGTCTCCGTTGTGACTGGCTGCCGCAAACAAAACTCGGCCTGAAGAACATTCTTATAATAGATGTAAAGACCACACCTAGTGTGGACTTTCAAGAAGTTGTAAAGAAAAAGAGTCCAATTTGTTTTTCTAATTAGGGTTCTTAAAATATTTTTAAGCATTAGTTTACCTTAAAATTCCATTTGGAATTGAGTTTGCTTCAATATTTATCTGCATAAAATACCTATTACCCGTCTTTTTCCAGATTAATCTAGAAGTTTTATTATATCTTCCATCTCTTAATCCTCATTTTCTGTTTATAACCCGTGGTCGTATCACATAGATGTTGTTGGAGGTCCATGCGATGGAAAATAAGTCAGCGTTATCGAGAGAAAAAAACAGCCTTGCCTAAGTACATTTCAAGGCTACTTCCATCGAAAATAGATAATGAAGCTGAACCCACACGACTGAAGTTTCAGAACACATATTTTTATTTTTACACAGCATTGCTCTATAACAAGGTAGTGTATTTATTCTTATGTAATAGTGGTGATAAGCGGTCCACTATTAACAGACTCCGAGTGGTTTAGTAGTGGAGAAATGAAACTACTATTTTATGTACAGCCGAATGGAGAATGGAATGTGGAGTATTGAATGTGAATATATTTTACGTCAACCCTGCCTATATTTATATGTCCGGCTTCGTCGTTAGTTAACCAATAGTAACAATTTTTATTTGCCTAGCCAATTACAGTACATACATTATGACCAATAAAAATTATTTAAAATACAACTATTGTGTACGTTCCATTTGCCGGCGTGAGACTCGCGTAGTCTTCTAGTATCTACGTCGCTGGACTGGACTATAAAAGTTGTGCAGGCCGGCGCGCGCGCTTGCGCCCTCCTTTCTGCCAACGAGGGTCGCGTTCGTATACGGCTTAGAGATCTCTAGTCAGATCGTTAAGCCAGTTCCTAAAAGGTTGGGTTTAGTGGGTAAAAGTCACCACATGTGGAGGGAACCCACCGCGCGACCCATATTAGCTTCGGACGCAAAGAAAAAGCGCGCGCGCATAGTCGGCGAGCGGCGGCGGTGTGGGACACAGCTCCGAAACAGCAAGAAGAAGCGAGCTGCGGCGTTGAAGAAACGGCTTCAAAATGATCGACGGATACGTAACGATAGCGGCGTGTGAAGACGATGTGGCGCTGAATGATATTTGTGGCTGTTTCTTGTTTCTTTATTAGAACGTTAAATATATACTTCAAATTATCTTGCATCAATATGCAGCCCGCAGTATCTCAGTAGCCGGGGATAGTTAGGTAATAAATGTTTTCCTCGCCTTCTGTGTTATGGTAGCAGCAGGGTATATATTATTTATTGCCGATTAGCCTGGCTGCTACATCACTCTCCCCCTAGCGAAAGCGTACCGGAGGCTTGACGACTCGCCCGTGTCTCGTAGTTTTTAAGATAGGTTTCAACTGGGTTGATGTAGATGACAGATTTTCAAACTTCCTCGCTGGTGGTTGTGATGATGATGATGAATCCTCTGAATTATCCTCGTTAATAATATAGGCAGGCTTTAGTCAGTCGATCGATATAATTTTATATTTCCTTCCGGGTATTTGTAATTTAAAAGTCTTGCCATTTCGCTCTAATACTTTATACGGTCCATCGTAGGTAGGTTGAAATTGTTTTTTCACTGAGTCGTTTCTTACAAAAACTTGCTTGCATGTTTTCAAATCTTGATGAATGAATACTAATTTATTATTTCCGTGTGATGATGTGCACTTTGACGATAAGGCTTTTGATTAATTCTCGAAGTTGAGTTACAAAATCGTAATCTATTTCTTGATTGTTTGACGATGCTGAAGTGAAGAAGTCACATGGTAGTCTTATGCTGCAGCCGTAGGTTAGCTGAGCGGCGCTAAGACTAGTGTCTGCACGCGGTGTTGCTCGTAGTCCGAGTAGCACTGTAGGTAGCTCATCAATCCACTTTGTATGTTGAGATAAACGAGTTTTGAGTGCGGTTTTCAATGTACGATGCCATCGTTCGATTATTCCGTTTGATTGAGGATGGTATGCTGTTGTACGTGTCTTCTGTATTCCCATAGTTTGAAGAAGTTTGAGGAATAGGTTGCTTTCGAAGTTTCTTCCTTGATCCGTTGTGATGGTTTTAGGTGATCCGAAACGAGTAATCCAATTTTCATAAATTATCTTCGCGACGGATTCGGCTGAAGTATTTTTGGTAGGTATTGCTTCTGGTCATCTTGTTGTTCTGTCGATCATTGTTACGAGGTAACGATGTCCTTGCCGTGAAGTAGGTAATGGTCCAACGATGTCAACGTGCCGGTGTTCGAATCTCTCCGTGGGTGGAAATGTAGCTAGGCTACTTGATGTATGCCTTTGTACTTTGCATTTTTGGCATTGAATGCATTGCTTCGCCCAGTTGCCAACATCCGCTTGCACTGAAGGCCAAAAGAATTTTTTAGTGATGAGTTTTCTTGTTGTTCTAACACCTGGATGACTGATGTTATGTAGTGTATGTAAGTGTTGAAGATTTCGCGACGACATTCTTCTGGGAGGTATGGTCGCATGGATGACGTTGAGGCTTCACAGTAGATAGGTAGATGCGTCATTGGCATTGTAACTTGCTTGATGGACAAGTTACTTTGCTTCGATAGATGTTTTATGTTGTCGCTATCTCTGTTTTGTGCTGCGGCGATCTTATGATAGTCGATTGATGTAGGGCACGTTACACTGTCGATTGGTATGCGACTGAGTGCGTCGACGAATATGTTGTCCTTTCCGCTGATGTGACGTATGTCGGTAGTGAATTCACTTATGAAAATAAGTAATCTTGCTCGTCGTGGTGTTTCCGATAGCGATGGTTTCTTTGAAAGTACATGTGTTAATTGCTTGTGGTCGGTAAAAACGATCAGGTTTAGACCCTCGAACGTTTTTCTGAAGTGCTTGATAGCCATGTAAATAGCGAGTAGCTCTCGGTCGAATGTACTGTAGTTACGTTGAGTATCGGAGAACTTCTTCGAAAAATAGCCAGGTGGTTGCCATTTCCCATTGCTGTATTGTTGGAGGACGGCTCCTGCTGAGAAATCGGACGCGTCGCTGAAGATAGCAAGGGTTGCTTAGTGTGATGGGTGAGCGAGCAAAGCTGCATCTTGGATCGCAACTTTACAAGCTTCAAATGCCTTCGTGGCTTCCTCGTTCCATCCGATTAACATTTTATCTTTTTTTTTCGTGTTGTAAAGGTAGGCGTGAAGTGGTGCTTGGATTTCAGCGGCTTTAGGTATGTGTTCTCTGTAAAAATTTATCATCCCAAGAAAACGCCTAGCTCTTCGATAGTTTTAGGTTTCGCATAATCGATGATTGCTCTGACTTTTTCGGCAGGCGTTTTTTTATCAGTGCTTGCAACAAGAAGATCATCAATGAATGCGAAAACGAAATCCAGTCCATGAAGTACTTCGTGTATGAATCTTTGGAAGGTTTGACCAGCATTCTTTAATCCTGGAGTCATTCTTGGGAATTTGAATAATCCCATTGGGGTAATTATTGCTGTCTTCTCTGTGTCTTCATCGCGTACTCTTATTTGCTGGTAAGCTCGGTTGAGATCGATGGTGGTGAATATAGTCTTGTCTGACAGTTGACAGTTGATGAGTGAAATCCTTGACTCGGGGTATTGGGTAGCGGTCAGGAGTGGTAATAGAATTCAGTCTTCTGTAATCTTCACAAACTCGTAATTCTCCATTCTTCTTCGGTACAATGTGAAGTGGTGATGACCAAGGGATTTTGCTTGGACGGCATATTCCTTGCTCAATCATGTTTTCGAATTCCTTTCGAACTTGTTCGTATAGGTGCGGTGCGATTGGATGTGCACGGCAATGAAGTGGTGGTCCATTAGTTTCGATGAAATGCTCAACGTCGTTTTTCGGTGTTAATTTCATTGTAGTTATTCTTGTGATTCCAGGGTATTCTTCGAGGATCTTGTGATACGATTGTTGAACGTCTATGCTTCTTATTGTAGGCAGATTGATTGCTTGGACGAAAGACTGGGATGCAAGATTGGTTTTCCCGTCGATGATTCTTCTATTTTTGATGTCGAAGATCAACTGGTGATGTTGAAGAAAATCAGCACCGATGATTGGTTTGCTGACTTTAGCGACGATAAATCTCCATTTGAATGGTCGGCGTAGGTTTAAATCCAGTTCCATTGTTTTTTCTCCATATGTAGGAATCACCGTATTGTTTGCTGCATAGAGTTGAAAATCCAGTGGCTTCAACTTCTGCCTTTGTTTCGGCGGTAACACTGAGATATTCGCTCCAGTGTCGATAAGGAAAGTAAGCTTGCTTTTTTTATCGGTGACGAAAAGATGGTAGGACTTTGCTGTTACGCTGGATTCCGCCGCATCGATTGGATCGCATCGGATCGAGCATGTTCGACTTCTACTTGCAGAGCGGTTGTGACGAAAGGGTGATCTTCGGTGTTGCTGATTGCGCTGGTTGTACTGTTGCTGGTAAAAGGTGTGATGCTGGGAAGCTTTGAGCGCGGCGACTTCGAATGATAACTTCCGAATTTCTTCGAGAAGGAACTGGTTTGATGTATATGTGTCGGATATCTTCGCTTCTCGCTCCATAATAACGGCTTGATTACACTGATTTTATATTATATACTGAAGTCTTCCTTGGTATTTTGCCTACTATTCTTGCAGGGATCTTCCTTCCGGTGTTCGTAACGGGATCTTCCTTCTAGGTGTCGTAACGGGGTCTTCCTACTAGGTGTTCGTAACAGGGTCACCACTGTAATAGTGGTGATAAGCGGTCCACTATTAACAGATTCCGAGTGTTTTAGTAGTGGAGAAATGAAACTACTATTTTATGTACAGCCGAATGGAGAATGGAATGTGGAGTATTGAATGTGAATATATTTTACGTCAACCTTGCCTATATTTATAAGTCCGGCTACGTCGTTAGTTAACCAATAGTAACAATTTTTATTTGCCTAGCCAATTACAGTACATACATTATGACCAATAAAAATTATTTAAAATACAACTATTATGTACGTTCCTTTAGCCGGCGTGAGACTCGCGTTAGCTTCTAGTATCTACGTCGCTGGACTGGGCTATAAAAGTTGTGCAGGCCGGCGCGCGCGCATTCCACCTGTGGCATCGCTCTCGAGCGGTCGTGTCCAGGTAGTCCACGCTCTCGTCCTTGTACGGTAGTGCTATCTCGCTCTCGCGCCTCCGCTGTCCTGATCGCGCTGTACAGCGTCGACGCATTGGTAAGTCTTTTACCGCTAACAGTTCTTGCCCCCCTGTCTTGGGGCGGCTTCGGAGCGACTGACCTCCGCTTGTTACTGTTACTTTATTGTTATTCTTATTGTTATTGTTTTATTGTTGATTTTTGTTATTTCTCTGTTATTCTTTATTGTTATACGTGTATATTGTATCGTAGTACGGCTCGTGTTCAAGTCCTTGTTCTACTGAAAACAGGGACCCGTCCCAATCCTTACTGTTCGTAGAACTACTGCCCCAAAATGTCCACAATTAGCCAAATTAAGACAAACTCTTGGTCTGGGCTTAAACCTCTATAAGACGATCCTCGCCGCCATCGCCGCCCATGTTACTTCCCCTGCCCCTCAGGCACTCCAACCGCCACCCGTAATCGCGACTTACCTAGAGACACAGAACTCTTTTGCCCCCTTAGAAATGGAGTACTAACGCTCCGAGTCCTCTGCGTCGGCCTCCCGGAAGTGGCCCGCCACCAATTCTGGCACCGGTTCATCGGTTTCCTGTGACTCCGACGGAACCGGGGACTCCTCATTCACCCCGGTGAACTCCAGGCGCAGCGGTAAACGTGCCCCGAAAAAACGCACCCTCCATGCCTCAGCGGCCCCTGCCGTTCCTACAACCTCCGCAGCTCCCGCTGCCGCCTTTGGCCCCGCAGCACTTATGTCACTAGACATTCCCGCTCCGACCAAGCCAGCCTCTCGCTGTGCTCCAGTCCTCGCCAAGAAGCAAGTTCTGCACCCTGTCTTCCTAAGAGACAAGGCGAAATTCACCAAACTATCGAAAACCTGCTACGACGCAGGCATTAAATAAGACCACGCCATCAATCTCGAATATAAAAATCATCCCCAACTCGATCGATGACTTCCGTCAACTCACCAGGCTATTCACAGCCGAACGAGTTTCGTATCATACGTACGCTCTTCCGGAAGAGCGTAAAGTCAGGGCCGTGATCCGAGGAGTCCCCTTCGAATTCTCCAACGAGGAAATCCTTGAGGACCTTAAGTCCCAAGGTTCCCCGTAGAAGCCGTGCACAAAATGCGCAGCAGAACGGGCAAAAGGTTCAATCTTGCCCTAGTCATTTTAACAAACGTGCCGGAGGTAAAGGCCATCTTCCGGAAGGTACGCACAGTGTGTGGCCTATCGAGAGTGAGGGTTGAGCCCCCACATAGGCGCGGGTTCCCGGCGCAGTGCCACCGCTGCCAGCTATATGGTCATGCGGCGGACAACTGCTCCGCCCCAAGTGCGTTAAGTGCCTTGAACCCCACAACACCAAAGAGTGTCCTCGGCCCAAAGACGCCGAATCCTTACCCGCATGTGTCCTGCGTAAACAAACACTCCACCCGGCAAACTACAGAGTCTGCCCCTGCGCACCTCATCCTCACCCCAGTAGACAAGCTCCACCGCCGGTTAATGACCGCTCATTCCCGGCTCTTTACCAACGGCCCCGTCAGGGCCTTTCTCAGCCCCTCCAGGGCTTCTCTCGGCCCTCTCAGGGTCCCCCTAGGCCCCCTCAGGGCATTATTCGGCCCCCTTCGGGCTTCTCTAAGCCTATCCAGCCTCCAGTCTTTCCCTGGGGCCCCAATAAGGCAGACCCACCGCGGACAACCTAGTAGTAGAGTTGTACCAGGACCTCACAAAATACCAGCGCGAAGTATAATTTACCTCTGCGCTTCGCTTAGTAAGTGCAGGTGGCCAGATGCCCATCCCCCCCCTAAAATATCAAGGTAGCGGAATTAATGAAAAAACTACCCCAAGAGGGTGGGTACTAGCATCCCTAGTGACGGGGAATCCCTCGCTGAGCATCCACGATCAAGTTATCCTATTCTTCTTGAGCGTGCATGCTCAGGCTGCCCCGCGTATTATGGGGGGGGGGGGGCATTTGAATTAAAGAATTCCTAGGAGGGCAAAATTCAAATTTCTAAAATCACAACCCTCAATTGAAGACCTAAAAACGTTGTATTCCGCTATTAGGAACATTGACGTTGGGGAAATCGCTGTGTTAGCACGCAAATTGCGCGCTGCGAGGTTCCCTCAGGACCGTCTCCTCGCTCTTACAGAGCATCATAATCTTTTGTGCTCGTTGTAAGTTAAGTTAACTTAATTAACTTAACTTCACAATGACAGCGCAGTTTGCTCTACCAAAGTCTCACTTGTATCCTTTAATATTCGCGGTTTGCGAAATAACCTCCCAGAGCTTAAGCTCTTTCTTCGAAATCGTGAAGCCCATTTCCTGCTCCTACAGGAAACTAATCTCAAAACTAAGGACACTAAAGGCTTTTCTATTAAAAACTTCTCTTTTCTTCGTAATGACAGACCCGACCGCCGAGGCGGCGGAACGGCCATCTATTACAAGAAGACAGTTCACAGCTCGCCCATTTCTACTCCGCAGCTTACCAACATGGAAGCCACGGTACGCAGGCTAGCTATGACTGGACATCAGTCCATCCTCATAGCCTCCTGTTACATCCCTTCAGGAACCCATCCCCTCAAAAAAGATTTTGAGGCTATTTTATCTTTAGGCAATTCAGTCATTATGTTTGGAGATTTTAACTCCAAGCATACTGGATGGACATGCCGTACTACCTCCCTTAGTGGCAAAATACTGCTCGATATCACGCATACTCTTGATATTACCGTCCATAGTCCCCTCGGTGTTACTCACTTTCCCGATAACACCGATCACGCCCTCGATGTACTAGATTTTGCGTTACTCAAAGGAGTTTCTCTCAACCTCAGGGCATTCAAGACACTAGACGATCTAGGATCCGAACACCGACCGGTCTCCCTCATTCTTGGCCATCAGCCGCCTCCCCCAACACACACGAAAACCTTCACTAATTGGAAGGGATTCAAGGAGTCCCTAGCTAAAGCTCTGGACTCACAGGACTCTACCATCTCCCTACCGTCGGGCCTTGACAGTCCCGAAAAAATCGACACCGCGGTCGATTAACTTCCACCCTTATCAAATCCTCCCTTAAGGAGAACGAAAGGGTCGTCCCGGTTGCTAACAATAGTGGGCTTCTCCTACATATTAGCAACCTATTAAAAGCCAAGAAAGCTGCTTTCCGGAGAGTAGCAAAATATCCCACCCCCGAATAGAGGCGCACAGCCAATTGTCTTTAACGAGAACTCCGTTTCCGCCTCTCTGAATTTCGAGACTTCGAAAAGAGTAAACTCATGGAGAATATCTCTCCATCTCATACAGCGTACTAATGATAGTACGCTGTATGAGATGCCATATTAATGGCTAGAGCCCTCCGCATAGACGCTATCAACCACACTCCTCCTCTCTCCCATCCCGACGGTACGGTTGCCTTCGAAGACGAGGAAAAGGCTGAGTGCTTTGCAGATAGCATTGCCGCACAATGCTCTCCTAGCTCTCAACCCGTCAACCCCTGACACGTCCAGGCAGTGGAGGATGAGGTCCGCCGCCGGAACTCACCCCCTACAGCCTCCGAACCTATCTCTGTGTCCAATGATGAGATTTCATCCTTTATCAAAGGACTTAAGCCCATAAAGGCTCCGGGCGCGGATGGCATCTCCAACCAAGCCCTAAAACACTTTCCTGAGCAGGTGTTAACCTTTTTATCTATTATTTTCAACGTCTGCTTCAACTTTAGTTACTTTCCCACTACGTAGAAAAAGGCAACTGTGATTGGTATTCCCAAGCCAGGCAAGCCTCTCAACCTCCCTTCCAGTCATTTTTATTTTATTAGCCTCCTCAAGGCCATGGGCAAGCTTTTCGAAAGAGTCATCCAAACTCGCATGAGGCGCCATCTGTTTCCCACAGACGGTGACCCTCTTATCATTCCCCATCAATTCGGTTTCCGAGCGAAACACTCATGTCCCCAACAAGTTCACCGTATTGTGGAATATATCCTCAGCGGTTATTATCGTCGTCGTCGTAAGACCATCGCGGTCTTTTTCGACATAGCTAAAGCCTTTGATAGAGTCTGGCATACAGGCCTTATCTACAAGCTATACAAAATAGGTCTCCCCCATCGTCTAGTACGTCTCGTGGCCTCTTATCTAAAGCATCGTACCTTTCGTTTTAGACACGAAGACACGCTATCTTCACAGCGCCCTATCAAAGCTGATGTCCCTCAGGGCTCAGTATTTGCTCCTCTGCTGTACATCCTGTACACCAACGACATTCCCATCCCGTCGAAAGGTGTTCAGCTCTCCCTCTTCGCAGACGACACTGCTATCTACTGTAAAGGTACCTCGCTTCCTTTCATACGGAACAAGGTTCAAAAGTCAGTTGACGACCTAGGAGCTTGGTTCAAAAAATGGCGCATCGATGTGAACCCGGAGAAGAGCTCCGCCGTTCACTTCGATTATAAACGACGCCGTCTCAAAAACACTCCACCAATACGTATGCTAGGGACCCCTGTCCCCTGGCATACGTCTGCCAAATATTTAGGTGTCACTCTAGACACAAGGCTCACTTACAGGCCCCACGTCAAAAGAGTAACCCGTCACGCACGTTTTTACCTGAGTAGGCTCAACAGTATGCTGAGCCGACACAGTAAAATGTTCCTCAGAAACAAGCGTACCATTTATAAGATCTTTATACGACAGTCATATCCTACGCGGGCCCCATTTTTGCCCATGCTGACCCTAAAATTATTAATGAAGTCCAAATAGTTCAAAACCTTTTCTGTCGTCGAGCTGCGAACGCACCTTGGTACGTCCGTAATGCCGACCTTCATCGGGACCTAGAGCTCCCTACAATTCAACAATTTCTTAAAAAACTCTCTGAGAACTTCTTCAAAGCCTCAGAGTCGCACATCAATCACCTTATTCGTGAGGCAGCTACTTATGCAGCCCCACCCCCCTCGCTATTGAGTCCGCAGGCCGAGAAACTCTCACTCGGACCCGCCTAATAAACTGTCAAATGACCTAAACTGCCACCTGGCGGCTCAGGCAAACTCTAATTAAATTAAATTATTCATAATTAATTTGCCTTCGTAGGCACTCCTTCAGCGGCTCGTAGCCGCCTGCGCCCTCTTTTCCCAAAAGAGGGTCGCTTCCAATACGGTATGAGAAGCTTAAACAGCTAGTTGCCAGTCCCCATAGGCGGATTTTAGAGGGTATCACATAGGTTCCCCCGGTAGGCAGTGAGTCCCTCATAACCACGATAGACCGGCTATCGTGGTATGCGTAATGCATTTTCCGCCTCCCTACATAAAGGGTAGCCCTTTCCAATTGCTTCGGGTGCAAAAAAAAAAGCGCGCGAGCGTAGTCGGCGAGCGGCAGCGGCGTGGGACACAGCTCCGGAACAGCGAGAAGAAGCGAGCTGCGGCGTTGAAGAAACAGCTTCAAAATGGTCGACGGATACGCAACGATAGCGGCGTGTGAAGACGATGTGGCGCTGAATGATATTTGTGGCTGTTTCTTGTTTCTTTATTAGAACGTTAAATATATACTTCAAATTATCTTGCATCAATATGCAGCCCGCAGTATCTCAGTAGCCGGGGATAGTTAGTAAATAAATGTTTTCCTCGCCTTCTGTGTTATGGTAGCAGCAGGGTATATATTATTTGTTGCCGATTAGCCTGGCTGCTACACTTATGATAAATAATATTAATAATCGTAGTCGTAAAATTAAGACGCAATTGACTGGAAAAGTTAAATAATTGGTACCAATATTAATAAAACAAAATCGAGGAGGATTTTCATCGTTATTTGCGTTGGAAAAAAATTCCTTCTTTGAAATTGTGCGATAATGTTGGTCATACTTCACTGCATTTAATATGAAAATTAGTTATAAGAGATGGTAATAAAAGTTGCATTAGTTAGTTAATCAACTGACAAAACTCGTGCCGGTGTGACTGACTTATGAACTTTTATATTTATATGAGTAATAATTCTCATAACTTTTTGCATAGCTGGCGAGCTACCTAGGGTTCACCTAATCAGCAAATACTCTTTAAAATAGAATAGAATATTTTTTGTTAAATGTAGATTATATGTAATACTTGTTGAAAGTCATTTTTATTTTTACCACTAGTTCAAAAACCCCTGCCTGGAAGAACCAGCAAAAGCTACAGGGACTTTAAAAAAAACATAATCTACACATTGAATAAAACTAAATTTACGGATTTTATCGCGTTTATTTCACTACTTTTACTTATTTTTTAATTCCCGACGTTTCGGGTGCTTTACAGCAACCACGGTCACGGGGGGGACTGAGATGTTTGACGTCCCAATGTCATAGTTAGTCCGGCTACCTTCAGTTTTTGAATATTAATTTTTGGTCCGATTTACGCAAAACGAGCTTATAGTATCATGAAGTCTTGCAGTGGTATGCTTAGGTTTGGGTTTACTTTTGTTAATTATAGGATCCCAAGCAGGTGGCAGCACCCATCCATCTTCTCTATTGAAATTTGGATGTTTTTTTAATTTCAATAGCCTCGCGTATCATCCTTGGTAGGAATCGGTGTTCTTTTGCGAGAATTTGTGGTTTATCAAAACGAATGTAATGGTGGGGACGATCTTGAACATGTTCGCAGACTGCAGACTTCCCGGAGCGTCGGTGCTTCACGTCAGCTATATGTTCTTTCACGCGGGTTTTTTTTATAGAGAGGGCGGGAAGTCTGCAGTCTGCGAACATGTTCAAGATCGTCCCCACCATTACATTCGTTTTGATAAACCACAAATTCTCGCAAAAGAACACCGATTCCTACCAAGTATGATACGCGAGGCTATTGAAATTAAAAAACATCCAAATTTCAATAGAAAAGAT
Source organism: Parnassius apollo (assembly GCA_907164705.1). Lineage (NCBI taxonomy): Eukaryota > Metazoa > Arthropoda > Insecta > Lepidoptera > Papilionidae > Parnassius > Parnassius apollo. The sequence goes on from CAJQZP010000444.1 coordinate 329,676, forward strand.
GGATGGGTGCTGCCACCTGCTTGGGATCCTATAATTAACAAAATTAAACCCAAACCTAAGCATACCACTGCAAGACTTCATGATACTATAAGCTCGTTTTGCGTAAATCGGACCAAAAATTAATATTCAAAAACTGAAGGTAGCCGGACTAACTATGACATTGGGACGTCAAACATCTCAGTCCCCCCCCGTGACCATGGTTGCTGTAAAACACCCGAAACGTCGGGAATTAAAAAATAAGTAAAAGTAGTGAAATTAACGCGATAAAATCCGTAAATTTAGTTTTATTCAATGTGTAGTGTTCGCGTAAATTTAAGAAATCATAACAATCTACAATAAAATATTTCATACAATTGTTATGAAAACATTAAGAAACAGTAGGTATGGTAGCGACGACCTCACTCCCAGGGGTTAATACCAATCATGTACTCTTTATGTATCATAACCTTTCCTAAACAATTTTTCTTAATAAATTTCAAACCTCTTGATAGAAAGGCGTATAAATTTCCCCCTTTGGAGTCGAGTAACTAGTATAACTAACTTCTGCTTGTTCCTGGTATTTATTTTTAATTTAACTATTTTTTTCTTGTCGATATACATTAAATTTTCGTAAATATTTATATAATCAATACTTTATACAATCAATTCTCCAGTCGGACGAAAAGGAATTCAACCAGTTTTTCTTGGTATATGTAATGATAAATAATATTAACTATCGTAATCGTAATATTAAGACGCAATTCACTGGAAAAGTATTAGGTACCATTGCATTGTTAAATAACTCGCTGAGTCGTTCCTCAAGAAGACTACAAATCAGAAAATATTATTTAGTATATGTATATTAATTTAATTACTTATGATGGAAACAGACTAAAAAATATCCTCGTGCACCAATATGAAGATATATTGTACTCAACAAATAGCCCGATAATACTATTGAGGGTTTATGAAAAATCATAGCCAAGTAACAAGCTAAACCCATTGTTGAAGGCATTTTGTTATCGACTTTTCACGGAGCTCCTGATAAAATTATGTGTAACGAGCAATGCACCTGATCCCTTCAGAGTAGACGATAACGATTCCAACATTAATATGAGAATTTGTAAAGATTATTTTTGATCACTCGTGGTAGGCACGATGAAAGCAAATATTTTTTTAAAATAACATTTGCTAGCAGTAGCAGTAACATTGCAATCGGAATTTATGGTGTCTTAAAACGTTGTGATATGATTTTTTAGTTATTAACAGATTTTATTATTCTGTATTTAGTATTATTTAACTGTTAATCGAAATATCAAAACTCTTTGAAAATTATAATTACAAACACTTTCTTTTATACGTTTTATACAGTGATTGCGGTATGCATTTGTTGTAATTTATAATTGTAAATACTGGCTGGAAAAGCTAGATTATCTGTAAGATATGTAAAAAATATATCTAGATAAAATTAAAAATAAGCGTACGAAATCCGCGATAAACTGCAAGGAAAATAATTAATTTATTTTCCCACCGTGGCTTGGTCATCTGCGATGAATTAAAAAGCGAGAAAGTTTGGCCTGAGGTAGCCACTTCGAGTCAGCTGCCAACACTTAGGATGTGTGTTGGTAAACTGCGGTGAGAGAGGTGTCCTAACCTCCCCCCTACCGCCCTAGCCAAAGTGGAGTAATTTAGGAAGAAGAGGCGTGAATGTATGGCGATAATCACTCGCCCTATCTTCTTATATAAAATATCTTAATAGATACTATATAAGGCCAAACTGCATAATAATATTTTACGCCTAACGTAAAGTACGTACACCGGAGGCGGAGAGCAGCGCTAAAAGTACGCAATCGCTAAGTCGCTGCGTAAGCTGTGGATTTTAAAGAGTAATTTCGTCGTTCGTCTTAAGGTGCTACTTCTAGCGAACGACCTTGACCGTTCGGTCCTACCAAAGAGATTTAAATATATATATATATATATACTACAGAGCGGATATTGGCAACATTTGCATAGAAAAACTGTGAGCACGCGCGTGTGTTAAGCACTCTAGCGAAAAATAGCAATACTACGCTGAATATTTATTTTTATTTGGAAAACATTTTAGCTAGTTCCCATTAGGTGACGCTTCTAAATATAAGGTGAAAATCGGTTTTAAGCACGTCTTCAATTACTAACATATTTGTAAATAAATAGATAACACAGGGCACTTATTACAATATTTTTTCTTTTTTCTAGAACAATCTACCAGAAATGACAAAATTTGTAGATTATTTGGTAAATATACATTATTCTTAGGATAATAAACCGAAATCATGTTAATTTTTTGCTCCATATCGTGACTTACTATACCTAAATAATTCAAAGAAAATATGCACAACCGGGCATATTTTCTTTAAAAATATTTTTTAAATTTATGAAACGAATGCGTCTTGACCTTTCGGTGTTGTCATTTAGACAAAAGTTACAGACGACAATTTTGTTGCTGATGTCCGGTCTATTACTACTTGAAAAGGACCAGGTCGGTGTCCCTCTTGATCCTGAAAAGGACCAATTGAAAAGGACCTAGCGGATCGGGTACTAAGAAACAGGAATCGAGGCTTCTCTCGATCCGGCCTCCTATCACGCCTACGTTGGGTTCGGGAACAACGTATGTGATCTCCGCAACGGAGTAACACACTAGGGCGATAACCTCTTCCTTTTCAGCAAGTAGGTTCAGACGGGGATTACGGGTCTTCCGAAGTCGTCCCGGTCCCGACGCCTTAATTCTTCGATGTGGACTGTATAACTTAAAGGATCTTGGGAATGAAACAGCAATTATCTTCAAACCGTTCCGTGAGAGAGTAATCACTTTTCCCTATACTGCTGGTTTTTCACTTTTCTTGAACTTTTTCCCGGATTTTCTTATTTATTTCCGAACTATTTCCTTGAATATTTCCCGAACGATTCCCGAACGATTCCCGAACCATTTCCGAACGATTCCCGAAAAATTCCCGAACGATTCCCGAACAATTCCCGAATATTTCCCGAACCATTCCCGAAAAATTCCCGAACGATTCCCGAACAATTCCCGAATATTTCCCGAACCATTCCCGAACGAATTGCAATAAAATCAATTTACTATCCTACCCCTAAGCTAAACGCGAAAGTGAGCCGCGCCATCTGCGCGCTTGCGCAACTTAATTACATGAATTTGTACTATTACTCTCTCACGTTTCACTCAATATCTTTATTTATTCAAATCATATACAAATACAATTTATCAATATAGGTAGTACAAAACAATATCTACACCATGATATACATCATATCCTCATATCATAAAAAACCTTTTATTTATTAAACGAAAACTGCCTATTTTACTCACAAGTTCGAAATCGAAATTTCTTAAATATTTAACACAGAAAGTTAAAACAATGTTTCTCACTTGAATTTATACATAAGCTAACCAATACAATAGTTTAATTTACATTTTTTCTATTTATTTCACTATTTAAAACACTTTTAAATTTCTTATACAAAACTATCATTATTTCACTTATACACAGGAATTTTCACATGAAAATAACACAGAATTTACCTTTTTAGCACGTACAATTAACCTGAAATATTTTACAAGTAATTTTTACATAAATCACTGAATTACAAACATTTTAAATTTTTACATATTCGGCCTCCTAAGGGCGTGGCCAGCGTGCTTCCTTGTACTCACGCTATGTGAACAACTAACTTTGCACGGCTCTCGGCTATCAGAAAAAATTAAATTATGAAATACACCAATTTTGACCACATTAGGCAAATTAAATGCTTTTATACAATTTTCGAACTGTATGAAACTATCTTTAATCAGATAACAATATAAATGAATGTTCTCATTAATCAATCATAACAAATAGGCATTTGTTTTCGTACAAAACGTATCAAACTTATACAAAACAACATTTATGCAATTAATATCCATTAATTCTGCCTATGCACAGAGTGATTATCTCGACCGGGGAACAAATCCGATCTTTAACTTCACTTTAATATTCTTATGAATTTAGATCATTTGAAAGATGATTTCAGCCGGGGAACAAATCCGGTAACATAATTTATATCTTAAATTCCTTACGAATTTATTAAGCGATATTACTTAGGAAAACAAACAAACTAGTCCGGCCTGGGAGTCGAACCCAAGACCTTCATATCATTAATTCGACATTTCTTAAAGATTTAACTAAGCATTCTCTTATCAGAGCGTCGTTGCTCGTGACTACCCCTTTTTTCATAGCAACGTCATCGGTTGATTTAATAAACTGAAACATTTTTATAGGCGCGTCGCCAACAATCTCCCCCCCGTGCGTTAGCACCATCATTTGGGAGGCGTCGCGGGTACCAGGACTATTATTCTGGATGTAGGTCTCCTCAAGATACCTGTGCTAGTAATGACGTCAACCACTCTGGTGTGACCGTCTGGTCCCGGTAACGTTCTACTAATTTTACCTTTTGGCCACGTATTTCGTGGCAACGAATGATCTATTATCAAAACAATATCGCCTTCTTTAGGTTCCATGAACTTGCCGTTATCACCTGTTCGAGGTATTAACGTAGGCATGTATTCTTTCAGCCATCTTGTCCAAAAATGGTCGGCTAACCTCTGTGCAGCTTTCCAATTGAGTTGACCCGTCAGATGTCGCTCTAAAAATAATCCAGGTGGTCGATCACCACATGAGCGTCCCAGAAGAAAATGATTGGGTGTCAAACCCTCTTCAGGACTATCCATACTGAATGTTACCAGAGGTCTGGAATTTACCGTATGCTCTGCTTCTAAAAGTAACGTATGTAGAACCTCCTCTCGTGGGCTCTTCTCCTTAAGCGTAGCGGTCAACGCAATTTTAATCGATCTTACTAACCTCTCCCAGGCGCCACCCATGTGCGGTGCTCCCGGAGGTATAAATTTCCATTTAATATATTTCTTAAATGACTCGTTTTTCATGCCCTCATAGCATTCTTCGCATGCTTTCAATAATTCTTTATTTGCAGCTTTGAAATTTGTCCCGTTATCGCTGTATATAACGGCTGGTTTTCCTCTTCTGGCGATAAATCGCCTTAACGCCATTATCATTGACGCTGGTGTCAATGAGGCTGCTAATTCCAGATGTACTGCTCTGGTGGTCAGACACGTGAATAAAACGCCCCAACGTTTTTCGTGTCGCCTTCCTATAGTCACACTCATAGGACCAAAATAATCTACAGCTGAGCATGTAAAAGGTGGCTCATGATGAGCTATTCTTTCCAGAGGAATATTTCCTTGTGGCACGTTTTGCGGCTTTGACCTGTATGTCCTGCACCACTGACAATGGTGTGACACACTTCGTACTACATTACGCAAGTTCAAGACGTAAAATTTCTGGTTCACCTCATTCATCACCGTCTGGTGATTGGCGTGTCCAAAATGATGATGAACTTCTCTAATCATCATTTTAACGATTTCGTGTTTACCGTCTAATATGACAGGTTTTCTACTTTCCTCGGTCAAATTAGACTTGAAAGGTAAACGTCCATTTAAACGGAGTAAGTTATCCTCTCCTATTTCCATAGATAATTTACTTAAGCGTGAACTTCTTTCAACGCTTTTGCCTGCTTTCAAACATTTTATTTCCGAATGAAAACACTCGTCTTGAATGAATTTCCAAATTAATATTTCCGCCTTTTTCAAGAGCGCTGTGTCCAACGCGCTATCGGGTCCTTTAACCGACTTTGCTAAAACTTTGTTGGAACACATAACCGACTTTTCGGTTGCGTCGTCGGGTCCTTTAACCGACTTTCTTAAACTCTTGAATTTTTCTACCGCTTATAAGGTGCGTGTAGTTGCTCCAAGGAATTTCTTAAAGCTGCTAAATCGTCCGTAGTCGGGTAGACTTAACGGTTCTTGCTTTCTTAACGTATTTACGCCCTTTGGCGATTTTTCTTCACCTGTTTCTAAGCTATTTATGGTGTCCACTTGTTTGGGCCATAAATCAGGACTTTTCCTGAGGAATTCAGGTCCTTGAAACCAGCGATGACTTACATCGAAGGTGGAAGGAAAATTTCTAGTGGCGTCGTCTGCCACGTTTTGTGACGTTGGAACCCATCGCCATTCACATGGCTTACTGTGATCTTCGATCTCAGCCAATCGATGAGCAACGAATGGTTTAAAAGCGCGAGGATCCGACTTAATCCACGCTAACACTGTACGTGAGTCTGTCCAAAACACTCTCTCGGACATCTCGTACTTGCTCTCTTCACTAACCGAAGCAGCCAGTCTGCTGCCCATAAGAGCTGCTTGCAATTCAAGCCTTGGAATCGAAATTGGTTTCAATGGCGCTACTCTTGCCTTTGCGGCGATCAGCGTAATCCGCCTTATTCCTTGCTCGTCCGTGGTGACGTAATACACCGCGGCAGCGTATGCTTTTTCACTAGCATCCGTGAAAGTATGTAACTCTCCTTTGCCGATGCCTTCAGCAACGGGTCTAGGTACTTCTAAGTGACCTAATTTCTTCACTTCCGATATCCATTTACAAAATAACACGTGTAACTCGTGTGAAACTTCTTCATCCCAAGAGATGCCTGTCCTCCATACTTGCTGGATCAGCGACTTCCCTTGAATCGTTATGGGTGATGCGAGTCCCAAAGGATCGAAGACTGACATCACAGCGCTAGTTATCTCCCTCTTCGTAGGCGGTCGTAAACCCTCCATCACCTCTTCCGGTGTGCTACGAAGACTTGTGGAAAAACTTATTATATCCCGTTTGATATTCCAAATCAAACCTAACGTGCGCTCTGTGTGCTCTTTATCTCCAAGCGAAGCACTGTCGCTCTTATATTTATTTTCCATATTACTTAAAACTTCGGGTCGGTTGCTAGCCCATCCCCTCAGTTGGAAAGAAGCATGCTTATGTAATTCATACATATCGTTTACTATCCTTTCGGCCGTCGTCACGTCGGGAAATGCCTGTAGGTAATCATCCATATAAAAATTGCTTTCCGTAGCGGAAGCTGCTTCTGGATAGATATGTGCGTTGTCCTGCGCATTTCTATTCTTTACATATATAGCGATGCATGGTGATGATGCCGCTCCAAATATGAGTGACGTCATTCTATACTCTTCCGGTGGCGCGTCACGATTGTGCCGCCATAAGAATCGAAGGCTATCCCTGTCTTCTTCCCGGATTTTCACTTGCAGGAACATTTCCTTAATGTCTGCCATTACTGCCACGCTTCCTTCTCTGAATCGTAGCAGAACTCCGAACAACGACTTCAATAAGTCCGGTCCGGTCAACAACGCATCGTTAAGACAACGTCCGCCCGTCCTTGCGGCGGCGTCGAAAACTATCCTTATTTTCTTCTTTTGTGGGTGAGTCACTGCGAAGTGAGGAAGGTACCACGTACGTGGGGAAATGGAAATATGGTTCGCTTTCTCTGCGTAACCGTTAACGATGAGATTTCCAATTTGCTTCTCATATTCCTTTTTCAACTCGCTATTTTTGTCGAGCTTTTTCTCAATATTAAATAGGCGACTTTCAACCTGTGCCCTATTCGATGGCAAGCACTCATTGTCTGTGCGCCATAACAAAGCAGTCTCGTACCTATTATTAGGTATACGACGTACCGTTTTGTTCAAAATATTTAAAGCTCGTTCTTCTGGGTCGTTCACGGGCTTTCTAGCCGATACTCCCAGAGATTCCAAACTAAAATAATCCTTGATTAATTTATCCATATCTTCCTCCTTCTTGGTGGAAATGTGGTTAACAATCTTGATTGGTTTAATGCCACCCGATATGTGACCATGCAAAACCCACCCCAGTTTGGTGAGCGATGCTACAGGTAGGTTCTTACCTCCCGAAACCAATTCACGAGTAACTATGAGATGCCAATTGTCCTGACCAATCAATATGGTAGGCTTGGACCTCTCATACATCAACTCATCCTTGATCGGTGTCAAATGAGAACACCGTTGCAATAATTCTCGGCTTACCGACTGAGGAGCGAGGTTAAGTGACTTAATTGTTTGTACACTTATCTCTTCTAAGTCGCTCGAATAAATGCCTTTTATTTTAACGTTTAAGCGATACGAACTATCGTCGTTAATTCGCTTACCTCCCACGGCTTCGATACGTAATCCCTCTTTACGTCCACGAGGCGCTAACTTCTGAGCCATCCACTCCTCTATGAGTGTCATGGTCGATCCCTCATCCAGAAGAGCTGTTGTCCTGACCTTTCCTCTAGGCCCATGCAACTCGACCGGTATGATCTTTAAATATGCACATGCCAGTGCATTTACTGTACTAACAGTTGTAATCTGAGCATCTTTACCCCCCTCGTCCCCTTGTGGCGAGGTATTTTCATTGGGGTATCGGTGTAGCATTCGATGATGTGACATTCTACATCCTTCTACACCACATTTTTTCGCTTTGCACTCTAACCTCCTATGGTTAGGTGACAAACATTGGAAACATACTTTGGCCTTTTTGACGGCTTCCCATTTCTCGCGAATATTCATGTCCTTAAACTTGTAACAACTCACTATAGAGTGCTCCTTGTTGCATATAACACACTTATGTGTTACCCGACTTACAGGTTTGTCCTGGGTTATCATAACCACTTGTCGGTTGTGCCTTTTATTATTTCGGCGTTCTAAACGCTCGCTCATATTACTTCGGCGCATATAGCGCTCGCTCTCGGCACAGCTGCGTACACCTCCCTTTGCAGTGTGTACAGTTTGCTTCCTGAATTCAGGACGCTTCCTTTTTTCAGGCGCATTTTCATTGCTTAAGGACGTTCCAAATTGTTCACTCAATAAATTTAAAAACTTGGCCATCTTCTGTAACTCTGGCTCCAAAGGATATTGAGCTCGATATTCAAACCATTTAAATTTAATCATAGTTCCAAGTTTCTCCACTATGCGGCTCACTAACTCCGGTGAGTATAAATACTGTGGTTGATTCAACGCTTGTATTGTGGCAACCACGTTCGTAATACGACTTGCAAAAGATCCTATATTTCGGCAATCTTCTGCCAATCTTGGCATACGCTTTACATTCTCGATTTCGGCTAGAATGAGCATCTCAACCCTACCGAATCTTCTTTCGAGAGCGTTCATTATTTCTTCAGGTTCACATAAAGTAAATAACAGCGACTTAACCGCCTCTTTAGCGGTGCCCTTTAATGCCCTCCTAAGGCGTGCGACATTTTGCACCCCTGAAAATTGGCCTTTTGTGTCTTCAAACACCGTTTTGAAAATTATCCATTCACCCGGGTCTCCATCGAACACCGGTAATTCCTGGAGGAAATGAAGCTGGGAAGATTTATCTTTACCAGCTATTTTTATTGCACTCACAATCGCTTCGGTCAATTCTGACACCTCACTCGCGTGTGTTTTCTGTGCATTTCCTAGTTTGCGCTCGACCTCCGCCCCTTTGCGGCGTGATCCTTTACACGCTTCCTTATCAGTAATATCGGGTTGTGCTACACTAACCGGCGCGCTCATTATGGTTTGCTGAACCCAACTCCTTACGAAAGGTTCCACCTGAGTATTCCGCTCTTCATCATCCTCACTCGAGTCGATTTCCTCTTCTCGGTTGAGTCGTGCCAACTCCCATTGAGACTTGGCTAAGGCAGCAGCTGCCTGTGCTCGTTCGAGCTCTAAGCGTTCGAATTTAATCCGCGCCTCTAATTCGGCTTTCAGCCTCGCCGATCGCGATGACCTACTACCTCTCTGTGACCCTTTATCACTAGTGTGCCCGATTACTGTCCTTGACGATGCCGCTTCTTCGGTCCTTTGACCTACTTTTTCGACCACCGTTTCACTCCTGGATATAACGGATTGTTGTGCGGTGCTGGCCTGTGTACCACTGGTGTCCGTCCGGTTGCTTGTCGTTGCCATGGACGTCCCTGAGTCCCACGTGCATGTGGACGTGTCTGTGGTGGCTCCACTTGAAGGAGTTGCTCCATTTGACGCAGTAGCTGTGGTCGCTCCAGATGATTCCGCTTCTTTAGCTTTTCTTGAGAGCCCTGTCCTTGTCCTGCTCCCTTCGCTTCTCCCTGTCTGGTCTTGTGCCTTCTTCATCTTGCAGGAAGGTGATTGTTGGCCTACGGTCCCTAACTGTCCCTACAGTCCCTACAACCCCTTACCTACAACCCTTCTACACCCCAACCTAACACCACTACCCCTCCCCCCCTTTATCTCCCAACCCTACAACCCTACTACCACCCTAACAGCCCTATCAGCCCTATCAATCCTGAACGGGGCCTACCGAGGTGAGCCGTCCAGGGATGGAGTCGTGCAGGAATGGAATGGAGGAAAGGTTTAGGAACTGTCCCGCCAAGGAATATGACGAAACAGTCGAGCGGTAGTGCAAGCGCAGTCTCGCTCGAGAGAACTGCTCCACCCGAAGGTGTTATGCCAGAGCCCAACCGTTTGGCACCGTTAGGTGGTCGGGATGTATGCTGTGCTCGCCGCCCAGTTGCCGGTGACGCCTCGTCCAAGCGCCCTCCTCCGGCCGCGATGCAGTCAGGTGCCCACGCGCACCCTCGCCCGGCAGCAGCAGCGGTGGATGCCTTTTGCACCCTGATGACCCGACGGGAAATGCCGGACACGGTCGTCCGACAGGAAATGCCAGACACGATCGTCTGACAGGAAATGCCGAGCACGCTTGCCCGACAGGAAAAATGCCAAGCCCTGCTTGGCCACGATGAGTGCCTTCACAAGACACCTGCGCCCGGCTGCGATATGTGCCCCATGCGAGCACACGCCCCAAGCTGCAATCCCGGTTTTTTTTCTTCCGGTAGTTCCAGGTCCAGCCCTTCAGTGCTGCCGTCCTGGTCTTCAGGCCTTTGGTCCTATTGCTTCAGCTCAAACCTCTGGCTTCCTTCGGTTGTTGATCTTCACTCGGCTTCCGAAGGTCTTCTTCTTCCACAACCAGCAGTCCACAGCTGGTTCCTTGATCCAGCTGGCGGGGTTCGGGTGGTCTTCAATCCGGCTCCGAAAGTCCAATTGAAAAGGACCAGGTTCGCGAGTCCTCTCAATCCGGCCGCGAAGGACCAATTGAAAAGGACCAGGTCGGTGTCCCTCTTGATCCTGAAAAGGACCAATTGAAAAGGACCTAGCGGATCGGGTACTAAGAAACAGGAATCGAGGCTTCTCTCGATCCGGCCTCCTATCACGCCTACGTTGGGTTCGGGAACAACGTATGTGATCTCCGCAACGGAGTAACACACTAGGGCGATAACCTCTTCCTTTTCAGCAAGTAGGTTCAGACGGGGATTACGGGTCTTCCGAAGTCGTCCCGGTCCCGACGCCTTAATTCTTCGATGTGGACTGTATAACTTAAAGGATCTTGGGAATGAAACAGCAATTATCTTCAAACCGTTCCGTGAGAGAGTAATCACTTTTCCCTATACTGCTGGTTTTTCACTTTTCTTGAACTTTTTCCCGGATTTTCTTATTTATTTCCGAACTATTTCCTTGAATATTTCCCGAACGATTCCCGAACGATTCCCGAACCATTCCCGAACGATTCCCGAAAAATTCCCGAACGATTCCCGAACAATTCCCGAATATTTCCCGAACCATTCCCGAAAAATTCCCGAACGATTCCCGAACAATTCCCGAATATTTCCCGAACCATTCCCGAACGAATTGCAATAAAATCAATTTACTATCCTACCCCTAAGCTAAACGCGAAAGTGAGCCGCGCCATCTGCGCGCTTGCGCAACTTAATTACATGAATTTGTACTATTACTCTCTCACGTTTCACTCAATATCTTTATTTATTCAAATCATATACAAATACAATTTATCAATATAGGTAGTACAAAACAATATCTACACCATGATATACATCATATCCTCATATCATAAAAAACCTTTTATTTATTAAACGAAAACTGCCTATTTTACTCACAAGTTCGAAATCGAAATTTCTTAAATATTTAACACAGAAAGTTAAAACAATGTTTCTCACTTGAATTTATACATAAGCTAACCAATACAATAGTTTAATTTACATTTTTTCTATTTATTTCACTATTTAAAACACTTTTAAATTTCTTATACAAAACTATCATTATTTCACTTATACACAGGAATTTTCACATGAAAATAACACAGAATTTACCTTTTTAGCACGTACAATTAACCTGAAATATTTTACAAGTAATTTTTACATAAATCACTGAATTACAAACATTTTAAATTTTTACATATTCGGCCTCCTAAGGGCGTGGCCAGCGTGCTTCCTTGTACTCACGCTATGTGAACAACTAACTTTGCACGGCTCTCGGCTATCAGAAAAAATTAAATTATGAAATACACCAATTTTGACCACATTAGGCAAATTAAATGCTTTTATACAATTTTCGAACTGTATGAAACTATCTTTAATCAGATAACAATATAAATGAATGTTCTCATTAATCAATCATAACAAATAGGCATTTGTTTTCGTACAAAACGTATCAAACTTATACAAAACAACATTTATGCAATTAATATCCATTAATTCTGCCTATGCACAGAGTGATTATCTCGACCGGGGAACAAATCCGATCTTTAACTTCACTTTAATATTCTTATGAATTTAGATCATTTGAAAGATGATTTCAGCCGGGGAACAAATCCGGTAACATAATTTATATCTTAAATTCCTTACGAATTTATTAAGCGATATTACTTAGGAAAACAAACAAACTAGTCCGGCCTGGGAGTCGAACCCAAGACCTTCATATCATTAATTCGACATTTCTTAAAGATTTAACTAAGCATTCTCTTATCAGAGCGTCGTTGCTCGTGACTACCCCTTTTTTCATAGCAACGTCATCGGTTGATTTAATAAACTGAAACATTTTTATAGGCGCGTCGCCAACACTACTATATACTTAAATGTCTTTGGGTCCTACACAATGCACGCGCTCTCGATACAATAAATTGCGTAAGAAGTACGCCCAAATTTTTGGAATTATTTCAATTGAAAAAGAAAAACGACCTTAAGAAACTAAATAAAACGTGAATAATACAGATTTTCTAATTATCTATCCATTGGTGTAATCCTCAAATGAATAAAGCGTTGCCTTTAGCAACAGACACATGTTATCAATAATTTTAGTCATATTTTAAAATTTGATTTTAAATGTATTCATAACACATTAAAAATAATTACGTGGAATGTGATGACAGGGTATTGTACATTAATAATGTGCTTTTAGATGTATTTTATTTCGCATGACTAATGAAATAGTCTCTGAAAAACGCACTAGGTTACTCCCAAGGTTTTGGTCGGGGTATCGCCTTAAGTCATTATTTACGCATTATTACAATAAATTAAAATAAATACATTACCTTCCTTGTTTTTTAATTATTAATATAATCTTTATTATACACCTTATAAAAAGGGACGTAAAGAGGGGATTTAATGCCTCTCTACCTTATATCCGAATCCGAAGACAGAATCTAACGACACCATCGAGGTGTAGTTAGATTCGTCTTAGTTGTGGAAGTGACCTAGGCTATTAAAAAAAATTCAGTATACCTTTTTACATAGTCGTGTTTAATTAATTATTGTTTTAGCTGGTCTTGTTGTGTTTATTTAAAAACTTATTCTTAGAATCAATATTTTTCAAGTAAAACTTCTTTACACACGCATGACTTGGAGAGTAAGCTGGCGTACGCGTGACGAAAGCGTTACGAAAAGTGTGATCTAGCGAGGCACACATTTTATTTCTCTCATAGCCAGTTATTGTTCGTAGTATTATTTAGTTTTGAACAATTTTATGAATTAATATTTTTTCAATACATTAAAGTTTACGTTTAAAGTGAATAAAATTGTGAATTCATTTTAAAGTTCATGTTTTGTGAATTTTCGAGTGAATAATAAATTATAGAAGGAAGCCTAAATAAATTTATATACTTACAAATATATATATATATATATATATATATATATATATATATATATATATATATATATATATATTGGAGCTAAAGAAATTTTACTTTAGCCGTGTGGTCATAATCACACTCTTTTTTTTTCTTTCACTCTTTTTTCTATGTCTATTCATTCATCACAGCCTATATAAAGTCTACTGCTGAACATAGGCCTTCGCCTATAGATTGCCTCATAGGGGATTTTGCCATAGCTGCCACAATTACGGTGCAATTTAAAAACCGCAGTTTTTATTATTTTTAATTATTGCCAGGAAAATGCTGCTTGCCAACTCCTGTTTCAGTTTTTCTCTGTTGTCTCTTACGAGACCCACGGGATTACTTGGGATAGTAGATTTTCTTACACCGTCACTACGTAATGAAATTCCAAAGCTTGCACTCTAAAGAGCCAGTCATTCCAATGTGTAAGCTTTAACAATAATTTTCCAGAAGAAATATGCAAAATTTTTAATGTTTTTATTAAATAAAAGCTGTATAAAAATATAAGAGAATACGTGAGTGGAGTGAGATGAAAGTGTATCGTACTATTTTCAAACATTTTTATACTGAATTATGCAACACACATTGTAAATATATACAGTGGCAAAAAGCATAAATGAATTGAAATACAAAGTATTTCTTTAATACAATATTAATATAAAAGAGATAGATACAAAATATCTATTTATAAAGTTATAGATAACAGTCAGCTAAAAGCAGTAATAAACGCAGGCGCTACCATTTCATTCATAGATTCCCATCTGTACTTAAATCTTATAACTAATAGAAGTTTTATATTACAACATTCATTTTCGCATACGTAAAGTTTTAAGAAAATATCTATTGCAGTATTGGAGATAAGAAGTTACTAATAATGAAAATTTTATAACTCATTGAAATTCATAGTCATTTCCAAGTAACTTAGAAAATTTAAATTTGGTATCAAGGTAAATAGATCATTTAGCGTATACAAAGTAAAAATCTGAAAAGTATAAATTATCGATATTCGGTGTGTCATAAATATGTCTACAAAGGATACAAGCGTCAACAAAGTTACTCGTATTGGTGAGTTAATTTCAAGTGCAGTTGTTTTACCTCTACCTTTTTTAATTTGTTGTCTCACCAGCAACTTTGTTGACATATATTTTTTATAGCATAGGGTGACAAACTAGCACACAGTCCACCTGATGGTAAGAGGTTGCTGTGGCCCAAAGACATCTACATCTATCCTCAATTACAAATCAAAATGCAGATGCGTTGTCACCCGTGAGGACAACGATGGAATGCTTCGTTTCCTGTAAAAAGGGTCTCCGGTTCTCTACACTCACCATACGAAACACAGCAGCATTAAGCTACTATTTTACGCTGGTATTCTGTGAGAGCGTGGTCCTTCCCCGGTCGAGCCGACCCATTCGTGCTACAACTATACTACTAATATAACTGCAGCATGGCTCTACCACGTATAGCTTAATTTAAAAAGAAATTAACAATAAATCATAAACGCAAGAAGAAACGTTTTCCATTAAATAGACCCGCCCCCCCCCTCCGTATAATTCAAGATAATCATAGACCATTTATCTTAGAAACAAATGTTTTTTTTATCTTCAGGATATTAGAATACTCGTAAAATATACTCTAGATTACTTCTAGCTTTGCTCTCTACCTGTTCATGAAGTTTCATTGTAATCGGAGCAGTTGTTCTGAAGATTATCGGCGGCGATAACCACTTACCATCAGGTGAGCCGTATGCTCGTTTGCCCCCTCTCCTATAAAAAAAAAGATTAGCCCGGATAGACAGAATGGCAAAAATAAAATAAATAGTTATTAATGGCATGCAAATACACAGAACACTGAACAGACAGATCTCCAAATGCATGCGGCGAGACTTACGCAACTTTAATAGTGCTCGTATTAAAGAAGCGATCGAGCGGAACCAGGGCTCCAAAGTCTTTGTCAGAGATCTGTCTGCCAGAAAGAGCCAATTCAAAGCTAGGTAACCTTGAGTGTGGCAGCATCGTTGTGATTACAACTCCGACACACCTGATGATTTGTTGGAATGAGAATTGAACTGAGGTATGTTTTTCTGTGGATCTGCAGCTGTCAACACATCATCGTTGGAGCCACACGCAAGTGTGAAAGTAACGATCCAAGATGCAAGTCTAATACCCGACACTATTCCGATGATATCCCGGACGTCAGTCTGAGCGAGATTAGAATGGCTACTCCAGCACCTTAAAAACGGCAGGGCCACAAGTCGAGGATGGAATTACAGCGGAGCTTCTGAAAGCGGGTGGAACAAGCCCGGTACTTGAAGTCCTTCAGAAGCTCTTCAATTCCGTCCTCCATGAGTGGCACTACTCCGGAGGCGTGGAGCCATTTGAGAAGTGCGGTGGTCTTGTTCTTTAAGAAACACGACAACGCTCTCTTGAAGAACTACAGACCGATTTCCCTTCTGAGCCGCGTCTACGTGCTGTTTTCGAAAGTCATTACGAATCTAACAAACTTCCAGCCTCCCGAACAAGCCGGTTTCCAAAAAGGCTTCAGTACCATAGACCACATACATACCCTGCGGCAGATTGTACAGAAGACCGAAGAGTACAATCTGCCACTTTGCCTGGCGTATGTGGACTAAGAGAAAGCCTTTGATTCCGTCGAAATTTGGGCGGTGCTACAGTTACTTCAAAGGTGCCAAGTTGACTGTCGGTATATCGAAGTGCTGAGGTGTTTGTACAGTAGGGCTACGATGGCTATCCGAGTACAGAATTAGAGCTCGAAACATATCCAACTGCAGAGAGGTGTAAGACAGTGTGACGTGATATCCCCGAAACTCTTCACCGCTGCATTGGAAGACGTTTTCAAGCTACTGGACTGGAAAGGATACGGTATTAACATCAATGGCCAGTACACTACTCATCTTCGATTTGCCGACGATATAGTCCTTATGGCAGAATCGCTGGAGGACCTTAGCACTATGCTCAATGACCTCAATGGTGTCTCCCAACGGATAGGTCTTAAGATGAACATGGACAAAACAAAGATCGTGTTTAATGTCCATGTCTCACCTATGCCGGTAGTTTTTGGGAGCACTATGCTCGAAGTTGTTGACGAGTACGTTTACATGGGACAAATAGTCCGACTAGGTAAGTCCAACTTCGACCGAGAGGTCAATCGATGGATTCAACTCGGCTGGGCAGCGTTCGGGAAATTACGATACATCTTCTCGTCAGGTATACCTCAATCTCTGAAAACTAAAGTGTACAACTAGTGCGTGTTGCCAGTGATGACTTACGGATCAGAGACGTGGTCCTTCACTGCTGGCCGTATGAGGACGCTCAAGGTCGCTCAGCGAGCTATGGAGAGGGCTATGCTCGGAGTTTCTCTGCGTGATAGACTCAGAAATGAGGATATCCGCAGTAAAACTAGAGTGACCGACATAGCCCAACGGATTAGTACAAGTACATGGGCTGGCCATATAGCTCGAAGAACCGATAACCGATGGGGAAGAAAGGTTCGCGAGTGGCAGCCTCGTACCGGTAGGCGTAGTGTAGGGCGACCCCCCACTAGATGGAGTGACGACCTGGTAAAACATGCAGGAAGTCGATGGATGCAGGTGGCTCAGGACCGTGCTTTGTGGCGTTACTTGGGGGAGGCCTATGTTCAGCAGTGGACTTGTGAAGGGCTGTAATGATGATGGTAATGATGATGATGATGCAAATAACCCCTCAGCTTAACATAAGGCAGTTAGTTCGGTATTACAGACCACACTTAAATTTTTTATATGTACAGTAGATGAAAAATAAATGGATAAAACTTACATAATGGTATCTATCCCACCATGGGATTACTTCCACTACGGTTCGGTACAAACGACGTTCGGGGTTGTCAGTTTTGTCGAGAAAAGAATTGAGAAAAGCACGGGAGCCAAGTTATATAGTAGACCCAATTATTTAAGCGACTACACATTTATGTTTTATTTAATAATTAACTATTATAATATATATTATTTATGTCGCAGTAGCATTCAAATAAACATCCTAGTATTAATGGAAGCCAGTTATTTCAATATCACAGACAGACACTTCAATTACACATATATATATATATATATATATATATATATATATATATATATATATATATATATATATATATATATTTGTAAGTATATAAATTTATTATCGGCTTCCTTCTACAATTTATTATTCACCCGAAAATTAACAAAACTTGAACTTTAAAATGAATTCACAATTTTATTCACTTTAAACGTAAACTTTAATGTATTGAAAAAATATTAATTCATGAAATTGTTCAAAACTAAATAATACTACGAATAATAACTGGCTATGAGAGAAAGAAAATGTGTGCCCCGCTAGATCACACTTTTCGTAACGCTTTCGTCACGCGTTCGCCAGCTTACTCTCCAAGTCATGCGTCCGTAAAGAAGTTTTACTTGAAAAATATTGATTCTTGGAATAAGTTTTTAAATAAACACAACAAGACCAGCTAAAACAATAATTAATTAAACACGACTATGTAAAAAGGTATACTTAATTTTTTTTAATACCCTAGGTCACTTCCACAACTAAGACGAATCTAACGACACCCGATGTGGCAATTATATATATATATATATATATATATATAGTTTTTTCAAAAAGGAGATAAATACATAAAGGTTCAAATTTTTTGCTTCAGCTCTATATGCTGATAAAACCGGCTAAGCGATACGTTAAGCCGTTTATAATATATTTCATGGTATAATCAGTTAAATCAAGAACTAAGCTACTTCTTTGTTAGTAAATTTCCTCAAAAATGCATTCTTAACACCTTTTTCTTTTTAATAGGTTATGCAAAATATATTCGCAGACTTTCAGTAATAATATACTGGAAGTACATAAACGTTAATTTTTAATGATAACATAAATGAATAACTTTATTTATCTTATCATTAAAACTTTACTGCAAAAACCTTCTATATAACTTTAATTGCAAATACTTGTACTAAAACATTAGATTTGTCTCGGATCTTTAACATGTAAAACCGACTAAACGATTCTCGCTCTTTTATACAATATACTTTGATTGAATTGCCATCAGGCGACATTATGGAAAAAATAATAACCGCGGTCAAAACATTTTTATAGGTAGTCGATGGTATAGTTCACTAAGTTAATGATTATTTTTTGTAATACTTTAAGTAAAGTAAGGTGAACACACGCAAATGGAAGCAGATTCTTTCCATAGTAGCATAAAATCTGCAAAAAAATTCTTCTGTATTTTCCATGATAGATTGGATTTCTATTTTCAAACGTGCTAGACACAGGCAACGTATAAAAAAAAGAAAATTACAATATAACCCATACCACGTAAAATACTTTACTTATTGTATGACGAGTTCCTTTTTATTCCTACTTATTAACACAATAGCAAGTACGTCACTCACCTCGTAAGAATCCCTGGAGGACGTAACACTATGCTCAATGACATCAATTGTGTCTCCCAACGTATAGGTGTTAAGAAGAACATGGCCAAAACAAATATCATGTGTAACGTCCAGTTCAAGTTGTTAACGAGTACCTAAGTTAACCTGGGACTAATAATCCAACGAGGTAAGCCCAACTTCGAACGAGAGGTCACTCGACGAATTCAACTCATCTGATTTAAGCGTTCGGGAGATTACAACAAACATATGTTCTCGTCAGGCATACCTCAATATTAAAATATTGTAGAAACAATGTTAACTTTAACGTAATAGATATTGGATATAATACAATTGTCCAACCAGATGGAGTGCAGAATCATAGCTATTCAACGCGTAAGAAGAACTGACCGACTGGAAGTAATTTACTACCTGTAAATCATCTTTTAAATAGTAAAAATCCCGACAGTGAAACCGTCTGAACCGTCGAACATCCCGACAGTCAAACCGTCTGAGGTTAAGGCTTCCACGGCATAAGTCTAATTTTTTTAGGTCGTCTTTTACGATACAAGCTATACAACTTTGGAACACCCTCCCCAATGATATTAAGAATGGCACAAATAAAAAAAGATTTCAAAGTTCTTCTCCGAGAACATTACCCGAAGGCAACTACTAATTGACATTATATTTCCTTAATTCTTGTCTTTCTTTTCTTCTTTTTTTACTTCAAATATTTATTTCATTATATATTATTCAAACATTATATATATATATATCATTCATTTGGATATTTATTTACGAAGTTTATAAGCATGTATATATATTATATATATGTATGTATGTATTATTGTACGTATATTTATACTATATGTGTGTATAGTTAAGTGTATTGTACACTTATTTATGTATTATGGTCGCACCTGCCAACAATTGACCTTGGCACCCAGGGTTGACTGGCAGAGAATGCCACATGGCATTAAGTCCGCCCTATGTACCCTTTAGCTTAAGGTGTTACATGAAAGTTTTTAAATAAATAAAAATCTTTTACATAGTAGGAAAAGCATCATACGAGAGCAAGTTCGAAAATTTAAACGTTGACAATCACGCTATTGGAAAATTGCCAGAACCAGCAGTAGATGAAACTCAAAGTGGAGAAGAAGAGTGATTATTTAATAATTAGGTTGAGATACTTGCTTGTGGTATTGATTAAAATGTAATTTATAGTTAACGTAGTAGTTACACTCCACCTTGAGTTTAACTACTACAATTTTTTTTCTTTTTACTTTCAGAGTGATTCTATGATAATTTTTAGTAGTCAATAAAAATAATATTGTAAATTTTACCTTTTATTTTATAACACTTTTGTCCTAAAAACGAGGTAAATTCATATAAAACATGAACTTACCTTTTTTTGCACTAAACCCTCTTATATATATATATATATATATATATATATTGTCTATTGTGTGTATATTGTCATGTCCTATTAAAAATCCTTAAACTCGTAAAAAAAATTGAGTCACACTCTTGAGCAAATAACTAGCCTATCTCTCAAGTTGGACCAAAGTGCACACGGTGTGCAAATTTGATTAAAATCGGTTAAAAAGCTTAGTACTCCCTCGCGGACAAACAACGTGACACGTAAATATATATATATATATATATATATATATATATATATATATATATATATATATATATAGCGTATGTCATTACTCTGTCATCCCTCGGCATTTATTAGTTTTGGCCTTGATAGTTTAAGGGCAGTATGCAAAGGTGTTTGAATATAAAGCATTCATATAACAAAGAGAGTACATATTCTACCAAACGACGCAACGGTTCAATTTTAGTTCACAATTTCAACTAAAACGTTTCCAACTTTTTTGAAGTTTAAACCTAAAATGCTTTTAATCGTGAGTCCGTAAGCAAAGCTAACGTATTTCACTGAATATGTTAAGGCAGGACATAAAAGAACTGTTTTTAATACATTTTATTAGACTGAAGTGGCAAATAAACCTATCGGGTAATGGTCAACCTGGTGGACGCGGCCACTCCAGCCCATAGCCACCTGCAACCAACTTCAAATAACAAAGGCTACAGATGTGTTGTCACAGGTTAAATCATGCTACGCGTTGTTACTTCTAAAGATCAGACTGTTATGTTTGAAGTATTACGCTTCCTGCGTAATCCTAATCTTATGTTTAGTTTTATGCTACTATGTCAACTATATCTACGTAAGCGAACCAAATTCGAAAAATTCATAAAATATGTATTTGCAGTTATTATAAAAGATTCTTTCCATTTTGCTTTCTCAAATCGTCCTACCTAATGATATGCAAGAAAATCACTGCCCGAGTTTTAAATTAGTAATAAATATTTGTACTTATTATATTTTTATAACTGATCAGTGTCTGTGGAATCAAACCAGTGCCGTTGATTGAGTGCAAAAAATATACTGGCAATATTTCGCCCTAGGTGTTCCAAATTTCAAGCGATAGAAATATGTGGGACCCATACAGTTAACGAACTACAAGAAATATTGGCCAGATTTTAACATTATTATGAATAATTTGTAATTTTTATTTTTTTCTGGTACTGCGTACCAAACATTTACTCATACCGTGAATGTGCCGCTTTATAATAAAAATAGCGTTGTGTAATCCGTAACTCGACTGAACCGGTTATATTGAAGGCCGTGTTTTTTTTCCAAAATAACGTATTTTCTAATGAAGTATAAATTTTTTACAACATGCCGTCAAATATTGTTTAAAATAACTTATCCTTTATTTTTATATAATATGATGTTTTAAAATAAAAAGTGGAGACATTTACAAAAATTAACAATTATTGTTACCAAATTAAAACATGATTTAATGCCCGTAATTTAATTAAGCGGATTTTTCGGTACTTCAACGTTAAAATATTTCAACGGGTATTTGTCAAATATCGTAGTTAATATTTACCTTTTTTTAATATTCATCAAAAATGATATGATAAATGTTGTCATTCATATTTATTGTACATATTTTTGTCTTCTTCATCAGCATCCCGTAAGAGACTACTGGTGCACATAGCCCTCTGATAATTAGGGAGGGTTTGCCACAATCACCACGCTTCGCAAGCGGAACAGTAATCGTATCATAAGCTACCATCTTTGACGCTCACATCTGTCGAGATTTTTTCTGGTATTTCCCATAATCGTCCGTAGCAAATCCATGGGACGAAATGGTACGACGGATTCTCTTATGCCACCACCACACGAATTATGTGCCTTACGTATAATAAATTAAGTCATTGTTTCCGTATCGTGATCCAAGTTTATTCCCAATGACATGATAGTAGTAACTTTTGAATACAATTTCTGACATAGAACAAACAGGATACAAACAGTGCATGATATGAATGGTACGGGAAATTTTGAAATTTTAAAAGAGCCACGAAGAAGACCTTAAGCTGCGCCACTCATGTTGATAACGAGGAACTACGGGGGATAGTGTAAACCGAACCACCTAAAACATACCGGGTATGACTACGATTTGTGTGATCTGCAGAGAGAAGCAATCGACGAAGCTTGGTTAATATACTCATATATTTTTTAATCTATGTTATTAATATTTTTTATCAAAATAGAAGCGGAGGAATTTTATATCATAAGGCCCTGCATATCGATTTTGATGTCCCTTGAGAGGGAAAATGTATGGTTTACCATAAACTTAACATAATGCACCACGCAATGGATGAACCCAACGTATAATAGTTAGGAAATATATATATATATATATATATATATATATATATAGGTATAGCATCAGACTTCTTGCACATTTGAAGTAGACCCTTGTTATCTAACTGGCTGTTTTATTTTAGATCTACAGGAGGCCATGACATATTCTAACCTGCTTCCCATAATCCTCTACTATGGTAGAATTGTTCAGTTGAAAATAATCAATGGATTAGAACGATTGCAAAAATATTAAAAGCTTTTGTTATTCTTTGGTAGAAAAGATTTTCGCCTTTTCACGAAACGGGAATAATACTATAAAAAATATTGCTGTTATTACAAAAGTCTAGTGCCGGCGATACACTTTCAATAAATTTATTTTAGAGTTCTGCTTTTATCCTTTGTCTAGTCAATTTGCAGTTGTAAATTTTTTAAACTTACGTATATTAAATTGCATACACTGGCGATTTTTTTATATATAGTAAGAATAAAAATGGATAAACAATGATATAGATTTTTTTAAAATCTATTTGTAATCAATGAATTCCTACTAATTTCAAGATAAACAAATTTTAGAAATATATTATTTCAATTTTGTTGAATTATTTATGGTTTAAGTTTAAGCTTAAACTTTACTTGTTTGGATCTTTAACATCTGAAATAAAGAATTATTATTATTATTATTTAGTAAAAGTTGACGTTTCTCTTTTAAAAATTTCTCAGTAGCAGGTTAGAGTCAAGCTTTTGGTGATGTTTCGTCTCTGTGCCTCGCAAAACACAAGCTGTTTGTCTTATGTTGCCTCTACACGTTGGCCAACACAGTGGCGAATGGAGTGGCGAATATATTGGCCGAGAGTTGGTGACGGCGTCCACACGTTGGAAGGCCGTTCAGTTTACTTCGGTTCGGGCCAATGTGCGGACGAATTTATAAGCACCGTGGCGCAGTGGCTCAGCAATGAGTGGCTGCACCGGGCGCCGCGGGTTTGATCCCGTACGGAACAAGTATTTGTATGTCCTAAAAATAATTGTTTCGGGTTTGGATGTGTGTCCTTGTGCAATTTATGTTTGTAAACTGCCTGCGCGAAACGGGAGAAAATCCTAGTGTGGGGTTAACGTTTTTATAAAAGAATTATAAAATAATAGTGAATATTAATGGGGTTGTAAATAGACATACGATATATACGATTAGCTTTATTTATTCTTTACATGCATCATAAACTGGAATAAATACCATTAATAAGAACTTAACTTATTTTAAAGTTAAAGGAGTTATAAGCGATTAGTCTATGTTTTAAAATTGGGTTTTGATTTTAAAGTTTAGCAAAGTATGTACGTGCATTTCTATCAAACATTTGATGTATATAAAAGCACCTTATAATTTATTTGGTAATTTAATTATTTTTTGAGAAAGACAAAAACAATAGCAATAAATATAATTAACATTGACTTAATAATAGGTACTAATTATAACTTAGAACATAAATGAAAAACTCACGACGAGCAAAATGGCTCAGGACCATGCTTTGCGGTAGTCTGTGGAGGAGGATGTTCAGTAGTGGACTTGTGAAGAGCTGTAATGATGATGATGATTCGAAAACTTGCACGATAAAATTATAAGAAATCGACGCTTTTTTATATAGGATAGGGTGACAAACGAGCACACAGTTCACCTGATGGTAAGTGGTTGCTGTGGCCCACAGACATCTACACCTATCCTCGATTACGAATCAAAATGCAGATGCATTGTCACCCGTGAGGACTAAGATGAAATGCCTCGTTTCCTTTAAAAAGTGTCTCTGGTTCTCTACACTCACTATACGAAACACAGCATCATTAAGCTATTATTTTACATTGATATTCTGTGAGAGCGTGGTCCTTCCCCGGTCGAACCGACCCATTCGTGCTACAACTATACTTCTAATATAACTGCATGGTTCTACCACGTATAAACGACGTGCTTCATTTTTTTATTTTAAAATTGTTCTCGTAATAATCTGATTGCAAATAAATGTTCATTATTTTTTTTATAAATAGCTTATCGATTAAAACAAATATTTAAAAATAATTAAATCGCGCTAATTAAAGTAGTAGGAATGTTTAAAGTGGAAATTGGCACTAAAAGGCTGTTAATTGGGTCATCCACCCTACAAAGCGTGAATATAAAATTTTAATCAGATGCGTGTAATCACTCTGGGAGCTTGTAGCAAACTAAACTCGCGGCCAACGTGTGGACGCGGCGACCAAACTCTGCCAACAATCCTTTGATCTTTTGTAAAAAACCGACACCACACGGATCTCCCGCCAACTTGCGGGCCATCGTTCCAATACATACCAATGAAGCCCAAACACCCCGTCTACACGTTGGCCAATGCTATTGGCCACTACATTCGCCACTGTGTTGGCCAACGTGTAGAGGCGCCGTTATGTCTGATCTCTCTCCGGTTGTGTCAAATGGCTGATCCATCGGACTATAAGAGTATAGAATAGAGAGTGCATACGCACTCGTGGACTATAACCCAGTTCACCGTAACCAAAATTTGTAGGATATGTGTCTGGAGTCTGGAAAATATTATCACTTTGTCACGTATGAGATAGTGCTGAGAGCTTTTTAAAAGCCATATTCGAGGCTTTTGGTTAAAATTCAACCGTTCAACAATTTTATAGTCTAGATTTATTTTTTGGGTAAACCGTCTTGTGGCTGAAGGATATATCCTTAGCAAGTTGTAATAGCCTTTACCCGCCTTTAAGCGCGTCGTATTCTGATACTAAATAGCAATTGATCAATTATTTAAATAGGCCATGACACCCGTTTCTCGACTCTACAGAGTCAGTAATTCATTCATGGAGCTATTAGAACAAAGTACCAGAAAATATATACAAGGTTTCTCTATTTTCAAGTTAAAATATTTTACTCAAAAATACCGTATAAAAACCCCAATAAAGCTAACAAAGAAAAGTCAACAGAAACCTGAAAATTGTATACACATAGTTGTAGTTGATTTGTGGCTAATTAGTTGTCAAAATTCGCGGTTTTATTTCTTCAACTAGTTTCGATAAAATCGAATTAGCTATCTCAACGTAAAAATAGCAGTAAGATTTTCTAATCAACCCGGCCGTAGGGGATAAAACATTTTAGAAAATTCTTCTGTTGTGATAAAATGTTTATTACTGGAATGCCCATTTATTACTGGAATGGAAAAAATAATACGAATATATATATATATATATATATATATATATTAAAGATAATCAAAAATTAATAGAAATCTGAAGTTCCAAATTAAAGGGTATTTTACAGCTCGTTAGCAAATAAATCAGGAACTCCTAGAAAGGCTATAACAAAATATAATCGATCGATAAGCTGCGGCAAGTAACCTGTTGCTGTTTATAAATGTACATGCTATTTTATACAAGAGATTTTTTGGGTAAAAAAACAGCCGATATTTTGTTGCTAGTCGGTAATGGAATCAGCAAAATCTGATAATTCAGTAGAAAAATGTAATCGACCGATAAACTGCAACACTGGATATTTTTGAGTAAAAATACAGCGTAAATTTTGTTGCTGGTCAGTAATAGAACCAGCAATTCATGAAGAGCCATTAACAAAATACGACTATAAACAAAACTATTTTCGCCACTGTTTTCGCGAAATTTAACATTTACTGTCAAACCCTATATTCATTTTAGTCATTCATTTCCGACATCTTGAAACGGATTCTAGTTTAAACCTGAGGCTGTATAAAATACTCTTTGTTGACCTAACTGTTGACAATAATTTAAATAAAGTATTATCTCTATACCTGTCTCTTTCTATTATCATTTAGTAAAGAGAGAGAGAGAGAGAGAGAGAGAGTAACTCAAAGCATCTCTTAAATTAACATTGATTTTATAAATAAATAGGTAAATAATCTTAAAGCCTTAAATAAAATTAAAAAAAATATTTAGATGTTTTTATTAATATAACTGTATAACTAAACAAATGCAGTAAAAATAATACTTATAGTGGCCATACGTTAATACCTCATTAGAATTCATACTTAAATAATCTATTATAACTCAAATAAATGCTACACATGTTCCGATCTAACACTAGCTCTTGAACTGAAAAAACTGTCTCTTTTTTCTAAAAAACTATTCTAATTGGTAATTTGTAATTTAAAATTACTTGGTGCAGCCATTTTATTCTGTTGATGGCTCATTTTGAGTTGCTAGTTCAATTACTGACCAGGAACAAAATATCTAATGTGTCGATTTCTAAAAATCTCATGTAAAGATAGCATGCACACATTAATTGGTTACTTATTACTTGGTGCAGCTTATCGATCGATTTCATATTTTTGCTGACTCTTTACGACTTGCTGGTTATATTACTGACCTAGTAAATTTAATATATTTTATCTTATTGCTGTTTAAGAGCAAATTGTTGGCGTTAAATCAATGCAATAATTTCGATAGAGCATTATTTACGTCATAATTGAATGCCGTTTGAGTTTGAAAATTAAAGAGATATCATCAAAAAATAATGTTACGAGCTTGAGGTTCGTGACAATAAAAATTGCCGATAAAATTACCTAAATTAACACTTTAATTTACTTTACACAATTAAAGTTAAAACACTAATAATTTAAACACACTAATTCACTTAATTCCACTCCGAAGCTTCGCTTGTTTCGCCCAAATCAACACTGCTTCCATCGCATCTTGCAGCGCCTATATATTTAATTTAGCAAAGAAATATCCAGAATGTTCAAGTAAACACGCGGAAGGTACCGAGCGTTCGAGTTTCGACTAGGCGCTGTCGGTTGAGTAATTTGTGATGTCATTTTCTCAATGCTCCCCTCGCTCTCGTTCCTGACACTAGATGGCGCTAGTGTATCGTTGACTGGAGCGCGTAACACTGCCCCCTCCTAAGACATGCTCGTCCCGAGCATTATCGGCCCCATAATAACGCGCCAAGCGATTCACACGGACGATCTTAGGAGTCCCTCTTGCGCCTTTCTGTAACGGCTCCGCAATGTCAAGGGCTGTCCTATTCCGTGGTGCACCAACATTGTACAATTTCGGTGCTCCTCTACTACGCGTCCGAGGTCCCCGCACGGCCGCACAACTTGTACATGTACGACACCAATCCTCGACATCGTCACGATAATGGACCCAGTAAAACTGTTCTCGGACCTTCAGTAGAGTTCGTTTAACTCCCAGATGGACTCTTGAACGACCATTATGGCACAACTGTAGAACATTCGACACTTTAGCTTTAGGGACAACCATTTGCAAACGACAGCTGTCTCTTCGACCATTGTCCCATTTACGGCACAGGACTCCATCCTGAATCAGCAAGCTGTCCCATTGGGCCCAATAGCTTTTCGTGGTTGAACTCATCGCTGAGACGTCCCTCCACTTAGGCTTGGTAGCACGGGCCTTCATCCATCCCAGAATCGGCTTGATGTCTGGATCTTCCTGCTGTGCATGTCGTAGGTTGTCCTTCCATTCGTTGCTGAGGTGGTCCGTCCTGAGCATCCTCATGGATACCACCTCCTTACTCTCTTGCCTACTACAATGGTTGCAATCTTCAGGACAAGGTCTTCTTGACAATGCATCTGCGTTGCCGTGAGATTTCCCGCTGCAGTGTCTGATAGTAAATTCGTATTCCTGCTGCTGCTGGGCGGTGCTGTTAGCCGCACTTCCTTTCTGAGACCGTTCACCTTCCCTTCCTAGGGTGTGCTTAGGGCAGCTGGACCGAAGATGGCCCCTTTCCCCACAGCCATAGCACCTAGGGCTGTATCTTTTATTGTGGTCGCGAACCGTAACTGCTGTAACCTCCCTAGCGTGAGGTGAACGATGATCCTGTCGCCGCCAGGCAGTGCCGTTAGCTGCACTACCCTCTCGAGATCGATCAACTCTCCTTTCCACGGTTCGTTTAGGGCAGCTGGATCGAAGATGGCCCTTTTCCCCACAGCCATAGCACCTAGGGCTGTATCCTTTGTTGCGGTCGCGAACTGTAGCTGCTGCAACCTCCCTGACGCGATGGGAACGATGATCCTGCCGCACGGCTTCTACCTCCAGTGCATGGGCCAAGGCGTTCTTAAGCGTCTCGTGGTGCCCGAGCCTCACAGCAGCTCTGACTTCCAGGTCGCGGATGCCGTCGATGAATGTCTGCACCAGGTTCCCTTCAATGAGCGCAGGTACAGACCGGTATGCTTTTCGCACCAGCTTCTCCACCTCTAGAGCCCACTGCTGCAGGTTTTCGTTGATGCGCTGCAAGCGATCTTTAAGCTGCGCACGAAAGACGTGTTCCAGGTGAACGTCGCCATACCTCGCCTCCAATGCCTCAAGGAGTTGCTCATAAGTCACTTCCTCGCCGAGAGCTTCCAGAACTGTTAAGGCCTGGTCGCGCAGGCCTAGTGTGAGAGCAGTCATGGCCTGACTTTTATTCCAGCCGTTCGCCTTCATAACAGCCTCGAACTGGATTTTGTAGGCTGACCAGGAAGAGGTACCATCGAACGGTGGCACCTTGAACCCACGTAGCGAAGGTGTTGTAGCTACTACGGGAGCTGTAGCTCCATCTCCAAGTTTGAGTTCGTCCAGTGATTTCTTCATGTCAGCCATTACGTTGTCAACCCGATTGTTCACTTGGTCGATTCGGGTTTCAGCTTTCGCGATTTGGGTTTCAGCTTCCGACAGGCGGTTGTCATGCTGAGCAACCCTATCCTTCACCTCCCTTATCTCTTTCCCGAAGGTAGCGTGAAGGTCCTTCATGAGAAGCATCTGCTCTTCCAACCGACGGGCCTGTTCCTCTTGTCGGCGGGCCTGTTCATCCTGTCCGCCCCGCAGCTGCTCTTCCAATCGGCGTGCCTGTTCCGCCTGCTGGCGAGCCTGCTCCTCCTGTCGGCGAGCCTGTTCCTGCAGCATCACCATCAGAGCACCTAAGTCAGGTGCTGCAGATGTAGGAGCTACCGACGGGCCTGCAGCCGGTGGCTGGTCCTCCGACGTCTGCGGCGTTGCACCACCAAATCTTCGTTGGTCCGTCTCCTGCTGGCGTTGACTTCGGGTACGGACACCCTCCGTTTCCTCCTTAGGTAAAATCGGCATTATTTTATCCCACTTCTGACACCAATTGTTACGAGCTTGAGGTTCGTGACAATAAAAATTGCCGATAAAATTACCTAAATTAACACTTTAATTTACTTTACACAATTAAAGTTAAAACACTAATAATTTAAACACACTAATTCACTTAATTCCACTCCGAAGCTTCGCTTGTTTCGCCCAAATCAACACTGCTACCATCGCATCTTGCAGCGCCTATATATTTAATTTAGCAAAGAAATATCCAGAATGTTCAAGTAAACACGCGGAAGGTACCGAGCGTTCGAGTTTCGACTAGGCGCTGTCGGTTGAGTAATTTGTGATGTCATTTTCTCAATGCTCCCCTCGCTCTCGTTCCTGACACTAGATGGCGCTAGTGTATCGTTGACTGGAGCGCGTAACAATAATATTATATTGTTATTGTTCTCTACAAGATAAAGTAAGTCATAAAATATAGATAAAGAACAGGAATGGCTTAAGAATCGAAGCCCAAGGAACGCCCATTGATATTGAAATGGATCGTGCAGATAGAGAGAGCAAGCGGACTACGTATGTGTTTGATTTACTTCGGCATCTAACTAAACTAATGGACTGTATGAATATTTATAAAACTAACTAACTCGGAACGTTCAATTAAAGAATGGTAATACAAAACTATCCATTTATTTACTATTTACAATAATGCGGCAATATTAAACTATAATCTAATCTATCCTACAGCGAGTACTGAGAGTGATTTCTTTCTTTTTGCCCCTAGAAGTAAATAAGGGCTACCCTCCGGGAAGCGGGGAGGGAGCTGGTGAATGCTCAAAACAGCCGGCTGCGTGGTTATGTGAGATTCACCGAGAAACCTCAGTGCCTTACCCAATAAACACCGCCTGGGAGACTGGTTTTAACTTGTTAAGATCGTACAGCCGTATCGGAAGCGACCCCCCTTGAGTGAAAGAGGGGCGCAGGCGGTGAGTAGCCGCTGAGAAGTGTGCCTAACTATGGCAGATTACAATATGAGATGGGGAGGCTCGCCCTGAGCCGCCGGGAGGCAGTTCAGGTCAGGAGAGTTTCTCGGCCTACAGATGCGAGAGGAAAGTAGTGCTGCATAAGCAGCTGCCTCGCGAATGAGGTGATTTGAGTTGGACTCTGAGTGGTGTGAGTGAAAATTACCAATGCCACTGCCTCTTTACAGGTTGTAAACAATTTTTGCCTGATACCCTCGTCACAAATACCGTACACAAATTGGTCCCTTACATTTTCTTCCAAATTCTTTTCAAAGTCAAAATTTTAGAAAGTTTTTTAGTACCACCACATAACTGAATATTTTCGTCCATGTTTTGCTTTCTCTGTCGATAAACAAAACGTTCTGCGAGTAAAGAAGGTTTCGGGCTTAGATGCTACTGCATCAGTTCACAAACTTCCTTAAATGTCAGCTCAATAAATTCATTAAAAGTCCATACGCACGGTCTCCCATCGCCGTAATTAACTTTGGTAATTTTAGTTCCTCACCAACACTATTCACTTTAAAGTACATTTCAATTCTTCCTGCGTATAACAGCCAATTTCCGCATTCCATATTCAATTCCGTTATTTTTCTGACCGCTATTTTGACCAGTGCTAGAGTAGAATAAAAAGCATGGATGATGTGTATACTACTTTTATTGGCAAACTGAGCTAACTACTCCGACGTACAATATATAGACGTATGTGACGTTATATTCAATTTACCTACATTGCATACAGTATACATATTATAAAATTTTATTTTAGGCGTGGGAAAATTTTTTTGTATTTTAAAACCAGATTTGAGACATTTTTTTAAAGTTTAATTTTATTTAATTATTATATATCCATGTCATCCATTTTTTTTTTTGAAAAATTGTTGCCATCTTGTAAGTAGTGACTGAATCCCATTGCTGTAGAAATCTTGGGATTTATAATCAAAAAATGTGACAAGTAGTTTTAACAGTCTTATTTTGATGTTAACCTAACACTACCCAAAGAATTCTGAAGAGACCGAAACAGGTGAAAATCTGAGGGTGCAAGGTGGTGCACGGACTATATGGTGGATGCATTAACACTTCCCGAAAAAGCCCCCCCCCAATTTTTTATGGGTGGCCAAAGATGTGTGTGGTCTGGAGTTATCATGATGAAAGACCACTCCTTTTCTGCTGATCAATTCCGGCCGTAAGTCTCATTAGTTGTTGGCAGTAGAGATCCGAATCGATGGTTTTGCCCGGTGAAAAAAGCTCATAATATACGATACCATTCCAATTCCACCATACACACAGCATCACCTCATTGCGTTTTAATATGGATTACGCTGCAGTTTGTGGAGCTTGACTACTCTTTGACCATGATCTTTTTCGCATACTCCCACGGTAATATGTACATTAATTAGATATAGCAAAAGATATTATCACTCTAAATTAAAATTTTGGTAACAATTCGATTATATAATTAAACTTGAAGTTCGGGTTATTTTGTAATTACCTGATTATAAATATTTACTGTTTTTTTATTGGTTCATCTTCAAACATTAGCTATAATTAGCGTTAATTTTGAAGGCGAATATTAGTTAACGGTCTCTGCGAGTAGTGTGTACCTACGTGAAGCTGAGTGATTTTTACATAGTTTATCGGTGTTAAAAAAACAATATATTTAAAATTTATAAAATAACTAACCTTATATAGCATCCAGATTTCAGACGAAGCATAGAAATACTTGTTCAGTGCGGGAACGAACCCTCGGTCCTGCAGTGCCGCAAACAAACGCTTAGCCACTGCGTTACTTAGTCGTTATTTATTTTTTAGTTAATCAATTATTAATATTATTGTGCGTTATTCATTATATTTTATTATAAATACATATTTTTATGTCCAATAAATGTAGAGATATAAAATTATAAATTGCTATGTGTAAAATACATTGATTTCTTATCCTAACCGGCATTTTTACTCAATCCCCACATAAACACTTATATTTCTCATAAATCATTCAGTATAGAGATCTAACTTTAATTATATAAAAATATCGATAAACAAAGTAGGCTTGTGCCCAGAAATGGGATGTATGTAGGCCGTTACTTTTTTCCATCCATGTATCCATTATAGACTATAAAATGTCCACAGTTGATCATAAATGCCACACTTGTAAGGAAGGCTAGCAACTGCGGTTTTTATTCTTTTAATTTATTATCAGGAAGCTGCCCTATATACTACCCATCTCCCGTCCAAGTTTTCCTCTTTCACCTCTTACGACACCCACGAGACGATGGATGTTCTCACGCCGCCACTACATATAATACTTTTGTATAATAAATTTGTCTATCACGATGGAAACAATTTTCTTGTTCTTAACAATACAAAAGTCCGGAGATATTGTTTTACTTTTCAGAGCAAGCTTGCAGAAGTTTACTATGCAATTATTCACAGGCAAAAGTTAGACAATGTTAATATTATTCATCGTCGAACTACAGCTGCCTTTGAAAACTATAACAAAAGGTAGTTAGTCAAATACTTTTACTGGGACAGTTAATTTGTTCTAGGCAAGTGACTGAACTCATTATATTTTCGTTATTTATATCCCTCAAAAATTCTGTTTCAGTATTGAATAATATTCCGTCCCTCTGAAATGGCGGCGGAGTATAAAGCCATTATAATATTTTTAATTTCTATTTTGTCTTTTTTTAATGCTAATTTATAAATGGGTGGAGGCAGTAGACTCCAAGGCGTTGGCCGTTAGTTTGGACATTGCGAAGGCCTTCGATCGGGTTTGGCACAAAGCGCTTCTTACGAATCTTCCTTCCTATAAGCTTCCCGAGAAATTGTGCAATTGGATCACCATTTTGCTTGCTGATTGGAGCATTAAGGTCGTAGTAGATGACGCATACTCCGATTATAAGCCAATTAACGCTGGTGTTTCACAAGGTTTTGTTTCTTCTGCATATCAATGACATATTGCAAACCGATTACATTCATTGCTGTGCGGATGACAGCTCTGGTAATGCTTTATACACCGGCCGTGCCAATATTTCTCTAAAAAACGTCGTTGAGTACCAGGACAAGCTTGTGTCTGAATTCGAGAACTTGTCGGACTGGGGGTACCAAAATCTAGTCCACTTCAATACCTAGAAGACACAAGTTTGTGCGTTTACCGCTAAAAAGAATCCATTCATCGTATCTCTTCAAATTTAAGGCACTCCCTTTGTTGCCTCAGGCAGTATCGGAATCCTCGGCGTTGACATATCGAGTGACCTGCAGTTTCGTGGTCACTTGGAAGAGAAGGCCAAATTGGCCTCTAAAAAGCTTGGCGTGCTTAACAAACGGTACAGTATTTCATGCCGCAGTATTTCATGACGGCATATCGCTTGCCATAAAGATTTGTGGCATTACTTGGGGGAGGCCTATGTTCAGCAGTGGACTTGTGAAGGGCTGTAATGATGATGATGATGATGATATCGCTTGCAATTTCACAAGGTGCAGGTCTAGGCGCACATGGAATACCGTTCTCATCTCTGGGGTGGGGCTCCCCAGAGCCAGTTCCTTCCATTTGATCGCATCCAGTGCAAAGCTGTTAGAATCGTTTGCGACCGAGCTCTTTCCGATCGTCTTGACTCACTAGCACTGCGAAGAGATGTTGCATCTCTTTGCGTATTTTATCGTATTTACCACGAGGAGTGTTCTGAGGAATTGTTCGGACTAATTCCAGCCGCATTCACCATCGTTAATCGCGACAAAACTCGCGATACCATAAACACCATTTGGATGACTGACGACCCACTACTTTGCAATTAATTTTAAAATTAGAAAAGAAGTTTTCTTCCTCGCCCAATTTCCTTGTGGAATCGACTACCACCAGAGTTTTTTTGGATCGTTACGACTTAGGGGCCTTCAACAAAAAGGTCCTACTCCTGTTTAAAAGGCCAGCAACGCATGTGCAATTCCCCTGGTGTTGCAGTTGTTCATGGGCGGCGGTAATCACTTACCATCAGGTGTGCCGTATGATCGTTTGCCCCCTTTCCTATTTAAAAAAATGCACTGTCATAGTGGACGTATATTGGCATCTACCATTATTTTATTTGCTTATTTAATTACTTATCAAAATGTACAATATTTGTGTACACTAAGTTAAATTTATATGTTGTTAATATTAAAGGTATCTACATTAAATGTTTGTTTAGTGTAGTGTAGTAAACATTTGCTGGCAAGAACAGATACGATGGTGGGCTCTACCCATACACAGATACACTCCTAGGAAAACAAGAGTCCTACTGTCTAACTATTTGTATCCTAATCTTAGTTATTTTATCTGTTTTCATTTAAATACATTTGCTGGCAAGAACAGATACGATGTGGGCTTTACTCATACACAGATACACTCCTAGGAAAACAGGAGTCCTACTGTCTATTTGTATCCTAATCTTAGTTATTTTATCTACTTTCATTTAAATATATTTGCTGGCAATAACAGATAAGATGGTGGGCTCTACCCATACACAGATACACTACTAGGCAAACAAGAGTCCTACTGTGTAACTATTTGTATCCTAATCTTAGTTATTTTATCTGTTTTTATTTAAATACATTTGCTGGCAAGAAGTGATAAGATGGTGGGCTCTACCCATATACAGATACACTTACATTAAATCTTTTTTCTGAATTTCTATTTCATTTAGTTCACACGTCTCCTCACTCATAAACATGCTTTCAAAATATTCCTTCCATCTCTTTAGACTCAACACTTCATCATTCAGAATACAGCCATTCTCGTCTCGTATCGCATTCAATCTAGGCTGTTTTGAATGTCCCCTGGTATTTCTTACGAGTTTCCAGAACATTTTAATATTTGCTTGGAAGTTACGCGATATTCTTCTATCATTCTTATCCGTTCTTTCTTGCTTTTTTCTTTCAACTAATTTTGTTACTCTCTTATTTAGACGTTTAAACTCTGCCTTTTTTCTTTCAATCTCATCATTCTTACCGCCAAAATTACCAGCTTTGGCCGCTAGTAAATCTAGCCATGCTCTTTTCTTTGCTTCAACTTCCATACGTACCTCATCATCCCACCATAACGTATTGTCTTTCTTTTCATTCGTTCTCTTACTAACACCACATACTTCGGTAGCTGCATCCACTAAACCTTTCTTAACATTATGCTACACATTCTCCAAGTCTAACTCATTCACACACAACTCATTCAAATCACTTATATTTTCTCTCAGTCCACATTTGTACTTGTCTTTCACATCTTCATCTTGTAACCTCTCAATTCTTATACGCTGTAACGCAGTGGTAGACACAGATGTCCGATGCCGCCAACGTCCGAATAAACCCCTAATTCGGCATAAGACCAGGTAGTGGTCCGTCCCTACGTTTGACCCCCGGTAAACCCTTGTCCACCACTGCGCTCCTCATTCTTTCATCCACAGTTATGAAATCTATCATGCTTCTATCATCACCTCTTTCCCAAGTATACATGTGAATCTTCTTATGACGAAAGAAAGTGTTCGTCACAAAAAGATTCCTTTCCACACCTACGGTGAGGAGGCTTTCATCATTCTCATTAATACTTTCATCACCAAACGTTCCCAGTATCCTTTCATACCCAAGCCTCCTCACCCCAAACCTTCCATTAAAATCTCCTAACATAACAATGTTTTCATTTTCCTTACATTTCATTAACACCATCCTTACCATCTCCCAAAACTGCTCTCGGATGTAAGTGGGCTTAGACATGTCTGGGGTCTACGCTCCAAACATGTCTAAGCCCTCTAGACAAACTACCCCTAGAACAAACAACTTCTTTAGGCCCACTTTTATTCGTATCCACAGCAGTCTCGGGCTTAAACATTCATACTCTTTCACACATTGACCCATTCTTTCTGAAAGGATGATACCGACTCCCTGGCATGCTCGCTCGGTCTCGTCTACACCGGACCAGTACGCGGTATATATGCCATGTGTAGTGACATCCTTTCCCTTCCGCTTCGTCTCATTTACACATAATACATCTATTCCTCTATCATACAAATATCGCATACTTCATCCATATTATCATTCATTGCTCCACGTACATTCAGCGTAGCTAGACGGGCCTCCGCAATCTTCTCACGTGACGGGTGGCGAACCTCGTCGCTGGTTTTCCTCCCGGAGTTTCTTCGCACCCCTGCCCCATTAAAGGGCATTGCCCCATTAAAATAATTTACTGCATAAAAATCAATTCAGTTTTGTGGTATATTCTGTGACCTATCCAAGGCCTTCGATTGTGTTCACTGTTGGCGACGCGAGATAACATCTCTTTAAATCATTAATTGTTTCTTAAGATAAATATTAAATTTATATTAATTTTATATGATAATAATTTCTGAAAGATATTTGGATTAATTTAGAGTCATGCATTACATAGTAATCGGCTATGTAATACGATTAAAGATTTTTATTATCTGTATAATTTAAATATATGTGTTTTGATAAGTGATAACTGATAAAGAGATATCGATAAGTTAGATTAGTTAAATGCTAGAGTGAAATAGTGTATATATTAGACAAGGATAGAGATAAATATTAGAAAGGGATAGCAAGATACTCTCTGGTTTCGATGATGTTGGTGCTGTTATCCTATGTGGCTGTTACAGCTTTATTGGTCTCAGGGCTCACGGCTTCACAGGAGCTTAAAATTAAAAAGTGTTTTACTGTGTCTAACTGCATCTTTACTTGCGTAACGATATTCGCCTACATCAGTTTAAAGTGCACGTGATTGAGTTATCTAACGACCGTACGAACAGAAGGGTGTCGGACCCCCGGCTCTGATGGCTAACTCGTATCGTTCAATGTCCTGGGCGGTGAAAACCGTCCGGGGACGTGGGTGTATGGTGTGTACGCTGTGTGGAAGGGTGCTCGGCGCACCCGTCTACGGTCTCGCTGCGTCCCATCCAATGTACTAATCGTGTTTGTTGCACTAAGTGTGTGTAGTGTTCGTATGTGACTGGCCGGCGACGTTTGGACCACCGTAGTCTAGCGGAACGGGGGGTTCAATTAAAATGTTACGGGGCCTCCGGAGACTTTCTGTAACGTTTGGAGTCGGGGTGTGGGTACTTTTACCACTAACGGGTTGAGATGTGTCTCGGCCCTCTTAAAGTAGCGCTGAGACATTTCCTTGAAATATTCAGTGATCATCGGGAGTTGACAGTATCTGTGTAAATCGGAGTTTTGCTGGTGTCCGAGCTCCGCTGGCTTTGCGGATGAATCGTTTTTGTGCGACTTGAAGGTCGTGGCGTGCGCGAAGACAACGCGTAGGACATGATGAGTCTTATGCAAGCTTTGTATACATAGTACTTGTGCCTTAAGGACAGTTTGTTCGTGCTGTTAACTAGCGCGTGGAAACGGCTAGTGACGAATTTGGCACAGTTAGGTACGAACGGCGCGAATATGTTTTTCAAAGGTCATGCCGTGGTCGAAGGTGATCCCTAGGTATTTGGCCATTGGTTGCCAGGGGATTTGGTGGCCTAACGGAGTGATCATGCCTAACGATTTCTTGAGATTTTTCTACTGACGATTGAGAGCGGCGCACTTTTCTTATGCTACCATATTGCTACACTTTTCTCAGAATTCATTTCAATTCTCCGTAAGCGGAACCACAGAAATCTAAATAATAAAGCACTAGAAATGCCTTCTACTGTCTTATAATATCAGGACGCGTGTCACCGGTTCGCAGCTATCACACAGAGACAAAAATAAATACACAATTACGCCTACAGGTATATCTAGCATTCAAGCAACAAAGATTAACTATAAAACTATTGCGTTAAGAAATATTTTATAAAAACGTAAGATCTCAGGAGGCGTAGCCACTGGGTCCAATAATTAACGTGTGCGAAAAACAGTGAATGACATTGCGCGTTCACTCTCACTTGGGCATAGTGCAGCGCAACGCATGTTTCGATAACTTTTTTTAAGCGTCGTTGATCGCCCAGGAGTCTCACACCAAGACATAACTAATTAACTGAAAGTGTCTAAGTAATAGATGCTTTTAGTCTTAGCTTTAGCTTTTAGACGTTTTATAATTAGCGAAAAGGTGATATAATAAAACGTTAAGGATAAGTATATCCATTTATCTTTAATATCCGGATCTTTTGGAAACCTGGAATAATAGCATTGTATTCAATAAACAGATGTTTAAATAAAATAAATACAACATTATACAAACAGCAAACAAATAAATATATGTATGGGTAACATACTTATCATTTTTATTAGTTTTAAAGATCTGTAACTGACTTTCAATTTTCTGTTATTTTTCAGTTACTCGGCTTCTTACAGATCGAATTTAGTTTACTATCTTTACACACATTTCATTTACATTATATATACATAAAATTACAGAAAATATACGAAATTTGACTTGCACAAAGTTCAAAAACTTTATTGAACTAAGTTTGAATAAAAAGGGTGATTATACTATAAAGAAACTTATGGATGATAATAACCCCTGGGAAAGGTGTCGTTAATTTTGTAATTTATATGATTGTAATCTGTTATTTTTTTAAAGTTCAGCTGGGTTTTGGTTTAGTCTTCCCAGAACTGAGGTTTTTTTTCTCAACCAGTGGTAAATTAAGAAAAATGACTTTTAATAAGTATTATTTAAAATCCATATTGAATAATAAAGTTTCTGTTTCTGTTTCAATAAAAATATCTATATTATTATTATCGTGTGAGTTTAAACAGTAGTTTATTTATATAATATAATCAATTGGGCATAAATTAATAAAACAAAGCAAACAAACTACTAATAAAGATTCTACTCGATGAAGCCGTGGTATCAAATATAAGTTTCATGATACACGATATGTATTTGAAATTACTGACAGTTCTCGTGCCGATAATAGTTCCGAAACGAAAACCAATAGCTAATTTAACAAGTGATCTATTGTTGGTTCCGTTTTGATACAGCGAATCGTTAATAATGAATGGCTTTTACATTTACTGATTGAGTGCTATTCTAGATCTTCAAATATAGGAAAACAGAACCTACAAATACACTGTTCAAAACTTCAGTGAAATATCTGCAGTCAGATAAAGAGATATAGATAATAGCTGTATGATAGAAAAATTTGGAATAAACATCCCATCCTTAAAGGAAGAAAAATTAAAAGAATTAATCTAATGGTCCATACCAAATATGGACCTTACACATGATCTTTGTTTTATCCGTGTTTATCTTAAGACCGTTGAGAGGCACTATTGAGTTCATTCAGCATACATCGACGGCAAATCAAAGTTAAGCGATGTACTCGACCTTGATTAACATATCGTATTATTTCCAGTCAAATAGCTTAAAAACGTTTTCCAATGCAGCGGTGAGAGTTTCGGTGATTTAACATCACCCAGTCTTACATTTCTCTGCAGTTGGATGGGTTTTGTACTCTGGTTGGGTACTCAGATAGCCATCGTATCCCTACTGTACAACACTTCAGCACGTCGATATAACTATTGTCAACTTGGCACCACTGAAGAGACTGTAGCATCTCCAAAATTAATACGGAATAGAAGGCTTTCCCGTAATGCACATACGCAAGGTAAAGAGGTAGATCGTACTCTTCGGTCTTATGTACAATTTGTCGAATCGCATGTATGTGGTCTATGGTGCTAAAGCCTTTTCGGAAACCAACTTGTTTGGAAGACTGGAAGTCTCCGAGTTTGCTTGCGAGACAATTCGTAATAACTTTCGAAACAGCACGTAGACTTGGCTCATAAGGGAACTCGGTCGGTACTTCTTCAACAGAGCGTTGTAGCCTTTCTTGAAGCACAAAACCACCACACTTTTGCTCGTCGACTCCAGAGTATTACCACCATGTAGACTGAATTAAGATCTTCTGAACAACTTCAACGGGATTGGGAAGTGGAACGGGACGGACGGGGGTAGTAGAGATGTGAAGTATCAGTTGGAGAGTACCTGAGTCTCGGTACGCGGGGCAGCCTGAGCACCCACGCTCAGGAAGAGTAGGATAACTTGGTCGTGGATGCTCAGCGAGGGATTCTCCGTCACCAGGAGTGATGGGACCCTTCTTGGGTAGTTCTTCTCTTAGTACCGCTACACACCAAGTGAAACGTAGAGGTATCAGAGGGACTCTCTACTTCACGCTGGTATTCTGTGAGGTCGTGGTACCACCCCGGTTTTGAGCCGGCCCAGACGTGTGACAGCAGAAGCTGCCGCGTGGCTGTACCATTGTTATAATAAAATAACCACTGATAAATAAAATAAAATAAAATATTTTATTAAATATACTATACCCCAAGGGCGGCCTGAATTAAATTATAACAAAGAGCTCCAGCTCCTAGAAAATAGTAACTTAACGTTGCTGTATTTCGCATGGTGAGTGTAGCCCCTCCGATATAATTAAAAATAAGTAGAGAACCGAAGACTCT
Source organism: Parnassius apollo (assembly GCA_907164705.1). Taxonomy (NCBI): domain Eukaryota; kingdom Metazoa; phylum Arthropoda; class Insecta; order Lepidoptera; family Papilionidae; genus Parnassius; species Parnassius apollo. The sequence continues at coordinate 371,241 of CAJQZP010000444.1, forward strand.
TTTTACTATTCTACTCTAGACGAAACATTCCATCTTAGTCATCACGGGTAACGACAACGCATCTGCATTATGATTCCTTATCGACGATAGATGTAGATGTCTATGGCTACAGCAACCACTTACCATCAGGTGGACTGTGTACTCGTTGCTCACCCTTAACCCATAAAAAAATTAGGTAACTATTTATTTATACAACTTTCTAGTTGTTCTTTCTAGTGTTCTGATATTAATTAAACCACTCAACAGGGCGAAAAAACTAGACTTTTAATAAAAAAATATAAGCTTACTTCTAAATAATATACATTATTAGCTTCTGAAGTCAGTTTTTTCATTCAACTCCTTGATACACTATCCATCACCACTGACTTTGACACTGAGATAGAAGATACTAGACAGTCACTTAATTTGTTGGATATTTTATGATACCGGAAAAATATGAGACGGCACGCAAACTACTGCACACGCCGCGTGGACGGTTTCATTGTAGCTCGCCCAATAAGCATTTAACAATTTTTTTAAACAGAACATTTTATATTTTTTTGCACACAAAGTTGTAAATAAAATTGTAACATCGTATTCAAAAGCAACTACGAGTTTTTTCCGGAAACTACAGAAATGTGATGTTTCTCTTTGATCGAATAAAAACAGTTGACAATCTTATAAATTTTTATAACTAAATAATTCATAATAATTTAAGCATTAGTATTATGAATCAATAAAACAAAATAGGTATTTTATTAATGATTTCGTTCAAATATGACACCGGAAATTGCAATAAAGTTCCACCAACACCACACTAACTCTAAATTAGTTATCAACACTCTGAATCCTTTTATGTAAATTAAAAAAAATACAAAGATTATTTTATTAGTTTCATTTTTGTTGACGACGACATTCATAGGCTACTTATGAGCAATGTCATCGGCGTGCATATTTGAAATTTATAAACATTAGATGATATTCCAAAAGCCTGATTAGGTATTAGATATAGTCCTCAATCCTTGCGAACGGGATAGAATATTACTTATTATTTATATAATAAAGAGTAGTAGCATGCTCATACTTTGCGTCGTTAAGGACTCTGCCTGATTTCGTATAAACTATATGTAATAAAGCTCATTAAAAATATTTTATGATTCCGTTTCAATATTTTATTTGAGGTGTCTGAAGAATTTCGTTTGGTCTGTTCCAAATTGTAGGACTTAGTACTTCATAATCTCGTAAACTAAAGTAGCAATAATATATGCTACGAATCCAGGATTCGAGTGTGATCACAGGTTTTTGCGACTCTTTTAATAATATCAGGCTAGATTGATATTTGCAATTCATAAAAACCAGTAGATAGGCTTTCAAACGTAAAATTTAAGATTCTTCGTCTGCTCTATTAGCAAGTAATACTGTACTACTATAAATAAAAGCATAGTAACCACGCTCAGTTGGCAGGGTATGGAATCGCAATACCAAATTTTCCGCACTTTTGAAGACCATGAAATCGTTCTGATCTTTCCCATAATCGCCTCTTACCAAGTGTATAGGTCGAAATGGGATAATGCTGAATACGCCTATTCCGACATTAATTTTCAATTTGTAATTTGCGTATATCTATTATGTGTGTAAAAATATTTGATCACTGAGTCCCTGCATGTCCAGTGTTTTGAAACTTCTCTACTAGAATTCTATCAATTCTCTTTTGCTAACGTTGGTATAACTGTGATGATTATTAATACGTAATCCTTTGGTTAAAGTAGGTGCTAACTAGCTAGAGTGACCTTTGAACCATCATAGACGAACATTTAATTTAATAATGAAAGGGAACGTCACATAGTTGGTAGTTTTCGCAGCGCCAGTAAAGGATTGGGACGGATGTAGGAAACGTTTCTATAAAAAATATTGTAAGATGCTTAAAAGGATTGTCTACTAATAAAGGCGGCTAAGACTTCTTAAAATGTCCATTGGCATAAAGTGAACATATTACCACTTCTTTTAGATCATGTGAGTAACCATTTAGCAACCACAATTTATATACATCTCTCCTATAATACCGAATCCCATTTATGAAAACGTTCCAACACAGAGAATCATCGTTGTGTTACTAGCCTAGACGGACTCCTAGGCAGCAAACACCTACTATAGAAAATATAATAGCACAACCATTTAGTATAGGTTCTTACAATTATTTTTATGTCATCATCATCATCATCACAGCCCTTCACAAGTCCACTGCTGAACATAGGCCTCCCCCAAATAATGCCACAAAGCACGGTCCTGAGCCACCTGCATCCATCGACTTCCTGCATATCTTACCAGGTCGTCACTCCATCTAGTGGGGGGTCGCCCTACACTACGCCTACCGGTACGAGGCTGCCACTCGAGAACCTTTCTTCCCCATCGGTTATCGGTTCTTCGAGCTATATGGCCGCCCATTGCCACTTCAGCTTACTAATCCGTTGGGCTATGTCGGTCACTCTGGTTTTACTGCGGATATCCTCATTTCTGAGTCTATCACGCAGAGAAACTCCGAGCATAGCCCTCTCCATAGCTCGCTGAGCGACCTTGAGCGTCCTCATATGGCCAGCAGTGAAGGACCACGTCTCTGATCCGTAAGTCATCACTGGCAACACGCACTGGTTGTACACTTTAGTTTTTTATGTCATACACAAAGCGAAATGTTTTATTATAATTATAGACTTATGGTCCCTTGGTGCAACTTCGTATTCATTTGGGATTTCGATTGACACATATAATTCGTCGGTTTAAAAAATACAGTTCTATATTCGTCCCACTGCAACTGTTTTCTTCTCATTTTGGAGAGGGTTTTATGGCAAGAAAATATCCGCTGCGTTGCCCCATATCATATCGAAATTATTTTTTTTATTTCACAGGTATGCAGGTTTCTTCAAGATGTTTTCCTTCATCGCTCAGCAGGTTATAAAACAGCACTTAAAATTGCAATTCAAATAATTTCATTTGTGATGGCGGGGTTCGAATCCCGATTGCTCGCGTAGTCTGAAATATACAGCAAGCGCTTAGCCAAGGCTCTTGTGTATCATATGTACGTTGTGCGATATGGATTGCTATATCCCAAATCATAATTATATTTATTTGTAGAATCCATGACCTGGAAAGCCGTGGCAAAGCTTTCAGTAACAGTGCGGTACTGAACTATCGAGTAAATAAATATTGCCAGTTAATTGAATGAACGTTCAAATTCAATCCCGACGTAATTTTATTAAAAATTTCCACCCGTGCAACTCGGTATTGCCTCAAAGGAAAAAATATATAAATAGCGCTAGGGATTATAAAAATATAAGTTTTAGATGCCATACTTCCTTCATCATTTCCATAATGAAAGTAATCTTCTACATCTTAATGTTTTAAATTTTGTTAAAATTTATTTATTTAAGATTATTATTCGTTCATCTTAATGAACGAATAATAATCTTAAATAAATAAACGTAAACAATTTTCATTTTCTCAAGCTATTCATCACCAGATTTCTGTTGAGATAAAATATCTAAGTATTATATTAAACAAACTGAAATGGAATTACAAAATACTCGTAGTATATAAATATATTTAGTTATTCTTACATAGACATTTTTTGTTTAAACCTCAATTGAGGATAAATGTAGGTGGTTGGACTACTTATAATTTTTAATATTAATTTTAATTTATGATTTAATGACTTGTTTAATGTAGAAATGTCATGCCTTAAGACGAGTTATACGAGTAATGTAATCTCGTCTTAAGGCAACTGGCAATGAGTACAAGTTTGTGCTAATTTATTAGGTACTTACCCACATTCTATATCAACAAGTCATATTTAAATTATGTTATATCTATCTATCGATATTTAATTTTCTATATTTTATAGTTTTGCTAATTATGAATTTCTGTCGTAATATTCTAAATTGTTCAAGCGTCAAGTACGTAAACTTTGATCACTTGTCAGATTCCCGACATATTGAATATAGACCTAGGGATTTAAATTATAACTGCATATTAATCTGCTTGAAGTCACGTTATTATAAAGAGGTCAGTGCAAAGTTATTTCTCGAACAAACAATGCATAGTATAACATTGTTATCGATAAAACAAATGACTTTTTCCGCTTGGACTACAATATCAAAAGCATTTCTATGGATATTAAATACGTGATTACATAACAATTACTGTTGCGGCATATCATGTATAACACCTTTTTCCTCTAATTATTCGTCGGGTTTTAGACGGTATTTGAAATCGTATAAAAATTTTTCGAAAATGCTCCATATACATATTATTTTTAATGATATCCATAAAAGCAAACTTTTAACTGCAAAATTGTATTAAGATCCTAAAAAGACTTAGAAAAGAAAAAAGATGTAAAAAAATCGGTTATGATTTAACATTTTCGACTTTAATGAAAAAAGTAAGTCATTTACCTAATGATTTTTTACATTAATCAGATAGATCAGAACATTTCCTAGCCAAAAATATAAAAATCTTAATTATACAGGCATATATATAGGCATATACGTGCCTTTATATATCGAATACTACGTTAACATTACGTACCTTAAATTTCACTATGCGTTATTTCCGTTTGGAAAAAGATCTGAGTTATCTTCAAGTCACGCTAAAAGAAGTTTTACTTCAAAAACAATATTTTCATTTTGTAATTAGATTTCCTCGCATTAATTCGGTATGTTGGTCACTAGTAATATTACTTCTATCACCGGTTCGTAAACATTCAGATACAACGTTTTTTTATGTAGTGAGAACCATGAGTCGTTCTTTAAGATCAGTGTAGATCAGTGCAAATGCAACCTGCATTGCGAGTAATTGGCGTAAATAAAAAATTGAAATAAAAAGAAAAACTTGCGTTTGACAAGTAGCAGCAAATGACCATCTTATTATTGTTCTAGTGAGATTTTGGTCAAATATTTACTTACCAGACAAATTTTATTCAAAAAAGGAATGTATGCAAAATAATGGAAGTAAAGATGACATTTCAGTATCTCTATGCCAAGTAACTTCAAATAATCTTCCGTTTTGGTCAGCGAGGTCGTGTAGTTGCGGTTAAGAATATACACTTCATCATATCTTCCCATGGATGTCGTAAAAGGCGACAGAGGGAAACAGACAGGAGATGTGCAGCAGCATCTTCCTGATAACAGCAACTGTACAGAAAAAAAAACTGCGGTTGCCAACCCGCTCGCATGAGAAACGACGCAAATAGACGGCCCCCAGTCCCCGGCGGCCCCGCTATTCCTGGCGACGGTGACGACCATGGTAACGGCGGGACAGGCGGTGTTAAGAATCTCCGGTGGAGGTTCGGTTGCCACTTACGACTACTCGACCTGGTAACATATAACACACGCACACTGAGGACTGACTAGAAGATCCTGGAGCTGGAAGAAGATATAGATAAGTTGCGCTGGAATTTCGTAAGATTATCCGAGGTCCGGAGAGAGAGGGAGGACACGGTGATTCTCGAATCCTGCAACTTGTTCTATCACCGGGAGGGCGACCATCTGTCCCTAGAAGTGGTTAAATTTATCGTCCACAAGTCTCGTTAACAACGTTGTAAAGACTAGGAGTGTGTCGACGAGGGTTGCGTACCTTATACTCAGAATCACCAAACAGTATTCACTGAAGGTTAGGTTTACGCACAACATCGGCACATGCTGTTGAGCAGGTGGAGGAAATGTATGATAATGTGAGATATTTCTAGAGCCATGCACCCCTCCAAAATCCACTATGCTTTTTTACTTTGTTCAACGCAAAGCTAGGAACAAGAAATAACGGTAATAATCCAAGGGGCCAGCAGCTGGCCGACTTCATTCTGGATTCTTTATAATGAACTCTTTCTTCCAGAAGCGGCCCCACAGAAAGTGGACCTAGGTGAGCTCCGCCGGTTCGACAAAAAATTAGATTGACTTCATTATGGCGACTAGACGGCAACTGTTCAGTGATGTCTCAATGATCGCAAGGTTGAAAACTGTAGGCGATCACCGAATGGTTAGACGTACACTGAACCGTGGAAACTGAACTTGCGGTCGGAGTTAAGTTCTGCAAGACCCGCCGCAGAAAAACACAAAAACTCTCTGATCACACTCTTAATCTCATGGCTGTTAGACGGGAGATGAGGCTGCAATCAAAACAGATATGACAGCATACCGGCAACTGAACAGACATATCTCCAAATGCATGTGGCGGGATTTACGCAACTTTAATGTCTACGGTGTCCTCCTCTCTGCCGGTAGACTGTGTTGCTGTAAAGTGAGCAATTGCGATTATATTTAAAAAAATTACTATAGATAAATGTTATAACAATTGATTTTAAAGTTGTTTTCGTGGCGAGAAAATCAGCAAATTTATGTATTCGGTCATTCCTCGTATTGTGTAATGCAACGGACGCAAATAGGTGTTAATTAAAACATTACAAAGGTCTCTTAAATATTTTTTCTATCACGTAGACTAAATTTGGATTACTACTGGTTTATGTTTCTACAGATTTTGTTAACAATTCCATTTTTTTTAAATAGACCGATATTAACTCTTAAAAATAACCCTGATATAGGTATAAATTTATTCATAACTTGTTTACATGTTGTTGTTTAATTGACATAAACAGGATATCCTGTTAGTTACGGCAGTATAGCCGAGTTAATCCTAAAAACTGCGTAACAAGTTTAAGGAACATCCATTAGCTTTTACAAGCTGACAAATCTAATTTTTATCAGAGTAGCTAAACACCATCCTGTACGAATCACAGTACGGATAATAATTTTAAAAATATGACGATGTTAAAGCTATATTCCTAGTTTCAAATTACGAATATAATAGCTTAAGCTAGTTAAAAGTTTTATTTTATTTATATTTTAAGGTCATATGATTAGAAAGAAATAACGTTAACAGACAAAAACTCTCAATAATTTCAACTAAAAAAAATATATTAATATTACACAATGTACACTAACCGTAAAAAAACTTATTTTTTTCCATTCTATCATGCTAAAATATTTTTTCGACCTTTCAACCATATTTTTCGGTCACTAAAAAGTCTGTTGTAAGACGTCCCGAGCTCCCGAGCGAGCCGAGAAAAAAACTTACATAATTATAAAACTAAAAAAATAAAAAAATAAAAAAATTTTAAAAAAAAAAAAATTTTTAATTTCCTTCAACACGCAGCAACAAATGAAAAGCAAATCACTCTTTTTTTAAACATAAAAGATAATATTTTTTATATTCCTGCTTTACCAGCCAATAACGTAAACGCTTATAAATCACTAGCTGGTACAGTTGCTGCCGCTAAATAAATAATTGTGGAAAAATCGTTTTAAAGTTGGAACTGTTTTAATATTTAATTGGGAATAAGATAATACAGTCGTTGAAATTGAATGATAAATTACTTTTAAATCGATTTGTCGGTTCGATAGGCGTGTCACATATTGGAAGTTAATTGTAATATGCCTATAACATTTGCGCAAGTGCAATCAATAAGTTGACAAAATTTTAGCGCAATATGATGAACGGTATGGCATCGCATAAAATACGAACAAACAAATATTAATTTTTATGTATTAGATACGAACATCTCTCTGTATAGTGGAGCAGATCAGAACTATATGAATTGAGATTATCATAGCTCAAAGGATGAGATGAACTACTATCTAGCAGCTTGAAAATAGTGTCGAAATTATGCTTGATGCGATATGAAGAGAATTTATCACCTTATTACGTATCATGGGTATCAGATATCAGCCGTCGATGTAATAAACACGTTAACATCAGACGTACTATTTACTAACACCAGTTATAGGAGTACCGTCAAAGCTACGGTATGCCATAACAATACCTAATATTAACTATACTTAATCCTAATTCCTAATCTCGTTTAAGTCAAACGGAAAATTTTGACAGCTTCACAGGTGCGCTACATCTGCTTCTGTCATCGTCAATATGATAAAACATAGTAGGGCGACGCTGCATTGTAAGCGGCAGCATGAATGGGTCAGCTTAACCGAGGAAGAACTACGCCCGCACAGTATACTAGCGTAAAATAGCAGGATAATGCTGCAGTGTTCCATATGGCGAGTAAAGAGAATAGCAGACCCTTTTATACTGCGATACGCATTATCTATGAAAAGGTGGATGATATAATAAAAATAGTGCTTTATTTATTAATACTATAACCTATCAATTAACAAGTAAGCTTAATATATATTAGTACGTTACGAATTACGATACAAGGTACTTAAGTAGCCATTTTAATAATCGTTTACTTAAGTTCCGTGTATCGCATATTATTTTATAGTACAAGTGACTTAAATCCACGAAAATTTTCACTTTTCACTCAGCAAAACATTATATGAACTTAAAATTAAACAAAAATGTTCTTTCTGAGAATTCTATATCTAAAAATATCAACATCATGTCCGAATGAAGAAGTTTTGTTAGTAAATACAGAGAATCAAAAGGATTCAGTACAAGAATTACAACATCAATCTAAAAATTTAATTAAACGGGACCGAAGGTGCAACGAGACTCGATTTACAGAAGTATTGTACGATCCAGATGTTGGCTTTTATTTAAATGATTCAAACATGAATTCATGACGCTCTTATTTTTTTAGAAATTGTAATGTGACGGAAAATTGTAATTGTGTTTTTAATAATTGTACTGAAAAAGTACAATTCAAGCTAAGAACGTATAAAAATTTAAGCTGAAATTGTACAAAAAATTTAAATGACTTATTTCAGGTATTTTTTTATTTTTCTTGATCAAATGATTTGTTTGTAACTTAAAGTATTCTAATAGATTTAACTGATTAAAATTCTATTGTTTTGTATTTATCATTATGTTTCAATAAATTTTCAAATTTTTTAAAAGTTATAAAATAGTTTCAATTTTATGCGTGACTTAAGTAAAACATATCGTACAATAATCAGGTAGTTAAGTCCCGCATGTGTGTGACTTAAATGTGGTTTTGAGTCACCGTGTACTACAGATATAATTCTAAAAACCAGTGTAACCAATAGTTCTATTTATCACTGGTTCTATATATATCCCCACAAAAATGTGTTCGTTTTATATATATGCATACATATATATAAAACGAACACATTTTTGCGGGTTCGCTTTTTTCATTATGAAAGAAATTGTTTTATCAGTATAGAGAGTTAAAGCAAAATGTCGCAGTTGTGAATACCAAGCTCGTTAGAGCTCTTTTATAGAATGAGAGTGACAAGCGAGCACACAGTCCACCTGATGGTAAGTGGATGATGTGGCCCATAGACATCTACATTGATCCTCGATTAGGAGTAAAAACGCAGATGCCTTGTCACCCCTGAGGGCTATGATGAAATGCTTCGTTTCCAGTAAAAAAGGGTCTCTGTATCTCTCCACTCACCACACGAAACACAGCACTATTAAGCTGCTGTTTTACGCTGGTATTCTGTGAGAGCGTGGTCCTACCCCGGTCGAGCCGACCCGTTAGTGCTACGACGTTCCATCCCTCCTTCTCTCTCTTCCATTATTCCTTGCTTCTCACTTTTAAATTTTTTTAAGTTGACGCTTAATAAGTTCTGTTTCTTAAACACCAATTTTTTCAAGAACCATCCGTTCTTCTTTTTCTATCAAAAAATGTTCATCCAGATTCTGAATAATATATATAGTCGAAGTTCACAGGCCGAATTTTAGTCACAAATCACACAGGTTCACTCTCTATTCCCTCACTCTCGTAGTCCCATGGGACGGCAACTCGACACAACATGAGGGAGATCAGGCTTAGGACCACGGCTATACCTGCTTTCCGAAACACAAGGGTGATTTCCCACGTGCTGGGTGCCGCCTTATACGATATAATACATGTAAGTAGTTTTGTCAGATGCCAGAATGCATTGAATTTTATAAATTAATGTCAGCGTTTTAAGGGTAGTAAGTATATTTCTTTATCTTTTCATTAGTTAACACTAAACGACCTAACACATTTAACATTATATGTAATCGAGATGTTGGTCACGACGAATTAAATACCTTTATAAAAAGCTAGTATTAGATGATATTGTCCCTTTCATTAATAATACTTTTATCAAGTATAAATCTGTAAAAAACATTTTCGTTATAAAAACGACACCGAGACAAAATTATTTACTAGCAAAGTGCATACATCTCGGTACTGCAATATATTTACTACATATTATTCTCCAATTATTTTTTGGTTAGTTTTCTCATAAAACTTGTAATCCTTTAAAAACGAATTTTAATGATGTGTTTACAGCCGGACTATGTTAAAATTTTCCTTAAAAACTTTAAACATATACATACAATGTTTACGCAACAATCTTATACACCGAAAATTGAACGGGGTTAAAAAATCTGTATATGAGAGATATCATTTGCCACACAACTACACAATTCCGTGTGACTCGGTGACAGTGCACTCGGTAAATAAAATTTGCATCTATTTCACAATGTCATATGTTTTTTTTAATTCAATTAGTTTTCCTATCGTGTGTGGTGTAAAATAAACAAAAAATTACTAATTATTTCGATATAAATGTATAGGGCGTCTTGAAAAATGATGCCTACAAGAAATTTATTTAGAGTTAAACGATTAATGGGGTCATCCGACTCTGACTGTGTATTTGTTATACGTATCGTTTTCACGAGGAGGGCAATTATCTCAAATGTACTTTTTGTGCTGCAAGTTCCTTTTATTGCACGAAAATTCGAATTTAAGGTATGGTATGAAGCTATTATTAGGAGTAAAGTATTTTGACTTCAGCTCGCCAAAAATTGGAGCAATCCACAAATTACCGATATGACATTTATGACCTCCGGTTACGTCAGCTGCGCAGTACAGAACCGAGTGTTTGTGTAAGCACGGGTGCCCTCTCTAATTCCTCACTGTCATACTCCGATGGATGTCAAACCGACACGACCGGGAAAAAGATCAGGCGTAGAACCAACGGCCTTACATACTTTTCCGAGGCACAGGGAATAATATTTATTTGCTCACCACACAAAGTCATTAAACAATAAATACAAAATCTTTACTTATTCTACAGAGCAGTATTTCAGAGCAGTATTTGAGGTAAGCTACAAATATAAAGTACCATAAGTGAAAATGAAGTATTATTCATTTGACATGTTATTTTTTCTACCCAAGTTAAGTTAAGATAACACTCCGTTCGTCTCATCCCATCACCTAGCATTCATTAAAGAATTAACTCTAAATATCGCTATGATGGGAAAACAAAATTCGGATATATATATATATATATATATATATATATATATATGTGTGTGTGTGTGTGCGTGTGTGTGTGTGTGTGTGTGTGTGTGTGTGTGTGCAAGTAAGACGAAAGTGATGGTTTTTGAAAGAGTAGAAAGCAAAACGGTATGTGAAATAAGAATAGAAGGAGATCAAGTGAATGAGTTCGTATATTTGGGATGTGTATTCAGCAGGGATGGGAGATATGATAAGGATATTGAACGACGAGTCAATGCAGGAAATAAAGTAAATGGGGCTCTACACTCTATTGTGAAAAATCAGAATGTGTCAAAAAAGACACGTATGGCAATTCTCAATGCTGTATTAGTCCCTACTTTAACATATGGTAGTGAAAGTTGGGTGTGGCAGAAGCACGAGAGTAGAATAAATGCAATAGAAATGCAGTCTATAGGAGTATGTTAGGGCTGAATCTGAGTGACAGTGTGAGAAACTGTGCGATAAAAGAAGAGTGTGGTTTCCAAGATGATGCAGTGACCAGGATTAAGAAAGGAATGCTTCGGTGGTTTGGTCATGTAGAAAGAATGAATGCGGAAAGACTGACAAAACAAATATGTTGCAGAAGTGAATGAAAGAGTCGAAAAGGGACGTCCTAGGCGGAAGTTTGTCGACCAAATTGGCGATATACTAAAAATGCAAAAGAGTACCCTTAACCGACGAGCATGTATGCGTAGGTATATGGGTGTGGAAGAGGCGAGAGAGGTATGTCAGGATCGTGCTAAATGGAAGTCTGTAGTCTCTGCCTACCCCTCTGGGTGACAGGTGTGAGTGTTTATGTTATATATATATATATATAATCGGAATCTCGTAAACGGCTCCAACGGTTTTCATAAAATTTAGTGTCCGGGGAGTTTCGGGGGCAATAAATCGATCTAGCTAGGATTTATTTTTAGAAAATGTCTTTTTGTCCGTATTTTCAGGCAATGAAAAACTGCTACAATATAAGAAGGTAAATATTGACATTGTGTTTTAATGATCGTAATAGCTCAAGTGGATATCGAGCGGTCGCGGAACCATAATGCCATGGTTCGCGTCCTGCCTTCGGTCCGATCTTTCTTTTTTTTCCTTTATTTTTTCAAGTTCCCTTCTTTTGTGAGAAAATCTATTATTTCTAGCCTTTCTTTAGTATTTTTTAAAAATACAAAAGTTTTAGTTAAACTAATTGCACTCATGATTTTTTAATTCAAATAACCAGTTCAGTTTTTTCTATTATGTCAATAAGATCAAAAAATATTATTCATCAGTATGTAATTTGTATCTAAATGTAATTTCCAAAAAAAAAAACGAGAAAAGCTCGGTCATCCGGGTACTAATGTGGAAAACACAATAACTATGCTATTATATATCCTATTCTTTATATTTTCGAATTTATTAGTATTTTGTTAACATGTACGTAACATGTTATGTACAAAATACTAACGTTTTAATATTGGGTCCTGTTATTTATACTGGTTTATTTAACGGCAAAGACCAAGCTATTCTTAATTGTGATTGTAGTAGCTGAAATGAACAAATGTTAAATAAAACAAATAAACGTTAGATTTGAATTTTTATCGCCGCAATGTTGCCGCGGAACATTAAACTTTTTTGCAGCTTGCCAAATAGAACGGACCCTAACTACTTGTATCCATCGACTTCCTGTATTCCTCTTGACAGGATGTAACACGATCTAGGTATGCATAATATTATTCTTTATTATCTTTAAGTTAATTAAAGTTCTTAGAACATAATATTAAAGTTATAACGATTATATGCATGATGTGATTTAAGTATTAAACCAAGAATTTGTTATGTTTGATTAACATTTTTACTATAAAAATTTGATCCGCTAAAATTATTATCTTTTGCACTGCAAAATCTAGATTTTATTCAATACCAGAGAGCTCTTTAGTTGCGTGCCAATGCATCGGGTTATGCTTTTAACAAAATCACTTCTCGCTATAGAAGTTGAATCTTTTTTCATATTTGAAATATTTTACACGAATGAATTTGCATTTTAATGATTACTAACATGCAATAGTTAAAATATTGCAACTTATTCTTTTTTGTCATATAAACCCCAATCATTATCAAGGTTCTCGTAAAACTTGATATGTTGGAAGGCGGTTTAACGATCGCAGTGTCATCTATAATTGAGTACAATTATTACAACTCCGAGTTATTCATATAAGGAATAAAAAAAAATTATTCAACGTTTTAATTCCATACGGTAGGAACGTTACTGGCGAGCTGTTTGGTGAGCGCTGTGCCCATAACATCTCAATCTTGTAATACAACTAGGTAGTATCATTAACCTAGTAGTTCTGTTAACTGGGTAAGATTGCCATTTGAAGAAAAGTTAGAATATACCTCCGTATACCATATCACACGTACACTTACTTTTACGGGGGAAATCCCTGCTATATCGTATTACGGTTACAACGCGAATAGCCCACCGGAGAAGGACCACACTGTCGTAGAATATCTCAGGAGGGTTGTTTCACTATATACATTTTATTAAAAGTTGATATCGTAGATCAGGCATAAAGTTGCTGTTTCTTTCATGTTTCTTTGAAATCGTCCTGAGTGTTGATTCTATACAAACTACCCTTCATCTCCTTGTCTACGTGAAAAACAAAAGGCGTTTGGCGCAAAAAAAATCATTATTAAATAAGAAGTCTTTCGTATGGTATTCAACTTATCTGCAGAAAGTCAAGTTTCGGTTATCCTTATTACATACACCATACAATGGAGGTGTAGATTACTATTGCACATACTATGCTCTTGTTTACCACACAATCATTCTGGGTCGTAAGCCCCAGGTTATTCCCAAACATACAACTAAACCTAACTAGAGCAACTGAATCCATGTGACGTAAGTTTATTGTTTATCTAAATGTTGTTAATCAACTAAAAACTAACGTGGTATTCTCACTTCAGTGGAGTATTGTACTTCGTTACCATTTTTATAGGAGAGGGGGCAAACGAGCATGCGGCTCACCTGATGGTAAGTGACTACCGCCGCCCATGAACAACTGCAGCACCAGGTGTATTACCAGTGCATTGCCGGCCTTTTAGAAAGGAGTAAGTTCTTTTCTTGAAGGACTCTTTTCTTCATTACTGTAACTAATTTGATAAATCGTCTCTTTTTGGTAAAGGGTATACAACCGTTTTGCCAGCATTAACTTGTTGATCAACTGGCTTTTAGTATATGTAGGTATTTGACGACAACGTAATGTGACATAAATATCACTTATTTAATCCTGCTTGGCTTTGTTGTTAGTAGCAAAGTTTAGATCTAAACATTTTTGCCTTGCTCAAGTTACAAAGAACGGTTTACGCCCTAAATTTAAACTTGCTAGGCGATTGACGATGAGAAAATCATTTTTTTTTGCGCCCGAAGCAATTAAAGGGCTACCCTATACGTAGGGAGGCGGAAAATGCATTACGCATACCACGATAGCCGGTCTATCGTGGTTATGAGGGACTCACATCCTACCGGGGACCCTAAGTGATACCCTCTAAAAACCGCCTTTGGGGACAGGCAACCGGCTGATTAAGCTTTATTGTGCCTTATCATGAGCGACCCTCTTTTGGGAAAAGAGGGCGCAGGCGGCTACGAGCCGCTGAGGGAGTGCCTACGAAGCCAAATTAATTATGAGTAATAATTTAATTTAAGTAGAGTTGGCCTGGGCCGCCAGGAGGCAGTTCACGTCGTTTGTTAGTTTATTAGGCGGGTCCGAGAGAGAGTTTCTCGGCCTGCGGACTCGATAACGAGGTGGGACTTCATAAGTAACTGCCTCACGAATTAAATGGTTTGAGTGCGACTCTGAGGGACGGACGTGGGACGTGGGAGGGACATGGGGCCTGAAAGTGAGCGAAAAGTCTAGAGTGACACCTAAATATTTGGCAGTCGTATGTCAGGGGACAGGGGTCCCTAGCACATGTATTGGTGGAGTGTTTTTGAGACGGCGTCGTTTATAATCGAAGTGAACGGCGGAGCTCTTCTCCGGGTTCACATCGATGCGCCATTTTTTGAACCAAGCTCCTAGGTCGTCAACTGACTTTTGAATCTTGTTCCGTATGAAAGGTAGTGATATACCTTTGCAGTAGATAGCAGTGTCGTCTGCGAAGAGAGAGAGCTGAACACCTTTCAACGGGATGGGAATGTCGTTGGTGAACAAGATGTACAGCAGAGGAGCAAGTACTGAGCCCTGAGGGACACCAGCTTTGATAGTTCGCTGTGAAGATAGCGTGCCTTCGTGTCTAAAACGAAAGGTACGATGCTTTAATTAAGAGGCCACGAGACGTACTAGACGATCGGGGAGACCTATTTTGTACAGCTTGTAGATAAGGCCTGTATGCCAGACTCTATCGAAGGCTTTAGCTATGTCGAAAAAGACCGCGATGGTCTTATGACGACGAGGATAAAAACCGCTGAGGATATATTCCACAATACGGTGAACTTGTTGGGGACAAGAGTGTTGCGCTCGGAAACCGAATTGATGGGGAATGATAAGAGGGTCACCGTCTGTGGGAAACATAGCGCCTCATACAAGTTTGGATGACTCTTTTAAGAGCTTGCCCATTGCCTTGAGGAGGCTAATGGGACGATGACTGGAGGGGAGGTTGAGAGGCTTACCTGGCTTGGGAATACCAATCACAGTTGCCTCTTTCCACGTAGTGGGAAAGTAACTAAGGTTAAAGCAGGCGTTGAAGATAATAGATAAAAAGGTTAACACCTGCTCAGGAAAGTGTTTTAAGGCTTGGTTGGAGATGCCATCCGCGCCCGGAGCCTTTTTAGGCTTAAGTCCTTTGATGAGGGATGAAATCTAATCATTGGACACAGAGATAGGTTCGGAGGCTGTAGGGGGTGAGTTCCGGCGGCGGACCTCATCCTCCACTGCCTGGACGTGTGAGGGGTCGACGGGTTGAGAGCTAGGAGAGCATTGTGCGGCAATGCTATCTGCAAAGCACTCAGCCTTTTCCTCGTCCTCGAAGGCAACCGTGCCGTCGGGACGGGAGAGAGAGGGAGTGTGGGTGATAGCGTCTATGCGGAGGGCTCTAGCCATCTGATAGTACGCTGTATGAGATGGAGAGATATTCTCCATGAGTTTACTCTTTTCGAGGTCTCGAAATTCAGAGAGGCGGAAACGGAGTTCTCGTTGAAGACGATTGGCCGCGCGCCTATATTCGGGGGTGGGATATTTAGCTGCTCTCCGGAAAGCAGCTTTTTTGGCTTTTAATAGGTTGCTAATATGTAGGGGAAGCCCACTATTGTTAGCAACCGGGACGACCCTTTCGTTCTCCTTAAGGGAGGATTTGATAAGGGTGGAGAGTTAATCGATCGCGGTGTCGATTTTTTCGGGACTGTCTAAGTCCGACGGTAGGGAGATGGTAGAGTCCTGTGAGTCCAGCTTTAGCTAGAGACTCCTTGAACCCCTTCCAATTAGTGAAGGTTTTCGTGTGTGTTAGGGGAGGTGGCTGATGGCCAAGAATGAGGGAGACCGGTCGGTGGTCGGATCCTAGATCGTCTAGTGTCTCGATTGCTCAGAGGTTGAGAGAAACTCCTTAGAGTAACGCAAAATCTGGTACATCGGGGGCGTGATCGGTGTTATCGGGAAAGTGAGTAACACCGAGGGGACTATGGACGGTAATATCAAGAGACTGCGTGATATCGAGCAGTATCTTGCTACTAGGGGACGTAGTACGGCATATCCATTCAGTATGCTTGGAGTTAAAATCTCCAAACATAATGACTGAATTGCCTAAAGATAAGATGGCCCCAATATCTTTTTTGAGGGGATGGGTTCCTGAAGGGATGTAACAGGAGGCTATGAGGATGGATTGATGTCCAGTCATAGCTAGCCTGCATACCGTGGCTTCCATGTTGGTAAGCTGCGGAGTAGAAATGGGCGAGCAGTGAAGTGTCTTCTTGTAATAGATGGCCGTTCCGCCGCCTCGGCGGTCGGGTCTGTCGTTACGAAGAAGAGAGAAGTTTTTAATAGAAAGGCCTTTAGTGTCCTTAGTTTTGAGATTAGTTTCCTGTAGGAGGAGGAAATCGGCTTCACGATTCCGAAGAAAGAGCTTAAGCTCTGGGAAGTTATTTCGCAAACCGCGAATATTAAAGGATACAAGCGATAAACCCTTAGGTTTGATACGACCGTGAGATTTTGGTAGAGCAAACAGCTCTGTCATTGAAGTTAAGTTAATTTAGTTAACTTAACTTACAACGCTAACAGAAGATTATTATGCTCTGAAAGAGCGAGGAGACGTTCTTGAGGGGACTTCGCAGCGGGCAGTTTGCGTGCTACTACAGTGATTTCCCTAATGTCAATATTCCTAATAGCGGAATACAGTGTTTTGTAGTCATCAGCTGTGGGCTCTGATTCTTGGGGGTAGGAGGTTGTCCGCGGTGGGTCTGCCTTTTTGGGGCCCCATGGAAAGACTGGAGGCTGCATAGGCTTGGAGAAGCCCGGAGGGGGCCGAATTAAGCCCTGAGGGGGCCTAGGGGGACCCTGAGAGGGCCGAGAGAAGACCTGGATGGGCTGAGAAAGGCCTTGACGAGGCCGTTGGTGGAGGGCCGGGAATGAGCGGTCATTGACCGGCGTTGGAGCTTGCCTACTGGGGCGAGGTTGAGGTGCGCAGGGGCAGCCCCTGTAGTTAGCCGGGTGACCTGTCTGCTTGCACAGGACACATGCGGGCGGGGATTCGGCGTCTTTGGGCCGGGGGCACTCTTTGGTGTTGTGGAGTTCGAGGCACTTAACGCACCTGGG
This sequence comes from Parnassius apollo, assembly GCA_907164705.1. Classification (NCBI taxonomy): domain Eukaryota; kingdom Metazoa; phylum Arthropoda; class Insecta; order Lepidoptera; family Papilionidae; genus Parnassius; species Parnassius apollo. The sequence continues at coordinate 389,277 of CAJQZP010000444.1, forward strand.
TGGGGCGGAGAAGTTGGCCGCCGCATGACCATATAGTTGACAGCGGTGACACTGCGCCGGGAATTCGTGCCTATGTGGGGGCTCAACCTTCACTCTCGACAGGCCACACACTGTGCGTACCTGCCGGAAGATGGCTTTTGCCTCCGGCACGTTGGTTAGGATGACAAGGGCTAGATTGAACCTCTTGCCCGTTCTACTGTGCATTTTGTGCACGGCTTCTACGGGGAAACCTTGGGACTTAAGGTCCTCAAGAATTTCCTCGTTGGTGAATTCAAAGGGGACGCCTCGGATGACGGCCCTAACCTTTCGCTCTTCCGGAAGAGCGTAGGTGTGGTAAGACACTCGTTCGGCTGTGAAAAGCCTGGTGAGTTGTCGAAAGTCCTCGATTGAGTTAGGGACGATTTTGATAGATTCGCCGAGGTTGATGGCATGGTCATATTTGATTCCTGCGTCGTAGCAGATTTTCGAGAGTTGGGTAAATTTTGCCTTGTCTCTTAGGAAGACAGGTGGTGGGACTTGCTTCTTGGCAAGGACTGGAGCACAACGAGAGGCTGGTTTGGACGGTGTGGGGATGTCTAGTGACATAAGTGAGACGGCGGCAGCGGCGGGGGCTGCGGGGGCAGAGGTGGCAGCGGGGGCTGCGGAGGTTGTAGGAGCGGCAGGCGCTGGTGAGATAAGGGGGTTGCGTTTTAACGCGGCGCGCTTACCATTGCGCTTGGAATTCACCGTGGTGAATGTAGACTCCCCGGTTCCGTCGGAGTCACAGGACTCCGATGAGCCGGTGCCTGAAGTGGTGGCGGGCCTCTTCCGGGAGGCCGGCGCAGAGGACTCGGAGCATGCGTACTCCCTCTCTAGGGGGGCAAAAGACTCTAGGGGTCAAAAGAGTTCCTCGTTTCGAGGTATGTCGCGATTACGGGCAGCCGATGGTGTGCCTGAGGGGCAGGGGGGGAGCCTGGGCGGCGATGGTGGCGATGGCGGCGAGGACCGTCTCATTGTTGATTAAACCATATTGGTTTATGAGGGCTGCGAGGGACTCAGATAGGCTATATGTGGCCGTTGTGGAGCAGTAGAGCTAAGCTCGGTAACGATTGGGACGGGTCCCTGTTCTCGGGACGGGGAGAACAGGGACTTGGACACGAGACGCACTACGAGACAATACACGTATAAAATTATTAACAAAAAAAAAATTGAGAAAGCGAAGGTCAGTCAAACCTCCCTGCCCGAAGACAGAGGGGCAAGAACTGTTAGCGTGAAAGTGACTCACCAGCCTCGACGCTGTTCAGCGTGAGCAAGACAGCGGAGGCGCGAGAGCGAGATAGCACTACCGTACAGGTACGAGAGCGCGGACCACCTGGAGGCGACCGTTCGAGAACGATGCCACCGGCGGAGTGAGCAATGCGTCGGCGCTGTACAGCGCGAGCAGGACAGCGGAGGAGCGAGAGCGAGAGAGCACTACCGTACAAGGACGAAAGCGCGGACTACCTGGATGCGACCGCTCGAGAGCGATGCCACAGGCGGAATGAGAAAATCATTAAGTAACTTACCTATTTAGCAGATGTCGGTGCAACGACAGGCTTTACGGTGAACATTTTTGCACCTCAGCCTGCCACCAAATCGGCGTGGTGTTCCACTCTCACTCAATGGCAGAGTTTGATCTAATGCCGGGAGTATAGGCTGAGCGAATGATTACTCTGGCACCTGTTCATTCCTTGAGATTTATGAAGGCTGTAACTAGGTTGTTACTGCAGTAATCTGGAAAAACTAATAGTTCAATATATCTGTAGCATATTATACATGCTCTGGGCATACTGCCCTCAGTACTAATCAAAATCTTACCAGGAGCCGCCAATCCCAGATTTGTATAAGGACGAGGTCAATGTTCTTTTTTGTAAAGCAGCGATTTGCTTTCAGAGAACCCCACCCTCTGGATTAGCAATTTACGGGCGTTGATGACTATTTTACCTGCTGAGGACGAAAAAGATATTTGCTGGCGTCTTAGATCTTTACGGCATCTTTCCCTTAGCCTCCCCTACTTACTCGCTCCTCCCTTAATCTTGGTCGACATCGAGGTGAAATTAGGTGGAGAGAGTGAGATTGACACTTTGGGTCCAAGACACTCACACTAATGCCGTCCCAGGTTCCATGAAATGGAGGATTTGGAAGATTGGGGTTTGGTGCGGCTTTTCTTCCGGAGAAGTGTCAGAGCTGCCTCTGATCTTTAAAATTATCATCTTAAAATTAAGGACGACTCTGCCACCTGCTGCTCGGATAGCCTCCGCCAATGGATCGTTCAGAGAAAACGTTACTAAGAACTCATTCTTCTCGTGCGGTGAGGATTTCCTAAACCGCTAGAAGTCAATAACAAAAAGTTTAAATCTTATAAAAGTTAAGCACTATTTTACAAATTAAATAGCATCAAATTGACGCTATAAAGAATATAATGTTATAGTAAATTAGTTTAAAATATTTATTATTTCATAACTTTCAAAACACGTTGAAAGGTTTATCTTCAAGAAGTGTTTTTTCAACAGACGAGTTATTGTTTTAATATTTATAGTTGAAACATATAAACATAAATATTCACGCCTCTTACCCAGAGAGGTAGGCAGAGACATTAGGCACGATCTAGACACCTCTCTCGCCTCCTCCATATACCTCATTTTCAATATATCGCCACTTTGGTCGATAAACTTTTATAGTTATCATTTGTAAATTGTTTTAATTTGTAAATTGTAGATATTACGAATCTTTACGATTTACAAATTATAAACAAGCTTAGTATTAAGGTAATTCGATCCATCCACACCATAAACATTTTATTTAGCAACTCGCAAGTTAGACGTCGCCCTTAAAGTAAGACGCCCTTAAAGAAAGACAGAGGTTCTAGAGAACAATAATTTTTTCCAAGAATAATAACGTAAATAACAACTAATTGAATATGATGAAAAGTTAATGAGAAGCTCGTTGAGAATTTGCGCGTTCAAAACAAAATAATTAGAAACATATGTTGTTTTTTTTTAATAGAATAAGGGTAACAAACGAGCACACAGTCCACTTGATGGTAAGCGGATTATATGGTCCATAGGCATCTATATGTATCTTGAATTAAAAATCAAAATGCGGGTGCGTTGCCAACCCTAATACTTAAATGGAATGCCTCTCTGTGAGAGCGTAGTCCTACCCCGGTCAAGCCGACCCATTCGTGCTGTAATCACAATGTAGCAGCAGTATGGCTCTACCACGTAGTGAATGGAAAATAATTAGAATTATTTTTTGTGAACTTACGCGTAAACGTAATAAGTTTAGAATTGGTATTATTATCGGGTGCGTTTGGCAGAAAAAAGCGCTAGCAAGCGCTTACAAGCGCTAAAATAGTTTTCGGCCAGGACACGATTGCTACTTCAGTAGCGCTAATATAATCCGCCATTTTGCTTATTTAATTTGTTTGTTTTGAAGTAGAGTTTAAAAGTTGTTTTGTGCAATATTAGTTTTAAGTAATATAATGACATGAATAAACATATACATGTTATTAAAATTCATTAAGTTTTTAATATGAATACTTTACAAACATATATTTAAATTAGGTTAGGTTCCCCGGTTAAAACTAACATCGTGTCCTGGAGGAAAATAGCTACTTACGATTTGACAGCACTTACCGCTTACGATCGCCATTTTGCTTACAAGCGCTTGCTAGCGCTTTTTTCTGCCAAACGCACCCATTAACTGTTGCTCTCAAAGCATGTGAGATAAAAAAAAGTTGACCGTTGTTGTTGTCCACATACAGAAAAAGTTTAAAAACTGAACTCAAGCGATTTCAAAAATATTATCATGAAATTTGTCAGTCAACTATATCTACAATGAGCTGGTAATATAATTTATTATTTAGTTGAATTGCAACATTTATTTGTAACAATACCTAAAGAAGTCCCATTTTCTATTGTCTAGCATATTTTGTACTCGTAAGACAACATTTTAACCGACATATTTAACAAACTTTTATAGTTCATCAACCGAACCGTTAATAATAACCTGCCAATTATATCAAAAAATTATCACCACTTAAAACATAAAAATTAGCACCAATTGTACTATAAAATGATTTTTTTATTTAATTATTTTAATTTTTATTGCATTCCCCCTAACAAAAGACTAAGTGCGAGATTCAGTGCCAAGTTATTCATGGTTCTATACATTCTGATGAAAATAATTTGATTATGCAACTATGTAACTCTAAAATTTGCGATCAACGAATAAAAAAAATACCTTAGTAATAAATTATTTAAAAAATTCCATCCCTTTTTTTCGAAAACGAACTCCTGAGTGAATTACGGTTTTCCAAACACAATCCGAGGACAGACATCAAGTATATTGAAGACAGAGAATAATTAACAAGGAAAAGTACTTTCTGTATGATTATTAGGTTGAACTGAGTGAAAAAAAAAATTTAGTGGCTAAAGAATATTATGCGACCAGCTTTTTCTAACATCGCATCGGGTATGCCGCGGGCGTCTATAAATTTAGCCTAAAGCCCGGTTTACATTTTGAGAAGTGACAAGTGCGAGTGACAATGACAAGTGACAAATGACAAGTGCTTAGTGCGTGTGAACAGGCAGTGACAAGTGCGAGTGACAAGTGATAAGTGCGAAGTGAAAAGTAACAAGTGAATAGCGGCCTGCTCTATTCTCTGACAAGTATCTCTGCCCCGCGCTAACCTTGCTTTCCCCTCAGTCACCCACCGCCGCCCCCGTTCTAGCGGTGACGTCAGAACATACACGTGTTGATTATCATCATCATCATTACAGCCCTTCACAAGTCCACTGCTGAACATAGGCCTCCCCCAAGTAATGCCACAAAGCACGGTCCTGAGCCACCTGCATCCATCGACTTCCTGCATGTCTTACCAGGTCGTCACTCCATCTAGTGGGGGGTCGCCCTACACTACGCCTACCGGTACGAGGCTGCCACTCGAGAACCTTTCTTCCCCATCGGTTATCGGTTCTTCGAGCTATATGGCCGGCCCATTGCCACTTCAGCTTACTAATCCGTTGGGCTATGTCGGTCACTCTGGTTTTACTGCGGATATCCTCATTTCTGAGTCTATCACGCAGAGAAACTCCGAGCATAGCCCTCTCCATAGCTCGCTGAGCGACCTTAAGCGTCCTCATACGGCCAGCAGTGAAGGACCACGTCTCAGATCCGTAAGCCATCACTGGCAACACGCACTGGTTGTACAATCTAGTTTTTAGAGATTGAGGTATACCTGACGAAAAGATATGCCGTAATTTCCCGAACGCTGCCCAGCCGAGTTGAATCCGTCGATTGACCTCTCGGTCGAAGTTGGACTTACCTAGTCGGACTATTTGTCCCAGGTAAACGTATTCGTCAACAACTTCGAGCATAGTGCTCCCAACAACTACCGGCATAGGTGTGACATGGACATTGAACATGATCTTTGTTTTGTCCATGTTCATCTTAAGACCTATCCGTTGGGAGGCACTATTGAGGTCATTGAGCATAGTGCTTAAGTCCTCCAGCGATTCTGCCATAAGGACTATATCGTCGGCAAATCGAAGGTGAGTGATGTACTCGCCATTGATGTCAATACCGTATCCTTTCCAGTCCAGTAGCTTGAAAACGTCTTCCAATGCAGCGGTGAAGAGTTTCGGGGATATAACGTCACCCTGTCTTACACCTCTCTGCAGTTGGATAGGTTTCGAGCTCTGGTTCTGTACTCGGATAGCCATCGTAGCCCTACTGTACAAACACTTCAGCACTTCGATATACCGACAGTCAACTTGGCACCGCTGAAGGGACTGTAGCACCGCCCAAATTTCGACGGAATCAAAGGCTTTCTCATAGTCCACATACGCCAGGCAAAGTGGCAGATTACATACAGTGTTGATTATAATAGTTATTAAATAAAATATTTTTGTTATATATATTGTATACATACTCGTATTTATAATAATTTTGTTTTATTACAAAGTGGTCAGATAGCAATCACATTAAATTTGTCAAGGAATTATTGAAACACGAATGTTTATACAATATTAAATCGCTGAATTAAAAAAAAATTATTCGAGACGCTGCTATGCCCTCAATATCTCAATCAATGGGAATGGCCGGTTTCGGCGCAAAAGAAGTAGGTATATGTGAAGTTAAGAAGCATTAAGTTTACATATTACCAAGAAAAGAAGAAAATTAAAGACTCCTATAGGTCAGGGCTGGAGCCATATTATTTTCAGACTTAAATTTTTTCCTTGTTATAGCTTTAAGACACATTTTTCTCACTTAAGCTATTTTAGGAAATTGGTGTGCACCAATATCTTTGCAATAAGGCACTTCACACATCTTTTTAATCAAAAAAAGGTAAACTTGTATGATGAGATACCAGTTTTAAACTTTAAAGCTGTGCTAGCGCCTTTGACAATTACCAACCGAATTTCACACTCGAAGATTTCACATAATAATGACATCCAATTGCCACATGTGTGAACACCAACTTGCTACTTGTCACTTGTCATTTGTCACTTGTCATTGCCGCTCGCACTTGTCACTTCTCAAAATGTAAACCGGGCTTTAAGCCCGGTTTACATTTTGAGAAGTGACAAGTGCGAGTGACAATGACAAGTGACAAATGACAAGTGCTTAGTGCGTGTGAACAGGCAGTGACAAGTGCGAGTGACAAGTGACAAGTGCGAAATGAAAAGTAACAAGTGAATAGCGGCCTGCTCTATTCTCTGACAAGTATCTCTGCCCCGCGCTAACCTTGCTTTCCCCTCAGTCACCCACCGCCGCCCCCGTTCTAGCGGTGACGTCAGAACATACACGTGTTGGTTATAATAGTTATTAAAATAAAATATTTTTATTATAATATATATTGTATACATACTCATATTTATAATAATTTTGTTTTATTACGAAGTGGACAGATAGCAATAACGTTAAATTTGTCAAGGAATTATTGAAACACGAATGTTTATACAATATTAAATCTTATAACTTTAAGACACATTTTTCTCACTTAAGCGTTTTTAGGAAATTGGTGTGCACCAATATCTTTGCAATAAGGCACTTCACACATCTTTGGTATCTCATGATACAATTTTACCTTTTTTTATTAAAGTTTTAAACTTTAAAGCTATGCTAGCGCCTCTTTGACAATTACCTACCCAATTTCACACTCGCAGATTTCACATAATAATGACATCCACTTGCCACATGTGTGAACACCAACTTGCTATTTGTCACTTGTCATTTGTCACTTGTCATTGCCGCTCGCACTTGTCACTTCTCAAAATGTAAACCGGGCTTTAACCGAATAGCTTTTTTAGCTTAATACTTTGCAGGACTTTATTTATTTTGATTATTATTCTTATGCAATTTCAGCAATAGCTCCGCTTTTTTGCTGAGACGAGAATGCCTCGCCGTGTCAAAGAAATAACATTGACAGACTTACAAACACAATCAAAACTTTTTTAGGTATTTAGATAGGTAATATTAACATGAAACACATATTTATTAAATTCTGTTGCTACTTTTTTTAAAACAAGAATGAAAATGTTTGTTTTCAAAGGATTCATTTCAGCCTATCATACAGCTGACTGCCTCATTTTTGTTAACGTTTCAAATATTAAACGTTGAAAACAATAAGTATGTAATTCTGGTATTATTTTACATATTGTAAGTTAGTAATACGTGCCAAGAGGTAAAGAAATATATCTTAGGAAAACATGCGAGAAGGAATGTAAATTATTTCGAAGATATATGCGGTCTTATTACAAAACGTGATATATAGATGGTCTCGGGCTTAGAGAAGAGTTTTTGCAATTGCTCTTTATCAACCAGCTTAATGCTGCCTAGTTTGCCTTAAGGATAATCCGCCACTAGCGTGGCGGTCCAGGGATGCCATAAAACGCAGTCCGATCGACTTGCATACATCGACTTCTCGCTTGTCTTACCAGGTCGTCAATCCGTTTAGTGGGGTGCTGCTCTACTCTCCACTTACCGGTACGAGGTCGCCTGTCGAGATACTCTTTAGCAATGGAGTTCGCTTTTCAATCGTCGAGCTATTTGGTAGGTCCGTATCCATTTGCCTTATATTGACAAAATGCCACTACTAAATGTTTTCTTATGAATAGTGCTTCCAACCAGTTTCATAATATGACGAGGGCGTAGACATGAAATAAATATTAATAAGGTAAGAGAAAACGAGAGACTTCTATTCTTAGAAAGACTCTTCTTAAACTATAGTTTTTTTACTTCATAAATTAAGAAATGCTTAGTAGGTAGGTACTATAATTTCAATATAGTGCAACCAGATATTTCAATATGTGTTTAGTTATTAAATAATTTTACATGTGACGGGAAGAAGGTTACGGATAAATGTTAGTAAACATGTCACTACAATATACAGGCACCTATTTACAAAAACCTTGACTTTTTCCCGGTAAACAATTCGCATTGTTTCACCGTGTGCCACTTGTGGATTTATTTAAAAAAAAAAGATTTATTTTAAAGCATTTTATGAAACAAAATTCCAGCACAAAATTTGTAAAATATGTGTACAATTTAACATGCATTTTTACTCTCCTACCTATTGAACCCATGTCACTCTATATTTTTTCAAATTTGTTAGAGCGTTACGCAGCGTTCCATATTTTTATAGCTTCCTTTGGCTTTGGAAATCTGCGTGCATATGATATTATCACATGCATTGCTTGTAGTGTGATGATACATAAGTATGAATGAAACTATCACGGGTGGTTGCGCACGCGCGTAACGGTCGAACCGTTCACACTCTGCATGCCAGCGTTGCGCGGGAGTAGTAATCTGCTCAGATTACTTAATATTTAGAGATGGCAAAATAAACACGTGCATAAAATTTGCATGAATTAATATGTAGACAGATGACTAAGTACTTTGAGGTTGCTACGTGACCGGATAAATCCAGTGACAAGACCGGACTCTGCTGTTATTTTAATAGAGACGGGATTTTCACGATGCCGGTTAAACTTATATTATATGTACGGCTATATGTATATAGGACACAATAGGCTATATGTATACAGATCATGAGAGTTGCTGTTGATAAAAGAATTACGACTAAAAAAAATTGTAAAGAATTGTATATAAAAAATTGTGTGGAAGCAAACTATTGTATTACAGGCTCTGCTAATCGTATCCAGTCCGGAATAATTTTACTTAAGTATGTTTTTAATTTCATATTATAAAATAGTGCTCTGTATCCTAGTGTTAAGTAGAAACCCTCTGAAGGCCAGTGATGATATATTTTCGAATAGTTCATTAGAGCGTGCAATGATTTCTTGTTAAAATTTCATATGTAAATATTCGAAGTAGTGCATCGAAATATGTATATATTTATACTACTTTTTAATAATTTATGAAGATAAATAATTTATTTAATATCCTCATCTGGTTAGGCATAATAAACATATTAAAGAAAATGATAAATATACAAATGTACTTTACCGTTACCGTTTCCTTTACCATTACATCCTATCACATACATTGTTGATATGTTTTTTTCATTCATTTTTTCATGCAAGTGGATTGGCAAACGCAGTTTTTAGTTTTAGTCGTCATTAGGAAGACACTGCTGCCCATCTCCTGATTTATTTCCCTCATAAATTATTAAATATAGTAAAATAAATAATACATAAGTTTAAAAATACCCAACTAGATAGGAGCCATCGGCAATGGGAGATCAAACGGCCGAGGGTTAGGGGGATAGGAAAAGAAAGCGGAGGACGATGCGGGCGGTATCAAGGACTTATTCGCAAGAAGAGTCCGGGCTTATTCGCAAGAAGAGTCCTGTCTGTGATAGTGACCCAAATTATTTTCGAGCATGGCTTCCGGCAATTACTTATAATAAGGCAGTTTTCGATGCACGAGACTGTGTTTCTGAGCGAGCTCCTAGTGCAGAACCCTGGCTGCTAGATTGTGCCTGTGCTGTGTGTGCGCACGTGTTATTAATATTATTATAGGGCATCTTTAGAAAATTTTCATCTGGTTGGGCTGAATAAATATATAAAAGAAAATGATAAATATTTAAAAATAAATATTATTTTATACTAACATAAGTATTACATAAATCAATAAAAGTCTAAACAGATGGGAGCCCTTGGCAGGGGAGACCAAACGGCCAAGAGTAATGGTGAAAGAGAAAGAAACTGGCAGGTGGTATGCAAGAGCACCGCATTCTACATTAGAGCTCGGACCAGGGAGGCTGACCGGGATTAGCCCGTTAGTAGAGACGACTACAAAATAATTTCGGTCGACAGACCATCCCACATGTGAGCCACCTCGCGAGCCAGTTGACCGACATGTAAGGTGTATCATTATTTCGAGGTATGTTATTAATAATAATTAGATTTCATTTACTTTGTCCAATTCTGAACACAGTAAATGAAATCTAAGTCCAAAGTTGTTGGCTAATTTCGTTTTAATTGCCTCTTTCGATAGGAGTTTGAACTCTGATATTTCTCTAAAATATCTACATTCAATTTTGATTTACTTACATATTATTTATACTTACATTCAGGAGAAAAAATTATGATGTTGTATGAGAGACCAAGCAGAAAATTTTGTATAAGCAATTTTTTGTATGACATATTGGGTTTGGATAATTTAGTTAAAGAATATGATAATTTACAAGTAAAAATACGAATATTTTATTTATTCCGAGCTGAATTAAAACATTGTGTTTCGTTGAATGTTTGATCTACATATGTTGGGAACATTTACGCACGATATTTTTTGCAAGCAGACGACGCTTTGATAAATTTTAAATGGCATTTAAGGATATTACGGATTACATAACAAATTTCTAACTCTGAGAAATGATTTTCCCCATTGTCTGTGGTCGCCTTATGTCGGCTGTGATAGAAAGAATAGTGGTAGCAGTGAAATATTTAATTGGATAGGTGAATAAATAAAATAGGTGAATTTCGTATAAAGAGATTAAGAAAATATTGCAGATGGAATCGGAAAGTGTTCACGAGATTTTACACCAAAACATTCCCGTGAGAAGGATAATCTCAAGTTAGTTGCAGGTAGCAACACAATTTCACAAATACTCAGGAGTAAGCCAGCATGGAGTGAAAGTAAACTTAAAGTAAGCTCATCTCGGCGTGTTTACAACTTTATTTCAGGTGATGACTCACCTGATGTTAAGTGACTGCCGCCGCCCATTATCAACCGCAACACCAGGGGATTGCAGGTCCTTTGCCGGCCCTTTAGGAAGGAGTAAACTCTTTTCTTGAAGGTCCCCAGGTCGTATCGGTTCGGAAAAATCGCCAGTAGTAAACTATTCCACAGAGAGGTTGTACGCGGAAGAAAACTCCTTTTGAAACGTACAATAGTGGACCGCCAAGCATCCAGATGGTGTGGATGGTATCGGGACGTTTGTCGCGTAGTGCGTTCACGAAATTCGGTGTCTGGGATTAATCCGAACAATTCCTCAGAGCACTCCCCATGGTATATGCGAAAGAAAATGCAAAGAGATGCAACATCTCTTCGCAGCGCCAGTGAATCGAGCCGATCGGAAAGCACTCGGTCGTCGACGATTCGAGCCGCTCTACGCTGGATGCGGTCAAGTGGAAGGAGCTGGTACTGCTCCTCAGCCCAGAGATGGGAACAGTATTCCATGTGCGGCCGAACCTGCGCCTTGTAAAGTTGCGGGCGGTGTGCCGGCATGAAATACTATCCCGCTCTGCTGAGCACGCCAAGCTTTTTAGAGGCCAAGTTGGCCTTCTCTTCCAAGTGACCACGAAACTGCACGTCATTCGATACGTCGACGCCGAGGATTCCGAAACTGGCTGAGGCAACAAGGGGAGTGCCTTGAAACTGAGGAGATACGACAAGGGGGATCTTTCTAGCGGTTAACGCGCAAACTTGTGTCTTCTGGGGGTTAAACTGGACTAGATTTAGTCGCCTCCAATCCGAGGCTCTGTTCAGCAAAGACTCGACTTCAGACACAAGTTTATCCCGGCACTCGGAGACGTTTTCTCGAGAAATATTGGCTCGGCCGGTGTAAGGTGCTGTCATCTGCATAGCAATAAATGTTACGGGTTTGTAACATATCATTGATATTCAGAATAAACAGCGTTGGCGATAGCACGCAGCCTTGTAGAACATCCCATAAGTACGCGGCTTGCAATCGGAGCTTGCACCGTCTACAACGACCTTGATGCTCCGATCTGCAAGAAAGCTGGTGATCCAATCGCACAATTTCTCGGGAAGCCCTTAGGAAGGGAGCTTCGAAAGAAGCGCTTTGTGCCAAACCCGATCGAAGGCCTTCGCAATGTCCAAACTAACGGCCAATGCCTCCCCCTTGGACTCTACTGCCTCCGCCCATCTGTGAGTTAGTTAGACCAGAAGATCACCAGCTGACCGACCACGGCGAAAACCGTATTGGCGGTCACTAATCAGCTGGTGATCCTCAAGGTACCTCATGAGCTAGCAGTTTACAATGGACTCCATTGTTTTGGAGAACAAGGAGGGGATGGTGATAGGCCGGTAGTTGGACGGGTCTGAGTGGTCGCCTTTTTTAGGGATCGGGTGGACGAAAGCCGTCTTCCATGGTTTTGGGACTACGCCTGGGGAGTAGGAGTACCGGAAAAGACGCGTTAAAATCGGTGCCAACTCTGGAGCACACGTCCTCAGCACAATTGGGGGGATTCCGTCAGGCCCACTCGACTTGTGGTTGTCCAGGGAGAGGAGTGCTTTGCGAACCGAGCGCTGTGTGAACTCCACTTCCGGCATGGAGCACTAACACCGCGGGATGGTCGGCGGCGTACTCCCCCCGTCGTCTAGAGTCGAGTTGGACGCAAAGAAAGAGCCTAGAAGATTGGCTTTCTCCTTTGCGGTATGGGCCAGTGAGTCGTCCTCCCTGTGCAGAAATGGAAGAGATGGCTGAAAGAAATTCCCCCAGACAGCCTTAGCAAAAGACCAGAGTGCACGGGTTCCAGAAGGAAGGTGAACTGGTTTCTCGCCAATTCTGCCAATGTGCTCTGCCCTGGCAATGACTCTTTTTAAGGACCTAGAGGCGGAACTATACTTCTTTTTTAGAGCGCTGGTGTTTACATCCCGGGACGCTGATGCGTCAGCCCAGGCTTGGTAGCAAACCCGCCCCCAAGGGTAGGATGCAAAGAAAGACCGCATCCCATTCCAATCGGCTGATCTATAGTGCCAAACACGGCGACAGCCTGCAGAATGCAACTGTGATTTCAGCGTGAGTGGCACCACACTCCGGACAAGACAATGGTCCGAGGAGCCTAAAGCGGTGTCGACGGAAATCTGATATCCGTCCGGATGAGAGGTCAGCAGAAGATCCAACAGGGAAGGTGCATGATCCTTCACATCTATAATCCGCGTAGGCGAAGTAACTAGTTGTGTCAGACCATATGCCAAGGAAAAATCATGAACAGATCTCTCCATATGATCGGTTAAACGTGAACCAAGCCATTCGGCGTGATGGGCGTTAAAGTCGCCGAGGATCACGATCTCTGCGGAGGGGATCTGCTGTAGCAACGAATCTGTAACCATTTGGACGTGGTCGAAGAGTCGGTCTCGGCATTACCACTATGGGACCTATAGAGGCACCCGTAAACGCGCGGATGCTCGTTGCAGTCTACGCATATCCAAAGGATGGTCAGGTGCGAACCTTCAAGTCTGCCGAGGCGTCGAGAACAGATGTCCTCTCTGACGTAAACGCAAATTCCAGCCCGAGGCACAAAGGAGTGTTCCAGTTTGTACCCCGGGTAGGAGAGATACGAGACATCAGCCGGAGAGGACACCTGCGTCTTGGTCAGAAAGAGCAGAGCCGGCCTCGCCGTCTCGAGATGGTAGTGGATGGTAGTGGATTTATCGACACAATCCGATAATGAACCAACAATCAATTGTTTGGCAGCTTCAAAATGAACCGTCGCATACAAAAGTGAGACGATCGTAGTGCAGAAAAATTCTAATCGCTAGTTTTTACACTTACCTGGTTACCTGGTGTCAATTCCTTTCCAAAAACGAAGTAACAATTAGCTAATGGCAACTTACATCTATTTTCTGTGATGTTGGTGCTGCTAGAATATACGGCTCTTACAGCTGCATCTGACATACAGCTTCAATTAACAATTGTGTGTTAGTACCTAAACTTTTTGGGTGTGGCACAAAAACTGCGAGAGTAGAATAAATGCTGTAGAAATGCGGGCATTAAGAAATATGTTAGGGGTGACTCTCATTGTGGGAATTTGGTTTTTCAAATAGATGTGGTGATAAGGATTAAGACAATCATGCTTCAGTGTGTTGGAAACGTAGATAGCATGAAACAAAAATTTATCCAGAAAAATTGAGTGGCAGAATCGACAAAGGACGCTCTTGACGAAAGTTTATCGACCAAATTGGCAAAATATTGAAAATGGTTAAGAGTACTCTTAACCGACGAGCATGTATGCGTAGTTATACAATTAACGAACACATTTACATTTCTCAACTGTGAAATGGTTCCCTAGATCAAGTTTTTCCTTATGATGGGTCCTGACACTAGCCAGCAGATATGTAGTCCAAAGAGGCGATTTATAGCTAAATATAACTATATATCTAAAATAACTACTAACTAATGGAGAAGAAAAGTTGTTGACGACCCAAATTACGATGGAGTGACGACCCAGTAATAATATGCAAGGAATGAATGGATACTGGATTTAGAAAAGTTCTTGTGACAATCTCTGCAGCAAGCCTATGATTAGCAAGTAAGCAGTAAACAGATAAAGAAATTAATTAGTTGCGATCAAATTTTTGTTAAAAAATGTACATAAATGTGGATAAAATAGACATTTTTGTAATAGAATTTACTTGTACATTGCTACAATACAAATAAATGAGACACTAAAAAGTCTTCATTTTATATAGATTAAACTAATTTTAAGAAAATTTTGTCACGCGCCTGAGTTCAGAATAAATAGTTACGAAAGAAACTTAAAATATTTTAGCTACATTAGCATATTTGTATTTTAAGAGTTGTGATTTGATTCCGAAAGTATGAGTACGTTAATATAAAAGCCCTCCTCCATCACAAGTCTCTGGCAGATATTGAAGCATCCTTAAAGGACGAAAAAAGAGAAAGCTATACTTATTGTCTCTGTTTGTTACTAGTCTACGCGCGAGGATACTCGCGGGGTATGTACAGGAGGGGAAGCCGGCGCGAGACGCGGGCAAACCAGTCGTGCGCGTTCTGTCACGGGTAGATTACGTGTGTTGTGCTAAATAATTCGATCGGCGTCACATGTAAGCACGATGGATGTTCTTCCGAGCGGTAACCTATTCCGCGAGTTGCAAGACGTGACGGACACCGGCTACTTCGAATGGAAGCTGTCCTTGGAGGACTACTGGCAACAGGTAAATCATGCTGCGCGATGACTTTACCACTATGGCATGCTATGCAAGCGAACAAGCTGGCGCATTATTGTTTAACAATTTCGAGACTTCAACGTAGGGTGGCGTCGCGCTTGCGTGAACCTTCGCGGTCGATTTTCAACGAATCTTCAACCTCAACCGACGATGTTCTTAACATCTGTTACGAACTTTGTGGTGGGTAGGAAGTATTCGACAATTTCTAATTGAAGGTTGTCGCTGTGCGCTGTACATCGCGCGATCCATTAGTTCAGATCGTGCTTACGCCACAACTAAAAATATCCTAGCAATGTTTAAAGAGGTTCGGGTTTACGGTTTATCGTGTTAACCGAGTTTCTATACACAGAGGTGTTCAGTTTTCAACTTTGTTTCTAATATCTAGTCCAATATTATTTTAAAACACTCGCCGAAACTTAACTTTACGTGATTTTAACATTGAAAACAAACTTTATAATACTACTTTTACGCTACGACTTTTATAAAGTCATATTTTCGAATGTATATACAATTCTACAATTCTAATCTGGAATACAATACGGCAATATATCAATTTTAAATAATTACAGTTATTTAAAAATTATATATCGCCGGAAAAGTGAGATTAAGAAACCCTGAAGATTTCCACGAATAGATAATTAGAGGTTCAGTAAGGATAACTTTAGATTTTGACATATAGACATAAAAATCCACATTCCCTAAGAATCAAAATTACCAGCCTACCTACGCAGTATAGAATATTTGATACGAAAAAAATTTAAATGATCTCCGGAAACCGGTATATCTTAAATATGATGTAAAGCCCTTAAGTATTATGTTATGTATATTTAACCTATTGTAATAACGTTACTGTCTTGGAACAATTCTATTATAAAATAACACCTGTTTTCTTTTTACCGAAATATTATACGTACATGTATATTCAGCCTCAATGTATGTATATACAACGAACACATCTGTATACTAGACTCGTTTAATGAACGGACGTTTGAAAATCGACAGGACGAGACCGTTCGAATATTTCCACAATGATCATATTTAGGGTTGGATGTGAAATATTTTTTATATGAAACATTTAAAAGGTACTGATTATCAACTCAGATAAAACCGACGTATGTATCTACGATTATCGATTGTGCGCTGGGTTGTAATCAATAAACTCAGTAAATGCTAACTCAGAATGTTTTCTGTTTACCCTCCATGATGTGTGCTTAGTTTGATTTTAAGTTTGTATGTGTTGCTTGTGATTCTTCTTTTCTTTGGAATTATGCTTTTGCGTTTTAATAATTTTTTACTGTCTACTTATTTCATTTAGTTACGTAAAGCGATGTCATGGGATCTGATACATCATTCGTCCAACATCTTATCAAATGCATTGATGGAAATAGGATACCGTCTGTATCGCGCGATGCACTGTGGCTTACCGTGGTAAGCTAAGGCGTTAAGCGCTCCCTGTATATATACGTAAACACCCCCGAGTTCACACACACTCACACACTCACACACACATTTATATATATATATATATATATATATATATATATATATATATATATATATATATATATATATATATATATATTGATATATATTAATACCAACAGCAACACTCGCAAGTGTAGAATATATATATTATATTATATTATTATATTATATGTGTAGTTGCGATCGTTGTCAAATGTTGAAACTTCATCTTTTTTTATATAAACGTGTACTTATTTAGCTTACTTACTAGCTTCTCTGAATCTCTTATCTGCGTGTTATAATTTAAAAAGTACACGTGTTATACAAATCATAAAAAATGAATTAATAATAACTTATCACATACACTATGTGTACTCTTTGTTTATCAATTTTAATTATTCGCATTTTTAATTTTAATTGAGCATTTCACTGACTTTTATACTTTGCATATTTATTTAATTTTTTTTCTTTATTCTTAATAAATTATTAACTAAATAAAAATTGAGGCTGATCGAAAATTTGTAAGGGTATGTGTGTATATTATTTTGTTTGACTCGCAACTCGCTGCGATTCTAACATTTGAACAAGTTGTAGTTATCAGGGCAGACAAGTGAACAGTCAGTGGACAGGTATGTACCAAGCATTCCATCCAGATAACCCGGGCTCTAAACAACGATTAAAGTTAATTCGTGACAATTAGGTACGCCGTGTTCGTCACACGGCTAGAGGTCGTTGTTTTTGGGCGACTTGGCCACCCACACGTGTCTTTATATCTTAGAACAACAGAGACGGGGACAATAAGTACATCGACTTATTGTCTCGGTAATGGCTGACCGTATCTGTTTCTTATAATATGAAATAAATGAAGTATATTTTAGCTAGTTCGATCAGGTTAACGTTGCCGTTTGAATTTTTTGTTTATTTAAATATTTTCATCGTCAAATTATACAATATAAATGTCAAGAAGAATAACTATATCAACAATTTTAGAAACCCTTTAATAAAAACACTTTAACCAAGGACGAAAAGGTCTTAAAGTATTTACAGGTCTGTCCACGTTAATGGATGAGTACCCACAACAAAATACGAATCAATGGTTTAAATTGACATTGGCAATGGTGCGAGGGATGAAAGTGCCCGTTTAACACATAAAAGTATCACGATGGCAGTAGAAAATGAAGCCAAATATAAAAAAAAATTATTCGTTATACAAAGCGAGACAGTTCTTTTCCGTACTCCCGTTATGATAGAAATAGTAGACTGATATAACTCCTAGAAGAGCATGATTAATAAGACTTGTTGCGGTTTCGCCAAGTTACATGATTAACTTTTAATTTATGTTGTCTTTGGTTTATGATGAGCCTTTTTAGGGTTCCGTACCCACAAGGTAAAACGAAACTATATAAATAGTCATTTAAAATTATAATATTTACGATTAAAACTAATTATATACAATATAAAATAAGAAATTATAATATAGAAAATCTAAAACTAAAAATTTTAATAGTCAAAAGACCTGCTCCCCGTGGTATAGTGCCAAGAACGCTGGCTGCGTTTCCTCGCTGAATAGCTATACTTAGCCTTTGAGCGAGGAAAGAACCAGCCCTCTTATCACCAGCAGCGACAACCAGCCGTGGATACAGTTCCTTTAGAAATTTCACTGCACGCGGACCCCACGGACTGATAGTCTCTACAGCAAATGGCACAAATATGTAGTCATTTCTCAGACTCATATTTGCGCCATTTACTAAATTCGGCTGCCTCTGATGCCGCCCCGGCTCTAAAAAGGTACCCTTGAGATGAGAGGCCGCTAAAGTGTCAACGCAAGTTACATCCCACACTAGGGTTTTTCCTCTCTCCCAAGGGACCAAAGTCATGCCGTCGGGTCTACTGCCATCGTCTCTAAATATCCCGCAAGGCTCTAAAACCTATGGGACATTTATGGAGACAAGAGCCCTTCGGATGATTTCGTTCAAAGAACCGTGACGGGAAAACCTACCTGCACTTTTCTTGCATGAAAGTCCGTGGAGCCCAAACTCATCGACGCTGCTACCACAGGGGCACTGGTGAGGTTGACAAATTTAAAATTAAAAGGTACTTTATTATTAGTATCAATAATATAATGATATTCAGTAAAGTTTAGTAATACCTACAACCAGCTTTGGTATTTTACTTCCACAAATGTTCATACCTTAATTAAAATATAAAAATAAAAGAAACGTACACCAAACATAATGCATACAGAAAATTACCCTTCAGCGTTGTTGATAATAAAGGAATTTCAAAGCAGCCTGGCATAACGTGCATTATCATTGCTATTTGATATTTGATTTATATGGAGCATCTAAACTATTTTAGTGCCCAGAACACAATGTGAGAAATGACATTTCTACTACTTTGTATTAGTTGCATTACGAATTGTGTAGATTCGAGATATTTTTGAGCGTGAGGTCGAGGAAAAATCTTTGATTCTGTTGTGCTAAGAGTGAAGAGAAAAGCAGCTTGGACAAACTTACAGCCTAATTAATGAGAAAGACTAATGTAGTTAACAATGTTAGAGCGACTACGACGACCACGATTTAAGCGCTTGAATGACAACTTGAATATCCCATGTGGTCCACTGGAAAAAATCGTTTAAATATCGGGTTATAACGACTGATTTTTTGAAGATACCTACATGTATATGGGTCATAAAAAATTTGCGCGCTCCCCTTCCGTAGACATGTATGCTATATGATTCGAACAACAGTATATCGCTGATCGCAAAAAGTGATGGTTTGCTATGGCAATTTTTGACTTTATGTTTTTAATTCACATGGACAAATTGTGATTGACTGATTCCGCAGTGTTGATCAACTTGTCCTTGTTCGATTTCCTCAGTTGATTTGTATTGTAGAATTTTTCCTTAGCGTAATCTTTCTGATTTATAAAAATGTGGCATGGAAGATTAAATATGCTTGGCATATCTTATTAATTGATCGATTATTAAGTAAGTAGTAAGACTAGCGACCAGCCCCGGCTCCGCCTGGGTGGGATCTATTAACATCGCGTCATTTAGGTTTGAGATAATAAAAGATCACTAATTTTCTTTTTTTCTGTTTGTAGGTTATTTTCCGGTATTTCAAGTTTTTTTTTGATAAATACATAGTCGGGTCATAAGTTCTATCAAAGCCTTATTATTTAAAAGTTTTGAATATCGGCTACATGTACTTCACCAATTTTAAAAATATAACATTTGCACTTGCCGAAAATAAAAAAGACATTAATATTCATTCATTTTCAAATATGGAGTGGTCGAATAAAGAAGATAGAGTAGCGATTATCGCGTTGCACCGCTGTGGTTACGCGCCAAAAGAGAATTTCAATATTCTACAAAAATTGAAAGTAACCCTACGATTTGTTTATTGCATTATCAAACGATTCACTGAATATTCAAGCTTCAAAGATCGTAAGAGGACCGGCCGACCTCGTACAGTTAGGACACCCGCGATTATCAAAACAGTGAAGTCGCGAATCCAACGATATCCGGTTCGTAAACAAAAAATCTTAGCTCTTCAAATGGGCCTAAGCAAAACCACGGTCAAAAGAGTGAAAAACCTAGGGCTACGAACTTATTGTAAGATGATCGGACTTTTTTTGAACGAGCGTTTGAAAAAATAGATAGATCCCGAGGTTTGTTATGGGGATTTATTTTTTATTTTTTACGCGGGAAAAAATATCACGAAATTTTGTTTTCCGATGAAAATTTTTTTGAATTGAAATTGAAGAAAGTTATAATAAACAAAATGATAAGGTATATGCCCACAGCAGTGAAGAAACCAGCACGCGTATTCCGAGCGTTTAACGAGCACATTATCTTTCGTCACTCGTGGTTTGGTTTGAAGTCTCATATTCAGGCTCCACTGAATTGTTTTTCTATGGAAAAGGTGTAAAAACCAGTGCCGAGATGTACCAAAATACGGTCCTAATAAATATAGTGGAACCTCTTTTTCAAATAATGTTCAAAAACAGACACTGGATATTCCAACGGGACTCTGCACCAGCTCATAGGCCACGAAGCACGCATAACTGGTTGACCGTCCATAAAATTGACTTTATCGGGCATGAATACCGGCTCTCTTCTAGTCCAGATCTATTACTTTACTGGATTAGAATAGAATAGAATAGTTTTTTATTCAATATAGTGTACAAGTAATTCTTATAGAAAGTAAATTTTTTTTACTTTACCACTGGTTCAAAAAAAACCTCTTTCCTTGGAAGAACCAGCAAGAAACCCCACGGTTCAGCCATTCCGGAGATTAGCCAACACGAATAGAAAGACTATACGTGGTAGAGCTATGCTGCTGTTATATTAGTAGTATAGTCGTATTACGAATGGGTCGACTCGACCGGGGAAGTACCACGCTCTCACAGAATACCAGCCTAAAATAGTGGCTTAAAGCTGCTGTGTTTCGTATGGCGAGTGTAAAGAACCGGAAACCCTTTTTACTGGAAACGAGACATTCCATCTTAGTCCTCAAGAGTAACAATGCATCTGCATTTTGATTCGTAATTGAGAATAGATGTAGATGTCTATGGGCCACAGCAACCATTTACCATCAGTTTACAATTACAATACAGTAGACAATTAAAGCATAGAATGAAAAGGTGAACTAATTATATTTACCGCAATAACAGAGAGCTAATTTTATTTAATTTCTCTTTACGGTGCGGTTGTGTCATGATAAAAATGGACATGGAATTAAAAGAAAACCAAATAAACGAGAATTCAAGTGTTCAGTTGCACAATATCGTGGCACACTTTATTTTACGTCCTGTGGAGGGTTTATTATTTCAACAGGTGTCATTGTGAACATTGTAAAAATAATTATTAATGTGTACGAAATATATTTTATTGTTAGATATTAATTGTACACTAGCTAGCGACTTGCCCCGGCTTTGCATGATTAGAATCCATTTAAGTGACGTTATTTTTATTTAATTTAATTAAATACCTTTATCAATTATTCATTAACCAAAATGATCTCAGTATTTGAGATAAAATGTAGCCTAGATTACTCCTTGTGTGTGTATATATATATATATATATTGAATGTCGATTTTTATTTATTATAAAAATCTTCAAAAATCTTGGTAAAATGTTTGTGGGTTTAATATAATGGTTTTAAATTGAAACTAGGAAGCTCACAGGCAGGACTATACCTGTGTTCAGAATTCCTAAATGGATTCCTTAAAACAAATTTCAAAACCAAAATCTAAAATATCTGAATCCTGCTTCCAGCAAGTCACGTAAGTCTTATAATACTTACATAATATGTAATTACATACAATTTCAAAAAGCTTATTTAGTAATTGCGATTTAAGATCTTGGACACAGTGGCGTAGAAACGAGGGAGCGGTGGTCTCGAGCAGCAGATTTAAGGATTTAAAAACGTAAAGGCAGATTCCCCCACCTTAACTTTTCAAATAATTTCAGTATAAATCTCTGAATCTCGCCAACACGCATTGGGGCAGCACGGCGGATATTTCCTTGTCCCTTACAGAAATGAGAGAAAGCCTGTGCCCAGCAGTGGGATGTATATAGGCTGTAACTTTACCTTTTTTTTACTATATGAAACATTAAATCATTTTATCTTAAAAGAGTTCATCGACACACATGCTTACACACAGGTGCACCCGTTATTCCCTCTCTTGTAATTTAATGATACACGGCAATCCGATACGACTAGAGACAGAGAAGATGCAGAATTAACAGTTTTACTTACTTTCCGAGCCACGGTGTGAAAACGCCAACTTCATAACCTCGAGCTGCTGTAAAATTCTTGACTGAAAAATTAAATAACTGATTTTTGGCCCGATCAGTGAATCCTTATCTTCTCGTTATAAACATTTTGATAGAATATTAAAATTCAAAGTTATGTAATTAATATTCAGTTAGCTGACAGTTTTAAGACTTAACTGTCATCCTGTTAGGTTCAGATTCACTTTATAAAATTACATCAAAGTTCCGATCCTTTAGCTTGTCTTAAAGTATTTCTTACTTATATTCCAGGTTAAAGATACCTAGGTTGTATAAATTTTCTGAAGCTACGATAGTCGATGTTCAGAAACAAGTTTGATTCGAATGTATATAATTTAATAACAAAAAGTTAAGTAGACGTATCCGCAGGCAACGTTGTAGTTTTAGTAGGCTACAGTAGCAAATTGCCATCAGGTGGACCGTACTCGTAAATTCGTTCGTCACTGCTATTTTTTATAACGTGCCTACTGTGATATTTAATACATTAACACGTCTTAACCCTCCTGGTATCAGTGTGCGCTTTTTTATAGTATAAGGGTGGCAAACGAGCACACAGTCCACCTGATAGTAAGTGATTGCTGTAGCCCTTAGATATCTACATCTATCCTCGATAACGAATCAAAATGCAGATGCGTTGTCACGCGTGAGGACTAAAAGAGAATGCCTGGTTTCAAGTAAAAAGGGTTTCCGGTTCTCTACACTCACCAAACGAAACACAGCAGCGTTAAGCTGCTATTTGACGCAGGTATTCTGTGAGAGCGTGATCGTAGTGTGGTGGCGGTGCGAAACAATTTAGAATATATATATATATATAAAATATATATATATATATATATATATATATATATATATATATATATATATATATACGGCTAAAACCGCCGATTAATCAGCTTTTTATTTTATTAATTTCAGCTAAGATTTTTCGTGATTTTCTGCGTGGTAAGTGCGGCTACATTGATATGAGTAAAGCTTTAAATTTAATAAAAGAATAGTTTCTCTTCCATGCGTAAAATCACGTCAGATTTATATGTGGGTAAATCAAATAAATAATAAAATAAGTAGGATCATACATTACTTTTATTGAAAAATAGTCTAACATGTTTTAATGTTAATTATTCTGGACATAGGAACTTTGGTAAAAAAAGAATCTGAAGTAGCTATTTAAAAGTAAACCAAAACCTAAGTATAATGTAAGTAATTCTAATCGGCTAATCGACCAAAGTATTAATCGGCCCAACTCTAATATATATATAATAAGTAAGTGGATTGAAACTATACATGTTTCACTATGGCGCATAGCTCATCTCGTTTCTGAGCTAAATAAATAAAAACTAGTTTTATTAGTAATTATATTAGTTAGGGCAATAACTTTCAAATCAGCTGATTGTTAGGTATTCATCTTTACAATGCGGCGATTCTTATCGTATGATATCAGAGTGATAAGCGTGTATATTCATAGTTTTCGGGGTATCGCCGTGTTGATAACGGTGTTTACTTTGAAAATGCACTGTTTATATAATATTTTACTAGCGTATGACTTCATGTTTTATTATTGTACTCGTGTACCTACTTCAAGACAGTGCTAATTGCGATCTAAATTAATTTTTAAATCTAATTACTTTGTAATCGATGTATAGAAAGATTTTGTGAAATATATTTTTTTTTATAGAAGAGGGGGCAAACGAGCTTGCGTTTGTTAAGAGGTCACCTGATGTTAAGAGAATACTGCCGCCCATGATCAACCGCAACACCAGGGGAATTGCAGGTTCGTTTGCGGCCCTATAGAAAGGAGTAAGCTCTTTTCTTGATGGTCCCCAGGTCGTATCGGTCCGGAAAAATCGCCGGTGGTAAACTATTCCACAGAGAGGTCGTACGTGGAAGAAAACTCCTTATGAAACGTACAGTGGTGGACTGCCAGGCATCCAGGTGGTGTGGATGGTATCGGGACGTTTGCCGCGTGGTGCGTTCACAGAATTTGGCGGCTGGGATTAATCCGAACAATTCCTCAGAGCACTCCCCATGGTATATGCGAAAGAAAATGCAAAGAGATGCAACATCTCTTTGCAGCGCGAATGAATCGAGCCGGTCGGAAAGCACTCGGTCGTCGACGATTCGTCGACGTTCTGCGCTGGATGCGATCAAGTGGAAGAAGCTGGTACTGGGGAGCTCCAGCCCAGAGATGGGAACAGTATTCCATGTGCGGCCGAATCTGCGCCTTCTAAAATTGCCGGCATGAATTTAGCAATCATTTTCCTATTTTGATCGTTTTTGTAAAACCTTACTATTTTATCAATTTCATCGTCACTTATAACCCATCATGAAACAACTATTGAACATAAGCCTCTAAGAAAGACTAGCACATACCTCGAACCTGGGCCTCTCCAATTCCTGTATATTTTATTAACGAGTCGTCACTACATTTTGTTTGGGCGACCAATTGGGTGTTCTGTATTGCGCTCACATATTAGAGGCTGCTATTCTAGAACCCTTCTTTTTCATCGGTTATTGGTTCTTTAAACTATGTGACTCACCTATTGCCACTTTAATCTCTATTTTCTACTTCTACGTTTATATGGCTCAGACAAAGCTTAAGTTTTACGTCCATGTTATATCCGTACTGGTAGTTTTTAAAAACCCTTAAGTAATTGCCAATTAGGACCTATGGAGCGAGACGAGCGAACGAGACGAAATACTTCTCTCCTGGATATGTGGAAACTCGAAGTTATTTAGCGAGCAACGTATGGAACCATGCTGAGTTTTTCTGTGTAATATAACCCTTAAATTTTTTTTTAACACTAGTTAAAATCTTTACAAAATCTGTAAATAGGTAATGTGTACTAGCAGTAAAAACACAAGAGTAACTATTAGATATTAAACACACAACGGATCAGCAGGCTGAAGTGGCAATGGATCTGTTGTATGGCTCTAAGAACATACTCTTACAATCAATGGAAATAAGGAATTAGACTCCCTCTCTAAATGTAGTTAGAACCTGGTGAGGAATGCAGAGAGTCGATGGATGCAAGCGATTCGGGACCGTGCTTTGTGATCGTCTTTGACAAAGGTCTATTTTCAAAAATAGTCTACTGATCTGTCGTATCTACTGTCGTAGAGCCATGCTGCAGTTATATTAGAAGTATAATTGTAGCACGAATGGGTTGGCTTGACCGGGGAATGACCACGCTCTCACAGAATACCAGCGTAAAATAGTAGATTAATGCTGCTGTGTTTCGTATGGTGAGTGTAGAGAACCGGAGACTCTTTTTACTGGAAATCCATCTTAGTCCTCACAGGCGACAACGCAACTGCATTTTGATTCGTGAGAAAGTCATTTATTGATTAGTTAATTAAGGTTATATTAATTTTATATTATACTAGGTCATACCCGCTCGCTTTGCTAAGCGCAACGCGAATCTACTCGTATATGTTAAATATCAAGATTTTTTATGGGACTATCGTAAAATCCGTTCTTAGTAAGCGTTAATATTGCGAAATGAGTAACAATTCTAAATTTCAAGTCAATCATGTTATTAGTTTTTGAAATATCGTGATGAGTCAGCCAGTAGTATTTCGCATTGTTAGATACAGGCGCTACTGAGGTAGAAAGAATTATAATGGGACTGAAACAAGCGCGGTTGGGTGGGACGGCATACCTACTAGAATATTAAGAAAATTTAGACAAATTCTAGTATCATCATTACCTCATATTTTTTGAATTTGCCTCTCTGAAGGAATTTTCCCAGATTATTAAAAAAAGCCAGTGTAGTTCCAATGTATAAATATAATTAGTGGTATTTTACTAAGTACATTTTACTTAGCTTCTTGTCCAGATTTTTAAAGGTTTTTAATCACAGAATATACTGACAGATTGATTATAGGTATCGTTATCACCGACGGAAGTAAACATTTTTTTTTCATTTGTGGGTGAAATGAACGTGACCTATTTAAACCGTTCGGAATTGAAAGGGTACGATTGAATGCAGTTATTGTCACAAAAGGCTAAATGAAATGGTTACCAATCGCTGATGAATCCTCTTCATTGTCATCATCATCACCATAGTTCTCTTTTTAGGGTTCGATTTACAATGGTTTGGTAAAAGATTGCCACCAGCCGCACATAGTCTTCACTGTTATTTTTTTTACTGCCCTGAAATACTTGAGCACCCAGAAATCCTTTCAGTCGAGTTAGATTAGAAGGCTGTGGCGAGCGTGAATCGTAGTACAGCTCCCGACCACAGCTTTCGTACACAAATACATAGCACCCAAATATTCTTGCAGTTGTTACAGGGGACAGCCCCGTAACAACTCCCCTCTCCGTCCCCTTTCTAACACCAACTTGATAACATTTATTATGTTATCAAGTTGGGATTAGGTCTATGGGATTTCCTTTTTACATTTCTCAAGAAAAGCTTATTACCATTTCATTGGAGGGGTGTAGTGGGTGGGGTGTAGGAAACATACCCCTCTCCCTTTTCCCTCCACTCCTCCCTCCTCTTGCCAATCGGCTCTAAATTTTTACCTTTTTTATTCTTGTTTAATTGATTATTTGAAAACATACTATATACACATACCCATACAAACATATAATAATAGTAATAATGTCCTCCAGACCGAATTTCTGCCAAGGCGGCCTTCCTCAACGGAGGCTAGCCATCGGGGCAGGACAGGATTATAGTGCCCAAGCACAGGTGCACTCTCTATTCGCAAGTGTGGGCGCAAGCACAGGTGCACTCTCTATTCCTTCACTCTCCTAATCCGATGGGACGGTAAACTGACACGACCGGAGAGAGATCAGGCGCAGGACCAACGGCTTTACGTTCTTTCCGAGGCACGGGGGTGAGACACCACCAACTTCCTGACTCCGGGCAGCTACTGAGAAATTCTTGACAGAAAAACTCAATAATTGATTTTTTGGCCCGACCTGGGATTCGAAACCAGGATCTCATGATCAGCAGTCGCACTACTACAACCACTAGACCAACGAGGCAGTCGTATAAGGTATAAGTACGTGTGTATATATGTCTTTACGTGTGCTTATTATCATTTGTGTGTTATGTAGTAGACTTTTATTATTCTATTGTCATGTTTGCTGGAACCACCTTCAACGTAAGTTAAATCATTGTCCTAAGGTTGACAGGCAGAGAATGCTTTTAGCATTAAGTCCGTCTTTTGTGTCACACTTCTAAGGTTCAATAAAGAATAAGTAAATAAAGATAACTGTAACAGCAACGTTTAAAAACATTTTAATGAAAATTTAATTTCTATAGTATTTGTTATTTGAAATGTGTCGCAATCAACATAAAACCTGAACTATATCCTAAATTCTTCTTCTTCTTTAAGTGCATCTCCATTACTGAAGGTCGGCAGTCATCCTTCTAAATTCTTCTTTGTTCAGGGCTAGCCTGAACAGATCTTCAACTTTCTTTATCCCAGTCCATTTCCGGATGTTACATAGCCACGACATTTTCCTTCTACCAACACCTCTTTTACCCGCTACTTTGCCCATCACAATAGTCTGCAGCAGTTGGTAACGTTCATGCCTTAGCACGTGTACTAGGTACGCAACTTTTCTTTAAAAATTACTAACTGACACAACATATATGTATGGTTTGTCACGTTGAATTACTTTCTTTGTTTTAAAGTATAAAATAATGATTTCGTTTCTGTTTCGGTGAATCAATATTTTTGAGGAAGTCGTAAGGTAGTGATTGTCTCACTCGTGGTTCATGCCTGCATATTTTTATTCTATTGCATGGGACTTGTCATGTTAAGCTGACGCTAATTTTGTTTCTGTCGACATAAATAATAAAGTCTACTGTTATATGTACCTAACATTCTTTAAGTCATTGGTTTAAAAACATACCTCCAAAATGTTGGTTTGATATTGTATTATATTATCATGCATTCTTTCATTTTCTTTTTTGATTTGTAATAATATGATGAATTGCGACAATTTTCGAATAAAATCCGAAAATATCAACTACGCAGGAGATACCGTAGAGTATCAATTCCATATGACTTTGTTATAGAACATAATTAGTTAGTAAAACATAATTCTTATTAGCAGTTACATCATTTTTCGTTCGTTTTTACTTTTTTGTAATACCGTTGTAGTTTAACCGTTAATAACGAGAAAAAGACGACCCCCGCACAATTTCTTTTCAGAACAAAGAATTTTGAAACCGTAGTAGAGATATTGTTAAAAATACTTTTGGACAAGAAAAATATTATTTCACTTAAATCAGTGTATGGAGTAACCTGCTAGTACCCACGTTAAGCGACGTAGTAGGATAACATCGAAAATAAGATAAAACGAAGCGTCAGAGAAACTAGGACAATCTCACAACATAGCTGGACTCGATAATCAACAATTAGTTTTACATGACTAATGTGTAGCACATAAGGATGCTAACATCCTTAAGCTTTTTGTGCCTGTTCGTAACTCCTAAACTATCGTACGATTTGTATGATATCATCAATCATCATCATCATCAATGATATCACAATTTTTTATAGCGTAAGGTTGACAAACGAGCACACAGGAAAGTGGATGCTGTGGCCCATAGACATCTACATTTATCCTCGATTAAGAATCAAAATGCAGATGCGTTGTCACCTCTGAAGACTAAGATGGAATGCCTCGTTACCAGTAAAAAGGGTCTCTGGATCTCTACACTCACCATACGAAACACAGAAGCATTAAACTGCTATTTTATGCTAGTATTCTGTGAGAGCTTGGTCCTCTCTCCGACCCGGCCTCCGACCGACCCATTCGTGCTACAATCGTAATGATTGTTAGGGTCAGCGTATAAAATTACCGCTCTACCACGTATACAATTGATAATTTGTCATAATTTCGCGAGCCGTGGTAGCTCAGATGGTTAACGCTCGCTATAAATATAACTGAACGCGAGTAATCCGGATGCGCTGGCAACAATTAAATTGTTAATTGCAATTTTAAGTGCGGATTTACCACTTGCCCGGCGGTGAAGGAAAACATCGTGAGCAGGTTTCCTCTGAGGTATGTCTGAGGAATAAGAAAAAAAGATTTCGAAGATATGTGGAAACCCTCTCAGAAATGAGGGGAGGCCTGTGCCCAGCTGTGGGACGGTATATATAGGCTGTAACTTTGCTTTACTTTACTTTATATAATTTCGCGAAAGCGTACGCCAGAATGAGGCGACCAGGGCTTTTTCTGCTACCATGGTGGCGCCACTTTGGAATAAGGTGAAATATAGATTTCAAGACGGGGAATCAAAATTGTTACCAAAATATAAATATTAATATTTCTTTCTGAATAATTAGGTAGTTACATTTTAAATTATTTAGAAATTTATAAACCAAACAAATGAAATTCCTAAAGAATATATATATAAGAATATATATAGGTATTTCAATACAAGTTCCGAGCCCAAAATAAAAAGTTTTATACAAACTGTAACACCCTATTTCACTCCTTCAGAAGTGGACTTAACAAAACTCTTCAAATTTCAGATATCTACACCTAGCGTTGATAGATGATTCAGTCACTCAGGACATTTTTTTTATATAAGTAGGTACCTATATCGATGACTACTGAGTATGTTCTTACTAAAATTCATGGGATTGGTTATAATTTAGGAGCAAAATAAAGATGAAGATGAAGAAAGAGGAAAGAAATATATTCGTGCAATGCCAAACCAGATTGTTTTATTGTGTATTCCTTAACAACAATGTACGAGTATAGATTTTGATATATTACCCTAACTAATACGGTACTACGGAAAATAACAACAGAACTTTTGTAGTTATCCTTTTAACAATTAATGAAACTAAAGCTATACGACAAAATATTCACTATAATATTATGATTAACTAATTAAACTATTATTATCCGGTACGAATAGTTTCTAAACAAGTACAGAACGTCGATAACAATATAAACAAATAGGAATAAAATATCTGCAATAAAATAAGGGATGTGGGTTCCTTATTGAGTATAATTACGATTTAAGAATGGGAAAGAATATCAGTAATATTCTTTCCCATTCTTAAATCGTAATTATTAAAGAAATCGTCGAGTTCACAAGTGATATTATTGTTTTCGTAATGCCAAGTAAGTCCTCTTGATTATGTGTGATTTAATGAATCACCGCTCGTAACTCTATATCTATATTGTAATGATTCATTCTAAACTATTAACGTCGAGTTAAATAATATACGAGTATGTGTTATTTATAACTGACTCACTCTCAAATCAAAATGAGGAAAAGCTGCTTGTGTTTGCTACATTTAAACCACGAGTCATAAAGGTTACGTTAAAAGATTAAACACTGTAATAAACACTTCAATTCTATTTAAACTTGCTGTTAAAAAAATTATTTCCTTACTGTTTACGTCTAACTTGTCCGATATACTTTTAAAATTTATTCTTAGGAGGAACATAAGAGTAACACATTATACCACATAACGTTCCATTATTTTATCTTCGTAATTTATTAACTTGAATAATAATACATTTATTAAATGACCAAAGATAAACCACACCCAAATTTAAAATTAATAATGTTTAGGTGCATTGTATTTAAATTATTTTTTGTTTATTTTTAATAAATTTTACAAGATATAAATATCACTTGGTGTCACAAGCTGTTAAAAAAGCTTGTCAGCTCACCATAAAAAAAACGCTTATATATTATTCTTATTGGTATAATTTTTCACTTCAAAAATATTATATGTGATTTAATTCAAAAGCAATGTGCATTTCTTGCCTGCCTCCATAAAAGTGTATACAATCAGTGGCGAAGCTTCCATTAAAGCCGAAAAGCCGGGCTTGCCTTATTAAACTTGAATCAATCAATAATATCAACTAATAAAATAACTCGTAAAATGTTTAAAGCTATTTCAAATTTCCCGTAATTAAATCTTTCCATAAGAAAGCGAGACGATTCCACTTATCTTATTTATTTATTTATTTAATATTCATTATACAACTTATATACTAAGGGATATAAAGGGCGGACTTAATGCCTTATGGCATTCTCTGCCAGTCAACCCTGGATGATTTGAGAAACTGTGACAGGTGTAATCAATCACCTCATAAATAAATAATAATGATATAAAACAAAATAAAATGCAAATGAATAGAATAGATATATAATTAGTAAAATACACATACTTAATATATAATACAGGATAAATAATAAATATATAAAGGGGTACTTCTATACAAAACTCTAAGTAAATAAAATATTATGAGACAAAAATAAAATAACAGAATACATATTAAAATACATTATACAAAATATTACTTATAAAGTGAAAGAGAAAAAAAAAACACAAAAACAATAGTCGGATAGTCAGGTGGTATTATTCTTACGACAGAATTCTCGAAATTGGTTTTTAAAATAATTCTTGTTATTAGTTTTCTTGATATCAACAGGCATTCCAGAGCAGTATAGACTGCACAGTAAAAGAGGAATTATAGAAACCACTCCTATGTGGTGGAATACCAATTTTAATACAATTTTGGGAACGGGGAACTCTATCGTTAGTAGAATACAAATATTGAAAGTTATCCTTAAGATAAGAGGGAGAATTCTTATCTTATCTCTTATCCATTAGAATGTAAATAATTTTTTTTTATAATTTTGTACATAGTTTGTTTGTACTTTGTTCGTGTTTTACTTTTGTTCATGTATTGTATTGGATGTAAATATTTTTTTTCTTTCGCTTCAACAAACCCAACGGCTTTCTTCAAAGCCACCGAAGCTATGCAATTGCTGATATGTAATACAATCTATCTAGCAGTGGTATGCCTTCTGTGTGCTTTGTTAAACACGTCCTTGACAGCACTGAATATGAAACTGAAGCGTGGAGACAGATCAAGATGGTGTATTTGGGTGTATTTTTATAAAACTACTATAAACAACAATCTATATTTGTATCAATTTATATCTTGGGCTTGCCCTAGCTTGGAGCTCTAGCTTCGCCACTGTATAATAAAATCTTAACTTTGACTGAATGCTTTAAGTGAAAAGAACCCTTATAATTTAATTCCGAACAAATGTGTCTAACAAATGTATCTATCATATAGAGTTTTTGATCCAATTAGATAAAACATTCGAAATAGATACTTGCAATGTAATATGAACACTTCAACGTAAACAAAGAAGTAAAAATAGAATAGAATGAAGCAGAATAAAAACTATTATGCTGTTGATATTAATTTTATTTTACCTAACTACGTGCTAACTACGTTAGCAAATAAGTGTAGTTTAAGTTAACGTTTTTAAAACTCATAAAAATCCAGACGTTTTATATAGAAATTTTCATGAAAATATTGATCGCTCGAAAGAAGGCAGTATATAATTATATTATTGGTTAGGGAATCGCCCTATCTTCGCCTGGATGGGGTCTATTAACGTGACGTTAAAATATCTATTAACGTTAAGATATCAAGAGTCATTTATTTTAAGAATGCTATATTTTTGCAAAAATATCTTCAAGTTTTTTGGTTAAAATATTATATGTAGATCCCTCTGGACATAACTATAGAATATAGCCCGGACAGCCAGACAACAATTAAAAAAACGGTTACTTATGTTTTTTTAGTATGCAACCCCCCTCCCTTAATATAAACCAGTTATTTCAATATAACAGACAGACAATACAATTTAATTTATATATATTGATGGAATGTTTGTTGTTTCGAAATATTTCATAGTAATGATTTAAAATCCGGGGGCTAAAACTCAATGCTAAAAGTCTAAACATATTTTTAAATAGAAAGAATCTAAATTATCCCTATTGTGTAAACATATTCAACTATATATAAACATATTAACACTAAAAATAGTAGAGCAGTTCACTGGTTGGAAACTTTGACCTGACACACTAGGATTATGCATTTAATTCGTAAATAACCGTACATATATGTTACCACAGTATGGAAAAAAGCACATTATCATGTTCGGTATAGAACGGATAGCAATATAATTTACCTATATCTACGAGTATAGATTACTGCCGCTCCTACCCGGATTCGTATGTGTAATTTCTAGATGTCGACAACCTCGTCATATACCTGGTAGGTGTAATTGTTTTATTTTTTACAATTGTGAATCTAAACCATCCAGGGGGCTATTCAATCATCATCATCATCCTTACAGCCCTCACAAGTCTACTGCTGAACATAGGCCTCCCCCAAGGTATGCCACAAAGCACGGTCCTGAGCCACCTGCATCCATCGATTTCCTGCATGTCTTACCAGGTCGTCACTCCATCTAGTGGGGGGTCGCCCTTCACTTCGCCTACCGGTACGAGGCGGCCACGCGAGAACCTTTTTTCCCCAACGGTTGTCGGTTCTTCGAGCTATATGGCCGGCCCATTGCCACTTCAGCTTACTAATCCGTTGGTCTTTGTCGCTTACTCTGGTTCTACTGCGGATATCCTCATTTCTAAGTTTATCACGCTGAGAAACTCCGAGCATAGCCCTCTGAATCACACATAAAAATTTCATCAAAATCAGTCCAGCCATTTTCGATTTTTAGCCAGACTAACGAACAGCAATTATTGATTTTTATATATAGAGATAGCCAACAGCTTTACGTAGTTTCCGATGCTCGGCGGCGAAACACTGCTAACTTAATGACTGAGCTGTTACTGAAAATTTATTGAAAAAAAACCCAATAACTGATTTTCACCTGATCCGGAATTCGAATCGGGGACCTCATTTTTAGCAGTCGCGCTTACAAACTAATTAAGAAGGCAGATTTTTTTATAGTATTTGTACAAATAATAATCAAATTATAGCACTATCATGTTTTCGCTTAAAATGTATACAATAACTGAATTGATTTAAAAAATTCTTCCAGCAAAATGACTTGTTATGAAAAATGTTATTGGTAGAGGCCCTAGGTTAGCACCACATCGGTACCCCTCTGGCGGCTTTATGTTATAATTTATAATAAAGTCGCATTTTTTTAATCCGCGAATAGTTAAAACGCGAATGAAGGAAGCGTGAATAAGGAGCTTTTACTGTATTCGTTACACCCAGTTAAGTAAAAAACTCCTCAAAGTTAAGGTACAACGAAATTAATTATTTTAAAATATAACTACCACGCTAATAGTTTATTAAAATGTTTTTGTTAATCGATATAAATGCAACTAAGCTACTACTTCCCACGGTGAACGTCCTCAATTTTTTTAACTAATCAAACCGCGGCCATTTTCACTTAATTTATAACATGGCATTGTCGGACTGCCTTTATTTTTGTACACATTTGAATCATTTGTTATTTTTATTGTATGAAATGGTTTCGAAATATTTGTAGAAGATTTAGATGGGTTGGGTAAGAGAGTATAAATTATATTTTTCGACGAAATAAGTTAATATTTCGTTTGTCAAATTTGAAATGTTTTTAGTTTCACGCTATGAAAATCAATGATTTTCAAAATATCGGAGAGTTATTAGTTTCACTGCAGTTTTCGAAAATCGAGATTTCATTAGATCTAGGTAGGTCCTAGGAAGCTATTCTGACTATTTCTATGTCTGTATGTATGAGTGTGTGAGCGTGCGTGAGCGTGTGTGCTCGTGTTTGCGTGTTTTCGCGAAATCACAAATTGAGAAATAGCAAAAAAATATTTCAAAAACATGTTTTTTGGGAATAACTTTTAAACAGATACAACTATTAATTGATGCAAACTGCAAAACAAAATCGGTTAATGCGTTGCAGAGAAATCGATGATGAAAAATTTCGAATGTTTTTTTACATAACTTGAATTTATAGTCTAGTATTAGTCGGTTTTTTATAACAGATTTTATTATTGTTCTTAAAGTACGTCGTCTATTGCCACCAGTTACTTTAAAATCGGTTGATCCGTTTGAAAGTTATCGTTGTAAAAAAAAAAATTTTGTAATATCTTCGAAATTTCAAAAAAGGTGTTTTTGTTTTTTAAGTATGTTAGAAGTTTCTGATCGGATCGTTTTTGATGTAATGAGAACCTATTAGTTCGTAAAAGTATTTGTTGAGTGTTTTGACATTGAACATAACATGTAGTTCCGGGGACGGCCTGCAGGAGCAAAAGATTTTTTTTATTCGGAGAAGAAACTGCGAAAAAGACTTCGCAGGTGTCCACTTTTTGTCATTTTATTAAAGGACAATAATACTCTTTATCAAAATGAAAGTGAATTCACTTTATGAAATTATGTACTTTAAGTAATAAAATCACGCAATAAAACAAATCAAGCTAAACAATGTCTTGTAAACCGAATCTGTAAATCCTGCAATTCTAGGCCGAATAGTGATCGGCGGCGATATCGTAAGCTGATTCTGACGTTCGAAACGAGTAATCCAACTCTTCCGAAAGCTCGATTTGTTGGTGTTCTTGGGATATCGCAGATTGAGATTGTCGTCGGGTCAAAAAAGGAATCCAAGATGTTTAAGTGGGTGTTAGTCCAACATACGCGAGGTCGATATGAGTAGTCATTTTCCCATGAAAGTAAGGCTAAGAGAGCAATTATTATTATAAGCGTTAGCCTTTTTAGTTTTAATTTGGTAGTAATAATAGGTGTTACGCAAATAAGTATATATACGCACAGTAAAAAAAATCTTATGTATTAAAACAGGACACTCGTAGTGGTTTTTAGCTCGTTTGCCACTAATATTCTAAAAAAGTTGATGAATACCAAACGAGTTATAATGCAAAGGAATTTACTAAAAAACTTAGGATCACATCGTTAAAAGTTAATATTTATTATTTAATCATATTCGAGAACACTGTAATGCCCTGCGTCTAAAGAACCCGAAAATAAAAGATGTTTTATGATTCTTCCACTGCCATAGTCTATGGTTCTAGTGCTTCTATTTATGTGGACCTTGAATGTGTAATCCAAGTATAATTCACTAATGCAGTGTAATTCAACATGACCGGCGTATTCGCCATCTCTTGACATTAAATTTTGATAATCCGATGCGAATTTAATATAAGCTCCGTACGATCTGTCTCCGATTATGAAATCTTTATATCGATTCCATTCATTGACAATTCGCTTAACTACTCGCAATCGTATCTCGCTATGTCTTTCTTGCGTTTTGTATAAACAATACGATACCGATCTGAAAAGACAATTACCGTCACCATAAATTGATATAAGTCGAGATGTCATTTCATTTCATATATTGTGTATAAAGCTTTTTGATTTCCCTCCTTTATTTTTGGCATTAGTACTTCAGTGCAATTTCGGCGTGTGTCAGTCTTTATCTGTCTAGTAAAAATAGTTTATGTTCCATTTTTATATTTTGCTTCCATACTCCTAAAAATAAATAAAATTTAAAATTTCAGTGTTTTGAGCCCATCGCTTGGATTTTCTTGACGTTTATTCAATTGTCAAGTTTTATTTTTCGTGATCATTTCGATATTCAAAATTATATATCATGTATCGTTTTCATGTTAAATAAATAGTCAAATAAAGTAACTTTCTGTAAGAGTTACACACAGTGATAAATTGGATTCGATAATGCCGTGATAGACAAAAAGATAATATTCTATTATAGATTCATATTGAGTACAGTGCAGTGCCGGAAGAAGCTATTCTACGTAAAGTATCATACGATTATGCAATTTGCATGATTAACTTAGAGAGAGTTGAGTATCCTTCGATCGGTATATTACTTAATTGAGTTTATTAATGCTTAAATGTGTTAGTAGTTATCTTTATCTATATAACAAAAAAAAAAATTTAAAAAAAAATATATATATATATATATATATATAGTTTGTTTGTGCAAATTGTTAAAAACGAATTCATAGATTTGACGCAACGTTGAATTCGAATACTCGCGTGTTTTATATATATATATATATAAATATATATATATAAAAAAAAAAATTTAAAAAAAAAAAAAAAAAAATTTTTTTTAAACTTTTAGAGCACTCCTCACTGGCACTCATATCCTTTAACCTCAATGGCATTCACATCCCTTTTAGTGATAAAGTTAAGAATTTAGGAATATATATCGACTCCTGTCTAGCATGGTCACCACAAATTAATGAAGTTAGTAGGATTTATACGTGGTAGAGCCATGCTGCTGTTATATTAGTAGTATAGTTGTAGCACGAATGGATCGGCTACACCTGGGAAGGATCACGCTCTAACAGAATACCAGCGTAAAATAACAGCTTAATACTGCTGTGTTTCGTATTGTGACTGTAGAGATTCGGAGACTCTTTTTTACTGGATACGAGGCATTCCGTCTTAGTCCTCGGGTGTGACAACGCACCTGCGTTTTGCTTCTTAATCGTGAATAAATGTAGACGTCAATGGGACACAACATCTACTCACCATCAGGTGGACTGAGTGCTAGTTTGTCACTCTTATTCTATATAAAAAAATATTTAAGGAATGGACATTCGAAGTAGTTTCGTAAATATTTCTTATGAACTTTACGTGTTTTCATCATATCATATCGTATTGTCAATGCTATATTTTATAAGCTTGTAAACAATATGTTTATATATGAGCTGGAATTGATTACACAATCACGTGTGAACGAACTGGCCAACTGTCAATGTCACGAAGAATTAGCATCGCGATGATATGAGAGAGATTGGAGGTAAATGTACTTGGTACAAGTTACAAGCGACAGTGAAAGCGTTTCACTTTTTAATAATCAGTTTTAACTTCCTGTTATCGGGAATAGTTATTTTTTTAAATTCTGACGTAAACAGTGGCTGTTTTAAGTTTAACGCGTGTATCTGTGTGTTCGTATGTGGCATCGTAATGCCCAAACGGACGAAACGATTTTGATTTAGTTATTTTTGAATAGAAAGTTACGTGATCGAGAGTGTTGCCAGGTATAATTCAAGAAAATCTGTTCTGCCGTTTGAAGATCTATC
Source organism: Parnassius apollo (assembly GCA_907164705.1). Classification (NCBI taxonomy): domain Eukaryota; kingdom Metazoa; phylum Arthropoda; class Insecta; order Lepidoptera; family Papilionidae; genus Parnassius; species Parnassius apollo. Next base: position 427,849 of record CAJQZP010000444.1, read on the forward strand.
GATCTTTTTTAATTCGGTGGTTTAAAAAAAGTTATATATACCATATACTTACTTCAAATTTTACTATTCCGCTTAGGACTTTCTTATATTAACAGTAAACTTTATTAAATAAGTTTACAGTCGAGTCATTACTAATTTAACCGCTAATTTTGTAACATGTACCACTCAACGAACATTAAGATTAGCATAGAATGGTCGTATCACTAAAAATAAGAATGAGTCGTCCGCTGCGATTCAAACCGGTTGACAATGTTGCCGTCATTTTCGCCGACACTGTTTTAAATAAGATATACACATTGGAGTTAGAGGATATTTGAGCGGCGTTTAATCCATATATGGTTAATATTCCTGTTTTCTCCCTGGACAATGACAATAAAGTAAATTTTTTATTACGATACAATAACCATTGTCATATTCCTAAGTGTGGTAAATTTAAAATTTAACGACATACCCTGATAATGCCGTGAGCCAAAACTGGTTGGTTTTTATAGTTAATAGTTTAATAACTTAAACTGAATATAGTGAAATGTACCGTGTATTGGCGGTGTAAGAATTTCCACTAGCTCATATCATCCCGTCGGTGTCGTAAGAGGCGACAGTGGGAAACAATCAGGAGATGGGTCATGGTCAGGTATGTATTCCTAATAACGATTAAAAGTTAAGAAAAGACATTGATTAGCTGCCACCAGCTAGTTATCCGCTAGCCAAGCGTGGCAACTATGGCAAATATCTTTTCCAAGAGGCAACCTATGGGGTAAGCATCTCTGCGGTAGACTTTAACAGGCTGTAATGGTAATGGTGTGGTAATATTGTGAAAAAAGTACAAGAGTTTATCCAAATCACAAAAATAAAATTTAACGACTTCTTTCTTCTATTGTTCTTGTTAAAAGAGCAGTCCAGTGTTGGAGAAGGAAAAAAGGGAATACAGGATGATGACTCGGTCAAATTTTCACAGTCATGATATGTCTGAACTGCAGTTGTCTCGATTGTTTGTTTGGTCGTTCGGGCATAACGCGTTAGCAATAAATCGTTAAACATCTTTTATTCATATCTCTTGCATTCGCGATATCTTCATTAAGGTGTGCGAAAAATATTCTACTATTACAAAGATGTAAAATCATGTTGCTTAGATTAACCTATTCAATTTTATTAAGAAATGACTTCAATTAAAATTTACTTTGAAGTAATAGTTTTTGATAAACTACTTACAGGTTGGAGTAGACCAAATGCGTGCGCAGCGCGTATGTGTAGCGGACGGCAGCAAGAATAAATAGATGAAAACTGTCATAACGCCTTGTCGAACGCAAACGAATTTTTTGATAATGATTTCTTATATTTACGCGAACACTACACATTGAAATAATACTAGTTTTTACGGAATTTATCGCGTATATTTAACTTTTTAAATACCCGACGTTTCGAACGCTTTACAGCACTGCATGGTCACGCTGCTGTAAAGCGTTCGAAACGTCGGGTATTTAAAAAGTTAAATATACGCGATAAATTCCGTAAAAACTAGTATTATTTGAATTTTTTTGAATTAAGAAATTTGCAAAACTTTCATTTTTTATCGGCGCCTGATAAGTACTTTAAAGATGCTTTAAATTTGGTACATATAGTACTACTATGTATTACTCGATTCACCGCCAAACAGTTGAGGGAAAATATTCTCACTATTAATATTAGATCATAAATAATAAAGTCCTGACCGAATTCGGCGGCCATCAACGGAGACAACTTAGTCGCTCACTCTTATATTCCAATGGGACGGAAATTCGACACAATTGGAGAGAGATTAAACACAAGATCGACGGGATTACTTTATTCGGAGGCACAGGAGTGTAACACCGCCAAATTCCTAACTCGGAACTGCTACACAGATTTTCTTAATAGAAAAACCCACTTACCGATTTTGACGCGACCCGTGACTCGAACCCGGGACCTCCTAGTTATCAGACGCGCTTAAGACCACTTGATCAACGCGCAGTCAACTATAGTACTATATTTAATCTCTATGAGTTTAGTAATCCATAACGATATAAAACAACATTTTCAATATCATCATCTGCATAGTTCTGCGCTTCTTCAAAAAGTCAATGCTTCAATCAACCCGCTGATAAATTATATTTTCACCAGTCATAATTTAATAATGCTAATAAATAATAACACAATATTTACATAAAAGAGCAACAAATGCGTCAGTGTGTGAAAATATTAGAGTAATTTAAACGCTCACTGAGGCAGATTTTTTAGAGTACAAATGTGTTACGACCTCTAAAGTATTGAAAATGTATAAATAAGGAACCATACAATTTCAGCGTGACATGTCGGCTTTAACCACAGTAAGTCTACACAACGCGCTCCCGCAATGTTGACGTTGGCCTTTGCAGAGTATTATTTATCAATTTATATCTAAAAATAAAAGGCGAGTCGTTTTCAGTGAGAACGATAAAGGCTATCGTAGCTTGCTAAACAAAACGTGGATAAAACATATTTGCACTGGAGTATTTATATCATCTAAACAGTAACATTGGCGAATACATTTCATTCTCGATTAATTTCGTTATGGATATTTAGAAAACTAGCTTTTTGCCGCAGCTTACAGCAAAATTTTTCAAAACGGAACACTTATGGAGTCACTTCGGTGTCTGTCTGAATGCTACGAATATTTTACGTGGGTGATTGAAATTTGACATTTTTACAATATATAATACAATATACTGAAGTATAATAAGCAGGCAGGTCGACAGCCAGACAAAATAATTAAAAACTACTAATTTGACTTCAGTATCCTTTTTTTAGTTACCTGCGCTTGATTTTTCCCAGGATATATTACAATTAAAGACAACTTTTCAACAGGTTTTTTTAAATAATTTAGATAACCTGCTACGACCACACATAATTTTTTTCAAGGTAAAGTGTAGTATTATTATTTAGATTAGTCAGCAGAGTTACGTCAGATTAACATTTTGAATAAGAGAGCCGTTGATAATTTATTCAAATTATAACGTATGGTGAATTTTAGTGCTATAGATTTATATTGAATTTAGATCCGCAAGCTTGCTTTACATGAATTTATTATAAAGCTTTTTTCCTTAATGAGTTTAGTTACTAAAAATATTTTGAATACAGCATGTTTTCAGAAAATATACATAACTCAAATGGAAATTTGTGGCTCGTTTGAATTATCTTCTTATTTTACTAGTGCATAATGTGAAAAATATTTCAAAACATAAAAACTTGTACTGAAAATTATTCAAAAGTAGTTTTAATTTTTTCTGAATAACCTTACTAGCGGGTACTATTATGTACGTCCAGATTCTAGAATGCTCGTCCGCGCATTCAACGTGTAAGGTCATATGCATACAAAGCGATGCTCATAAAATCTGTACCTTTCACCCTGCGTGTTAATTCTCACTAAGACAACGTTTCATCAAACACATTATACCGACCGGAAGTAAATATTATTTGTACTTATTAGAGATAAAGAATTCCTACACTAGGAGTTTCTCCTGTAGTGGAAGCAGCTTGACACATAAATTGCACAAGGAAATAAATCCAGATCCTGCACAATTATCTTATGGTCATACATATGCTTGTTCCGTGCAGAATTCGAATGGTGTTGGTGTGAGAAAACACGGCACCCTATTACGAAATAGATAAACAATATAAGGCAACTATGCTCAGAAAGTCATTAGTTAAGGTTTTTTAAATAGCAGCTTACGATTTAGAGATATATGAAGAAGAATTTTTGATAATTTCTTGAAATTCTTATTATCTATAACTTATATTGTTTTCTCCATATATAAAATAAATAAACATATCATTTACAATAATCGACGAATTCAACTCGGCTAGGCATCGTTCGGGAGAATACGACACAGCTTTTTGTCAGGTATACTTTAAAACTTGGAGACGAGATTGTACAACCAGTGCATGTTGTAAGTGATGATTTATAGATCTGAGACGTGGTCCTTCAATGCTGGCCGTGTGAGGAAGCCCAAGGTCGCTCAGTGAAGTATGCAGGGGGCTATGCTCAGGGTTTCTCTGCGTGATAAACTTAGAAATGAGGATATCCGCAGTAGAATCAGAGTAGCCAACTTAGCCCAACGGATTAGTAAGCTGAAGTGCCAATGGCCCGGTCATATACCTCGAAGAACCGACAACCGATGGGGAAGCAAGACTCGAGTGGCAGCCTCGTAGCGCTAGGCGAAGTGTGGCGCGGCCCCCCCACTGGATGGAGTGACGAACTGGTAAAATATCCAAAAAATCTATGAATTCAGGTGGATCAGAACCGTAAGACTTGTGAAGGGCTGTAATTATGATGATGATGATGATGATTTACAATTAATGTATTTTATAAAATTATATGTTGCAGTTTGTTAACAAAATTGTTGTTTAACGTCAAAGAATACCGATAAAATTCTTAGTCTAAAGACGGCTTTGCCATTCAAAGTATTTAAAGCAACATAAAAGCAAATAATACTGGCTTGCTTCGTAGCAAAATTACGCAAATATTTTATAACAACCAACATGGCTGTTATAAAATATTTGCACATAATATTTATGAAATTTACACTGTTTTATCATAATATCTTACGGCGATATTAAAACATAGAGAAAATATAGTAAATTATAAAAGTTAAAATTTAAGAAGATTAAAATCCGTCTTACGTAAATAAGATAGCCTTAAACCATAATACTTTTATTGCACTTTCCATAGACTCAGAACAGAATTTGGTTCTTAATAGCCATAAGTGGTAGTAGGTATAGGTGATACGAGGGTGACACTGAAAGTTCTTAGAAAATCAAAAACTGAACAAACTATCTATCTATTTATTCAAAATAGTGTCCATTTACATCAATACATCGCTGCATCCGACGGAACCAATGAGAAAAGCACTTTGCCCACTCGTCCTTAGGGGTCTCTTCGACGACATTTTGAAACGCAACTACTGCATTCTCGGCGTCCATAGAACGTTTTCCTCGAAGTTTTTCTTTTATTTTCGGAGGCAAGGTGCGAGGTTGGGGTTATAGGGCGGGTGATCTAGTAATTCCACGTCGGACGTCGCCAAGTACTGGATTGTTTGCTTGATGGTGTGCGACGAGGCGTTGTCGTCGTGAAGAAGGATCCTACTGCTACCTAACCTGTAGTTTTGACGAAGAAGTGTGCATAAAAACACACTTTTAAGGATCAAAGACATTTATTCTCATAAGAATTTACAAAAATTCACTTAAATGAGAAATACATTAAAAACAAAATACATAATGCGTGTTAGGTAGTAAGTGGTCACCGAGCGTGCCAGGCACAGTACACAAATATTTTATGTTACAAAAATATATAAATAATGCGGGTAGAAATTTTACCATCATATCAGTATTGAAGATCGCCCGTGCAAACAAAAACAAACGGTGCAAGCGAACACAGATACCTGGATTTAAAGATGCTTTGCTAGAATTTACTAGCCATCATAACGAGAATTATTGTAATATTGTTATATTATATTAATTATTAATATGAATGTTTAATGATGTTTAGTAACCGTAGTGATGGTTTTTAATATTTATTCGTTTATTATATATTTATTTGTTTCATAGTTTTTTTTGTTTAGTAAGTAGTTAGGGTGTTATTATAGTTTGTGATTTTGTAGGCTATATTTTACCAGTTTTTTAAATGTTAGCATACTTTTAGCTTCCTTGATATCTACAGGCAATTTATTGTATAGTTGTGCGCTTTCATAAGTGATGTTTCTTTTTCCGTAGTTGGTTCTTGGCCGTGGCAGAATTAAGTTATTAGCACTTTTAAGAGTCAAATCCACTGGATCTGATCAAATAGTTAAATTGAAATTGCAATAAGTTTTTCTCTCAAATTCTGGATGGTAGACAGTGGCCGGCGTTATATACTCGTAAAACGAACTTAAGGTTGAGTTGCTACTGTGATCGTGACAGTTGTCGTTATTAAAGCACACCCTTAGTGTGACATCATCGCTCTTGTTTGAGCTGCAAATGTTTTGGATCGTAGGAAACTCTATAGGCAAAAATATGAAGCAAGCCTCACAATGTAAAGGTGTTACAATGTAGAGTTATAGATGGTATGTTTCTTGCTTATGTTGCAAATTATTTTATGAAGTAAACTTATTTTTTATATAGTTACCTTTGTATAAAATGTATGTTATAGATTTATTCTTTTTTCATAGAGCATTTTCAAGTAAACTTTTTTAAGTGAAACCTTCTTTAAGCACTTTTGGGATGGGCAGAAAGCATTGAACTCGCGTGACCGTCACGCTCGGATACATAAAATTGATGAAAGTAATGTTAAAAATCCAATTCATTAAATTTTATAAAATTGATATGGTTTTAAAAATTTGTTTGTACTATATAAATAATAACCTTTATTTGTCATGTAAAACAACGTAATAAACGAACATTTTTGTACATTTTCTTTTGTTGATAAAATACTTTCTAAAAAGTATTTCTTAACAACCCAAAAATAAAGTTTACAAGTTTGTTAAAATAGCGTACAGGAAGATTTGAATCACAACGCAATTTCACTTCTGACTGATCTAGTGGATTGTTTATTGTTCACATGAAAATAAAAAATTAGCGTAAATAAACCTTTCCGTTTACACGTGGAATGTTTCATCAAAAGCGGTCAAACGTACGACCAACCTATTATGTTGAAAACCCATGGGCTTTATATTACTGCGGAATTGACAAAGCGTCTACTAATTACATTATTTGGTGCTAAAGACACATATAACATCAATGTTAATACACTGGCATCACAATATATAAATAAGAATAAAATTGTCAATCATTATATTTAATATACCCTGTGTAAATGTACTTCAAATAATAAAATGGAGTGGATACATATTAGGGCAGCTTGTATTGTGAGAGCACAATGGCGGTCAATTTATTCCCCATGACGGAAATGCGAAATAAGCAGGAGATGAAATTTTTATGCATTCACTGATTCCGCAATGAGTATCGGAAAACTACTGTATTTCAAAGAATGAAAGTGTACTTGGCGTCTGCACGTCGTTCCATTGGGATTTTTTATGTGGAATGTATAATATTATATTTGTGGTAGTAATTCGTAGTTTTGGTTAAATTTTTACAAGATATTGTTATTCACTTTAACTATTTATATATTAATTTGGAATCTATGGTACCAATAAACATCCTTTCTTTCGTATTTAACAAAATATTTTTGCTGAATATTCAAACACATTATTTCTATTGTTAACATTATTTCTAGATTAGATACATTTTTTTATAGCATAAGGGTGACAAACGAGCACACGGTCCACTTGGTGGTATGTGAATGCTGTGGCCCATAGACATCTACTTTTATCCTCGATTAAGAATTAAAACGCGGATCCGTTGCCACCCCTGAAGACTAAGATGCAAATTCTATCCCCGGTCGAGCCGGCCCATTCGTGCTACAACCGTAATATAAGCAGCAATAAAGCAATGTAAGCTGCTTGGCTCTACCGCGAATGAAATTATCACAAATCTGGTATTGAGATTAATAAATATCAGTTTTTAACAGAATTATTTTTTTTCAAATATTAGAATCAGATAAACCACATTCTTAAAAGATAAAATTATTGCAGCTTTCTTGATAATGCTAAAAAATCAATGATTTTCTGTCGAAATTAATAATGTTTATGAAAATCTCTAGTGTCATGGTTATTTCAAGATATATATACATAACAATATTGATTCTACGTCCTTTCATTTCGCATTATTGTAGCGTCCACCACTTGTAGGCAATTTTTATACATTATGACAGCGAATATTGGTCCATTAAATTTCAAAGATAGTGTTTAACTCATTTCTTTAAAAATTTACCATATGTCGATATACAAATATTCGTATATTGCCGGACGGAGGGAAACCAATCAGGACTCCCTTCCATATTACAAATTATTCAGAATCCCCGTAATATACATAGTTTTTAGTTCATTCTCCTGCTTAACGCAATTCCTTAGATTCCTTTGTATGGTGCGACGTTGCCACTCTTATTAGTTATTCCGCTTTGTAATATTTTATTTATAGGTGATATTTTGTTTATGTAGGTATTCGATAGATTCCTATAGTCTGTTTTTTTCGCAGTAGACAAAAATAACAGATCTTTGTTAGATTCGTTTAGCACAAATAATACAGTTTTTATGATTCTGGTTCAGATTAGATTTAATGTTAGTCACTTAAGTTTCGTATATTGTTCAAAATAATGAAATAAATCCACAGAATGTGCAGTTACGAAAAATACGCAATATCATTTTTGTCTCCGGCGAAAAAAACAGATAGATATCATGATTATTTTCCAACAAGTTATTGGTTTACTAAATACGAAAAAATATCTAGGATTGCCCAGCCGTGATACATTATACATTGGCTATATTATTATTTATTTTACTATTGTAAATAAGTACTAATCGTAGATATTTACAGGTTTAATAGAAGTTCATTTTCTTACATATTGTGACTAATAACCTAATATGACCTTGGGAAGATACTCATTTTATTATAAGGTTTTACTGCATTAACTGCCAATGGGTTGTTAATTTCTACAATAGACCGTGGCGTATTGTTTCTGACATGAATAACTCCGAAAATATAATTTATTTACTTGATCGTATTGAGTTTTGGTGCTCTCACCGCGAGTTTACTTTTTATGGTAACTATCTTAAGGATGAGTGCGAACTATTTCCTAATCTGTACAAAATTACTCTCTACTTAACTAGATTAATTTTAGTAAAAGGCTATTTTTGTTAAATTATGATATTATGTTTGGTTTTGCAGTTAGTTGAAATACAATTTGTTTGTGTTTGTTGTTATAAATATTGGACGCTATATTACTAAAAACATGCATATCGTGCTCTAATTGGCGTCCGTATTGTGGCCTACGTACATTGAGAACTTTCCACGCTTATGCTTGCTTACATTTAATTTTCTTTGGTTATATTTAGAAACTTAGATAAATAAACATGTGTAAGTTGATTAATGTATTTGACATGGACATTGAACGGAGTATTTACCCATATACGGACGTAAGAATATCCTAAAATATTCACACTAAGTTTTATTTGACGTCTACTTCTTCGATATCCGATGTCCAAAGTTCTTGTTGATTATTGCATTTTACTATTTATTTATGTTGATTATTTATTTAGGGCTCAAGGCATATTTTGGTATTTTTGTCGGTTTATACTGTACTCAGTGTAATAATACGGACATCCGAATATCCTAAAACATTCATACTGAATGATATTTGACGTCCATATTTTTGAATTTTCTTATATTTCTATATGTGGACGTCAGATTATCGGTAAAGTTTAATATCGCACGATATTTGACGTCCATATAACTATGGATATATTTATATTTTAATTCCTTGTGTATAAGACACACATTAATGATCATTGCTTTAATGACATTTTTCGCTATTGTTTTATTCGTAATTTAGTGTAGGGAGGTCATGTGGTGTAAAATAGTCACTTTGGTGTTTTATAAAATGTTTCGTTCTAGAAATGATAAAACCCTTAGAAGCTTAGAAAACGTGTGTGAAAAATTTAATTGTATTTCAACTAACTGCAAAACCAAACATAATATCATAATTTAACAAAAATAGCCTTTCACAAAAATGAATCTAGTTATGTAGAGAGTAATTTCGTACAGATTAGGTACAATAGTCGCACTCATCATTAAGATGCAGTGAGAGCACCAAAACTCTACACGATCAAGTAGGTAAATAAATTATATTTTCGGAGTTATGTCAGCAACAATATGCCACGGTCTATTGTATAAATTAACAACCTATTGGCAGTTAATGCAGTAAAACCTTATATTAAAATGAGTTGCTTCACCAGACCATATTAAGTTATTAGTCAGAGGTTATTAGTCACAATATAATAAAACAAACTTCTATCAAACCTGTCAATATCTACAATTGAGTCCATCTTCCTGTACTCAATTAGAAGGTAACTTATACTCAAACAGAATTATTAGTTGCTTACGAAATACCTAACAAGAGTTCTTTTAGGCAGATTAGTACTAAATGTAAAATGTTAAAATATGCAGCATGAAATAAACCGATAAGGCGACGTCCGCATCTTCATTTATAAAAATATAACTAAATTCAAAAATACGGGTGTCAAATATCATTCAGTATGAAAGTTTTAGGATATTCGGACGTCCATATTATGTGTAGGTAAATGTAAGGTTAAGAAAACAAGTTTAAAAGTAAAATTACTAGTACCAAGCGCAGTATAAACCGAACTACGGTCACGGCGGCCTGCATCAACGGAGACTAACCATCGGCGCAAGAGATTATAGTGCACTCTCTATTCCCTCATTCTCATAATCCGATGGGACGGTAAACCGACACGACCGGAGGTAGATCAGGCGCAGGACCAACGGTTTTACGTGCTTTCCGAGGCACGGGGGTGATACACCGCCAACTTCCTGACTCCGGGCTGCTATTGAGAATAACTTGACAGAAAAACTCAACAATTTATTTTTTGGCCCGACTCGGGATTCGAACCCAGGACCTCACGATCAGCAGTCGCACTACTACACCCACTAGACCAACGAGGCAGTCATAACCATATATCACCAAATACAAGTAACACGTTGGCAACGGTGACGGAACGGCAACGTCGCATCTCCTAATTTTGTGCGGAAGTCAAATACGGCCATAAATGAAAGTATTCACAAATCGACAGCAGCGCTATAATTTTTGCAACGAAAATTAGCGGAACTACGTAAATATTCAGTACAGCAAGATTTTAAGAAAAATGACGTCCAAGTTTTTTTTAGATTTTGACATTTCTGTGATCAGCATGACAATTTGCGATCATTGCGCTAAGTCTCCTATTTGACGTCCGTATATTGGACGTCGTAAGCAGGTTGACGCCACATTATATTCAAAATTGGCCATAGTGGACGTACAATAAGTTACGGGAAAAAAATAATATATATATATATATATATATACCATAGACCACATACATACCTTGCGGCAGATTGTACAGAAGACTGAAGAGATACAATCTGCCACTTTGCCTGGCGTATGTGGACTATGAGAAAGCCTTTGATTCCGTTGAAATTTGGGCGGTGCTACAGTCCCTTCAGCGGTGCCAAGTTGACTGTCGGTATATCGAAGTGCTGAAGTGTTTGTACAGTAGGGCTACGATGGCTATCCGAGTACAGAACCAGAGCACGAAACCTATCCAACTGCAGAGAGGTGTAAGACAGGGTGACGTTATAATCCCGAAACTCTTCACCGCTGCATTGGAAGACGTTTTCAAGCTACTTGACTGGAAAGGATACGGTATTAACATCAATGGCGAGTACATCACTCACCTTCGATTTGCCCACGATATAGTCCTTATGGCAGAATCGCTGGAGGACTTAAGCACTATGCTCAATGACCTCAATAGTGCCTTCCAACGGATAGGTCTTAAGATGAACGTGGACAAAATAAAGATTATGTTTAATGTCCATGTCTCACCTATGCCGGTAGTTGTTGGGAGCACTATGCTCGAAGTTGTTGACGAGTACGTTTACCTGGGACAAATAGTCCGACTAGGCAAGTCCAACTTCGGCTGAGAGGTCAATCGACGGACTCAACTCGGCTGGGCAGCGTTCGGGAAATTACGACATATCTTCTCGTCAGGTATATCAATCTCTAAAAACTAGATTTTACAACCAGTGCGTGTTGCCAGTGATGACTTACGGATCTGAGACGTGGTCCTTCACTGCTGGCCGTATGAGGACGCTCAAGGTCACTCAGCGAGCTATGGAGAGGGCTATACTCGGAGTTTCTCTGCGTGATAGACTCAGAAATGAGGATATCCGCAGTAAAACCAGAGTGACAGACATAGCCCAACGGATTAGTAAGCTGAAGTGGCAATGGGCCGGCCATATAGCTCGAAGAACCGATAACCGATAGGGAAGAAAGGTTCTCGAGTGGCAGCCTCGTGGGGGGTCGCCCTACACACACCGTAGTGTAGGGCGACCCCCCACTAGATGGAGTGACGACCTGGTAAGATATGCAGGAAGTCGATGGATGCAGGTGGCTAAGGACCGTGCTTTGTGGCATTACTTGGGGGAGGCCTATGTTCAGCAGTGGACTTGTGAAGGGCTGTAATGATGATGAATATATATATATATATATATATATATATATATATATATATATGTAGTTAATATAAAAAGTATAACATTTATTCTTTTTTTGAAGTTTGAAATGAAAAATAAAGTCATTAATTCACAGAGGTGTCTGGTAGGCTGTAAAAAGTATAACGAAAATCTCATTTGTAACTTATCAATAATGATAATCGAAGTGAACCATAAAATATTGTTTTTTTAAGAATTGTTTAATGATTTTTTTCTTAGTCAGAATAGTCATAGTTATTACGTTTAGCCGGACGGTTGACATCCGCAGTTTTTTTAACTTCCCTCTAAGAAAATTTTAAAATTTTATAAAATACAGAAGTTATTGGTTTCACCCCGATTTTTGAAAATCGAGTTTTCATCAGATTTCGACGTTTTGAGATCCCAGGAAGCTATTCTGACTAATTTCACGTGGACGTCCGTACGGATGTATGTACGTATGTGTGTGTGTATGTATGTAAACCTTTAATAACTTTTGAACGCCTTGATTGATTGAGATGCGGTGTGAGGCGTAAATTTCTCAATGTGGAATAGATTTGGTGATAATATGAACTCATTCGGATGAGAAGATTTTGAGAAATCTCAAAAATAAAAATTTTGAAAAACTGTTTTTTTGGTATAACTTTTAAACGGCTTTACCGATCGATTTCAAAAACGAACAATCGATAACTTCAAAAAATGACGTCGAATGCCGTTTGGAGAATAAAAATCGGTTCATTCGTTCGTGAGATATCGAAAGGAGAAAGAATTCGAAAAAAACGTTTTTTTTTTTAACATAACTTCGAAGTTTCGCAACATAATTTGGTGGAAATTGGAGCGCTTTATATTTGAAACTAGCGGGAAATTCCAGGGATGGCCTGCAGGGTCAACCAATTTCTTTTTAATTGTCTATCTGTTATCAGAAAAATGCTGCTTCACTTCTCCTGTTTTAGTTTTCCGTTGTAGCCTTTTACGACACCTACAGGATAATATGGGTTTGTAGCTTTTTACACCGCTACCTCACAGCAAACTATATTATAATATACATTAACCTGTACGTATGTATGAAAGTAATGCAATTTTATTACTAAGTTTTATTTTCTTTTGCAGACGTATTAAGTACCAACGGCGATACAATAAATTCATGATTATTATAGTATTCAATGGGATCATCGCAGATAGTTTTTTAAAGTTTCATGTTATATTGTTTATATAGATGAATAAGCGAAGAAGTAGGGCAGACAAATCGCCAACCAAGCGTGGCAACTATAGCAACCTGTGTGGCTATCTACAGGGAGCCCTATTTTCAGCAGTAGACTTTTGAAATGCTGTAAATTGCAGTATTTCAGTAAATTAGTAAACGAATATAGGTCAATGTTTACACCGTAGCCGTATTATTAATGGTGGGTACTTTAAAATGCCTCCAATTAAATTTAGATATAGTTACGAACCGATGTGCTACAGTAATAGTGCATATATAGCTTTTAACAAGTGAGTGTAAGGATAGGAAAGTACTGAAATATAATTATGAATTTTATTAAAAACAATTTAACCTAGGCAAATTACACATATAGGGACACTGGCTATACGAATGTCTACCCACAATAAGTCCCGGCGAACCCAGAAAATCGATCTTTGACCCCTTTCCTGACACGGCAACTCACACCCGGTTATCAGGGGGCGAGTTTATTTTCGCCGTGGTGTGAATTGCGAGTGAGCGCGAAATCCTATGGGAAAAATGTACGACTCACAATTCAAGGAACACGTCGGTTTAACCAAGCTTGTTAAAATTTGGAAGCCGGTGTGGAGTGAATAATATCTATATAATGTATATTATACGATAGATATGCATAAATAGTCATGGCACATAACAATCACCATCATTGAGCCAATCAATCATCATCATTTAGCCTTTCAATCCTCAGATCAAATTTATTCATATTGTAATATTCTATGCAACATAAATGAAAACTAACAGTTGTATGAATGCAGTAAATCAATTATATCACTTTTATATTCTGTAAGGTTATAATTTATTTAGTTGATAAATTTTTCTGACAATTGAAAATCTACCGATATTAAAATTAAAATGTGCGAAAAAAACGCTTTTAAATTTCCCAATTAAAAAGTTAAATTAAAGCCTAAATAAAAAGCAAGTTCAGAGTCTGTAAGGTCCCATAGCTAGGCACCGACTTCCTCTCATTTAAAAGAGCATCTCATTAATTTATAGAGCAATTAGTCCGCCTCCCTACTTCAATGGGTGTTAGCGGTCTTTAAAAGTCCTTAATAATAAATAAATTTTATTTCACAGACATGCTATTTACCCCACAATATTTTATAGCAATGAAAATTTCAATCAACAATGCTATTTTTTATTTTTAATTAACTCGGATTGCTCGCGACCTAAAAATACGGAGACCAATTAGACCCAGAACTACCACGACTCGTTTCAAATAATATTTAAGTAAACAAATATGCAAAATAAAGTATTTCTTGATAAATGGTTAAAACTATTGATTAGTGATTCAAATCCCGCGAGGAAAGAGTGTTGTGTGGCCTACAAATGTAAGTAATTCGGTCTCTATACTGAATGGCTATGCGATTTGTCTGTGTACTTTATGTAAAACGCCTGTAGGCTACATCAGTAAATCTCAGTGTAACTTTATTTTAAAAAATGTATCCCTGTTATTGTTGTTATTATAAATTGCGATTGAGGTTTTTTTTGGTATGTCAGATTTTGGTGTTTAACAAAAATTAAACGAATTAAAACTAGACAAAATTATATTTTAAAAAGTCGGTCAACTGCATTGTGCTTGGCTTCATTTTGCTATTTAGTAAAACAATTGCGTAGTCGATAAACTAAATTAAACCTATCTGCTGCAGAAAGCTGATTCTACCTGAATAACCACACTTAGAACATATTATGTGGAAATACGGTAGCTTGATTAGAATATCGATCGCGCTTTGGTTAACGTTTATATTATGATAGTCTGGAAAAAATCACTTTCAGAGTGATAAGACCGCCTATTGTACATACTTTAATTTAGTTTTAACTGAACTTGATGTTTCTGTATTATGGTGTACAAAAAAGAATAAATAAATAAATAAATATGATACTTGACGTTTTAAAAGTAAAAATAATTGGATATTTTTACATAATTAATAAAAAATTAATAAAAAAGCTTCTAATTCTGGTAATCTACGTCGGAAATTATGAGATACAACATTTAGAAATATTTTTTTGGATACATTACAATTAATTTTAGTGGAAAAGTAAATAAGCGTGAAGCTAATATTGATAAAGAAACGAATAACGTAATATCGTATTAATAATGCTATACAGAACTGAGTTCATATTTAAATCATTGGTTCAGATAAAATTTTCAGGAATTTTATTACTGCTAATGTAGCTATAATATCACATGCCATAACATAATGTTGTGTGTGGATACATTACTTATTTTTAATCCGAAAATGTTCTGTCCAGTCATTTTATACGCCATCATCACTATGCAGATAGTTTTTCGACTTTAGCACCAGATATCTCGCACTGCTCGATCTGCTGGAGGCCATGAGACGTTCTTGATATTTATCATGCATGAGGTCTTATGACATCCACGAGACGGAATCGTATGATAAATTACTTAATCTCTCTTACTCGACCGTTTTATCTTAGTTTACTTTTTCCTACAAAAATTTGAAAAAGTACAAATAATCGTAAATATTAAATTAAATGTACTTTATTAATTTTGATAATATAAATCTGTGTCTGTTTATAAATTACTAGCTGTTCACCGCTTCTTTAATTTTTTTGCGCGAAATCCTAATACTTTTCTAAAATAAATGTAGCTTAGGTGACTCCGTATAATATCAAGCCATTTCGGAGCTCATCCAGAGCAAACAGACAGACTGAAAGACAGACAAAAATTTCAAAAAATATTTTTTATTATAAGTACCGTATATACTTTCGCTCCAATTTTATTTATTTGTATGTATAGATGTAATAGATTAAACCACAACGCAGTCTAAAATAGCTAGGGCCGCATTGAATTAAACTATTACGGATTTTATCAGGTTTAATTTACTTTTTTAATTTCCGACATTACGGGTGCTTTACATATTCACGGGGGTACTGATATGTTTGACGTACCGATGTCACAGTTAGCGACTACATTCAGTTTTTGAATACCAATGAAATATAAAAATCACTATAGCTAAGTCATTAATGGACTCAAAGATGCTCTCATACAGTTTCCGGAATCAGCTGTTTGAAAGATTTGTAATTTCGATCTGCTTTGCAGAAGTTGGAGTCGTGTACACTATGTATTTTTTAGCTATAGTTGAGATGATAAACTATGAACTGAAGATGCTATATTACTTCACATGACAATCACATCTACTTCGCGATCGTAGATGTTACAAAGAGGTAGATAAAACATCCGACCCCTTATCCGTTTGACCCATGCTCAGTGTCAGCCTATGACCCGATGAAAGATGCTATTAGCAGGAAAAAATAACTATAATAATAAATAATAAACACTCACGCCTGTCACCCAGAGGGGTAGGCAGAGACTACAGACTTTCATTTAGCACGATCCTGACACACCTCTCTGAAAAAATAACCTATTGAAATTAGGTCAGTAGACCGTTCTTTGAATGTTTTGTATACAGGTAGACACAGTGACGATGCGTTTTGATTTGCAGTTGGTTTGTAGTTATCGCAATCGTTGCGAAAACAGGCACGTATAGTCTATTAACGTCACGGCTCATTCATGCTAATGTTATAAAAAATAAACAAACGTGTCCTAAATAAAATTAGGAGTTTTATATGACTTGATTTGCAGGTTAAGATAGACGTTAGACGTAGAATATTACGTATATGACATGGTTGCTCCCTTCAAAACTTTTTTCTTTGATTATTACTCTTATTTTATTACTGTGATGTGTGGTTTTCTCTACAATTATGAAGGTTAACGATAAAAAGGCTGTTCTAAAAGCATGAATTATTTATTTCTTCGAAATAATATGAAGAAGGAAGAGGAATTATAAAAAAAAATGCCAGTTTTTTTAGCAAATATTCAATAATTACCCAAAATCATAACAATTTCAATATGAATGTTTAGGAAGATTTTAATTTAGTTACTTTTATCCATTAAGACCGATTTACACTTCAAGTACAGAGGCGACTTAACTTGCGAACCTAGCGAGTTAAGTAGAAAACCTCGTTTGAACGGCAATTAGTGAGTTAAGTAGCAAGTTAACAATTAAGTTGAACGGGATAGCTGGCCGGTCTAATTTTCGGCGAGTTAAGTTCGAAGTGTTGCCCTCCCGCGCGTCTCCCGCCACCCGCAACTAAACTCACCACACGTGTAAACGAGCGAGTTTAGTTCAGTGCATAAGTTGACAGGAGCAATGTGTTTGTGTTCGGCCCTCAAAATATAAAATTGTACTTTTTTTTAACTAAACTCGCCACGATGACATATGAACGCTACTGTTCACCGTTTACTGTCAACTACCCTGTAACTAAACTCGATACTGTACTTATCGAAATGTAAATCGGCTCTTAATCTTCACAAAATTTAACAATATAACGACCTTACCCGTAAAAATCGACATCAATTTAAAAATGCTTAAATTTGATCTCTGACTGCCCTCAATGACAATAGAAAGAGACAGCAGTGAACAGCTAAATAATACTTAATTTATATAAGCGATAATCAACGATTATAAGTTTATAAGTTAGACTTTTAATTTTTATTACCTTTACACATTATATAGTACGACTACACGCACACGCGTGCGGTTTTGTGAATATTATGACTCATACGTCGTGACCAATATAATTGAAACCGCATTTTAAAACTTCAACCGATCTTATTAAAGCTAATTTAAAGCTGCAAGTGACCCGAACAGCTGGCTCAGTCACGGAAAGGTCATTTCGTCATTTGTGAGTCATATTCAATGTAAGTTTCATGTTCTAAAGTCGGTCCTCTCGCCGCGGGAATTAGCTCTTAAACCGCGGCAAAATTGAGTTTGAAAGTTATACGCTGCAAACTGCGAGATATAATTTCCGGTTCCATTTAGTTCGTTTCATATGTGATAGCGAATCAATTAACGCTTGCAGTAGACATAAGTAACTCAATAAATATACTTAAGCTGCAGATCAGCTCATGGTTCAAACGGCTTACAGATCTGCTTAATTGAAAGTATACGGATACACTACACATTAAAAAGAAGTTAACTTTTAAGGGTCTTATCTCTTATATTAATTTATTTTATATTCGTATAAATTCATACTGTAAAGTAATAGAAACGTCGGCATATTAAAATAAGTTAAAATACGCTATGAAATTCGTAAAAAATCACGTTAATTATTGTCGTAAAAAAATCATTTAAATGAATTAAAGCGGTTGCAGCGAAGACGATTGACGTCCACGCGCTTTGTCTCCGTAATTCGTATTATTAATGAGCAAAGCAAAACCAAGACCTAATCAGTCTTGGTATTGGTCTCGGTCTTGCTTGTCTGATCATGATCTTAGTCTTGCTCATTCAGTCTGTTATCTATTACATACGTCGTTTTAAAAAAAATCGAGACTTCTAATGGTATATATATATATATATATATATTGTAAAAACAACGGAAGTTATCATTTTTACTTTAGTCATACACTTTGGTCTTGGTCTTGTTCGTTCGGTCTTGGTCCTACAGTTTTGCTTTCAGGGCCGATTTTGCACATCAGTAGTTTGCATGGTCCAGCAAGCAGCATAAACTAATGCTCAATTGCTTGACTGAACGACAAGTTTGAATTAAATATTCCCGAAATTCATATTTGTTATACTAAAACGTCGAGCTCCTTTTTTTTTCAAGCACTTGATCTAATCTAGCGCTGTACCAGTGAACATTGCGGGATCTATTTTATATGTGGTAGAGGACCGGAGACCCTTTTTGTAATGGAAACGAGGCATTCTATGTTAATCCTCAGGGGTAACAATTATTACAGCCCTTCACAAGTCCACTGCTGAACATAGGCCTCCTCCAAGTAATGCCACAAAGCACGGTCCTGAGCCACCTGCATCCATCGACT
This sequence comes from Parnassius apollo, assembly GCA_907164705.1. Taxonomy (NCBI): domain Eukaryota; kingdom Metazoa; phylum Arthropoda; class Insecta; order Lepidoptera; family Papilionidae; genus Parnassius; species Parnassius apollo. Next base: position 447,099 of record CAJQZP010000444.1, read on the forward strand.
TCCTGCATGTCTTACCAGGTCGTCACTCCATCTAGTGGGGGGTCGCCCTACACTACGCCTTCTGGTACAAGGCTGCCACTCGAGAACCTTTCTCCACCGTAGCCAGGAATAACGGGGCCGCCGGGGACTTGGGGCCGTCTATTTGTGTAATTGTTCATGGGGGGTATATTGCCATAGTTGCCACGCTTGGCGAGCGGGTTGGCAACCGCAGTTTTGCCAGTTTGTTGTACAGTTGCTGTTATCAGGAAGATGCTTCTGCCCATCTCCTGTCTATTATATTATTTGACATTATATATTATATTATTATATGATATTCTTAACTGCCACTATACGGCACAGGGGTTCTGTATTTATATTATTACACGCATCTGTATTTTGATTCTTAGTCGAAAAGACATGTAGATGTCTATGGGAGACAGTGTGCTCGTGTGCTAAACTTATAAAATAAAAAAAGAATGGATTTTCCAAAGTCTAAGGTCTTAGGCAAAATAAGCGTAATCGAGTCTTATATATATCTGGCCGTTTCACGACCACAGCGACCACACGAATAATTAGCCGCGTAGAAGATATTAAGTTTCCAATATTGCGTGATTAAATACACCAATAACTAGTACTTACTACCCGTGTCCTTATGGAGCGACTTCGAAGGTAGTCCTAGGTAGGCCAAAGGTAGGTTTGATGCGCGTGAACAATAGCAACAAGCATATCCGAGAAACAACAATTAGTGTTTCTTTTATAGACGTAAGGGTGAACTGACTAGGTATGACTTCTTTTGTGTGTCTACGGGTTCGTCTGATATTATATCAACTTCTTACCCACTTCTGCCGTCAAACCACAGTTCCGGTCTGAAGAGTCAGAGTAAGTACAGGCTGTGAGGCATCCTTAGTCCTCTGACATGACATGACGCATCTGTAGCCTTCTTTATTTTAAGTTTCAGGTGGCCGTAGGTTGCAAGTCACTTTAATTTTATAAATAAATGAAGAAAAACGAGCACAAAGATGATAAGTGGTTACCCAAAGACATCTACATCTAACCTCTATTTAGAATCAATACGCAGCTATGCGTTGTCAACACTGATGACTAAAACTGCATGCCTTGTTACCAGTAAAAAGGGTCTTCGATTTTCATCAGTCTCTCTACGACACACAGTAAGTTCACATAGCAGCATTTCGTACCTATTTTATGCTGGTAATATTGTGCAAACGCAGTCCTTTCTGGATGAAACCTATCCTCTCTTACTGAGACAATAATACAAAGTAATTCGCTCTGGCATGTACAAATAAATTATATTTGAACCTAGAACGGGCGACGTTGCAGGACATAGCAAAAAAAAAAACAAATTGGAAAAATTGGAATATGATAAATCGTCCGTACGATGTCTTCTGCAAAAGCTACTTGGGCCCTGCAGTTCTCGGGCCTCGGGGTATATTCCGGGCGGTACTGGGAGCCTTGTGTAAAGACTTTGTTAGGTTAGATGTTACTTATGGAAAAAGGTTGGTTGTCTGTTTTTAAGGTCAAAGTTGACCTTCCTGTGGCATTGTGGGCTTTACTCCACTCTCTAATCTATATAGAGAGGAGTTCTCTTGGGTAAGGTCGCTCGTCTGAGGACCGAGTGTGTTGCGGCGTAAAGTTGTTCAGGTGTGGGTGTGGCTCGCTGTCTGCGTGGTTGAATAAGCCGCGCGCCATCCGGACCACAAATTCTTCGATGAACGTCATAGCGGCCAATCTCAAGAAATCTTGATTTTGGCCGCTATGACATCGTTCCGGACGTAGCGAGCGACCTGCTCCGACGATGGTTCGTAGTGCTAGGTTCTGCTGGACCTGTAGTCGCCGCCTCTGCGGATCGCTCAGAAGTGCGCACCAGGCCGAAGCAGCATAGGTGATTAGCGGTCTTATATATAATTTGTAGATTTTGATCTTCAAAACAACAACACACACCTAGGAGATCCTTATATAATAAATCTTCTCGTGATGTTGTTAAGTCTATTTCATACTTAAAAGATAGCCATCTGGCGTACAACATGATATAGAATGATTTTATATTATTGTATTCGGCGTGTTGTAAGCATATTTGTTTACTTTATATGAGAAAAGTTAAATATAGTATGAAGTAGTTTCAAAGATATCGGGAAAATTAAAATACAAGCAGACCTGGAAAAATGTCTGTGTTTAAGTATTGGTTTCAATCAACTTTCATACAAAGGGCAAGATATCTTTAACTAATGATACCATTTTTGTGCGGTAGAGCTATGCTGCAGGTAATCTAGCTATACACAACTGCAGCAGGAATGGGTCAGTTTAAATGGGATAGTACCACGATCTCAAAGAATACGAAACGTGAAATAACAGCATAATGCTGCTGTGAGTATGTAATAATGCGTATGGTGAGTGTAGAGAACCGGAGACCCATTTTATTGTTAAAGAGGTATTCCATTGTGGTCCTCAGGAGTGACAGCATTTTGATACGTTATCGATGTAGATATCTATAATACATAGCATCTACTTACCATCGGGTTAACTATATGCTTGTTTCTCACTTTAATTTATTAAAAATTGTCAGGGTGGTTTCCTGTGACCCCAAATTATCATGATTTGATGAAAACTCAATTTTCTTAGCGGGAAGTTAAAAAGGTATTGATTAATATATTATATATTTATACGCGAAAGAACTAAAATCAGTGTCACGTCTGGCAGCTTTATCAATGAAAGTTAGCTTTGCTATCAGGGCTGTATGGATACAAAATTACGATTAATACGGACAATGTAACGTTTTTCGAGATATGCCACATTTCGGATGAAAATTTAATAACTAATTGAAACCATTGTTTTCGATATGGCAACATGAGAGTTAATTTCGGTATTTTATTTTAACGCGAAATTGTGTTGGCGACGCAACCCCTTTGTTCAGTGCTCCAGAACTTGTTCGTTTTGTTTGAAATTGTGAATGTAGATATATGTATTTGCAGTAGGGAAATATCATATGTTCGTATTTGATTTTACCATATGAGTTGTTAATCGATTCATGTTCATCAAAAGTGAAGGAAAAGAAAAGAGAAATCTATATTATTTTTAGTGCGTTGTCAGATATTAATAATATTATTATTACTCAGAATTTTTTATATTTCAAGTGTCGTTTTTTGCTATTGTGGTAAAACAATATTTAGGTTGGTTTCAATTATTTTTTTACCTGATCGTAATAAAATGATTGTGACAAACTTTTTTTTAAATCGAAGTATACTATAACTAATTAAATTCCACTAATTTGATTTTAAATTTTAGGAGAGTAATTTTGTTTGATGTATATTAGATTTTTGTCTAAGAAATTATTTTGACAATATTTTAATTAAAAAAATAAGTGAAGTACGTGATCAAGGATTTTGAAAACCCTGAGACATATTTTCAAGTTTGTATGAAAGATTTAAAAAACGAGAGAGAGCAACTTTGCCACTATCGTACTCGTAATATGTACTTGCAACACAATTAAAGGAGCAGATCATAAGTCTGAGTGTTCTGTATTATATTACGTGGTAAACTTACCTTTATCCTTGAAGTCAAGTCCTATTAATTTCATTAAAAACCCTGATGGCAAATTTGCCACAAAGTGCGGTTTACTTTGCACTTTTCTATTTCTGAGTATTTTGTTTATTTAAGATTAGTATTTTTAAATCTCTAATAAGTACCAAATCTAGTTGAGTACATTGAGTACATTGTTTGTTAGAAGATTGGTCCTAGATTTTTAAGTCCTTCCAAAAATGGCAAAGTTGCCAAGCTTTACAGTAAGCTCAGAAACGTCACATAATAACATAATATTTACGGACGAGTAACCCGTAAACAGGCGTACTCGTGCGTTTGGAGGTTAATAACAAGCCATCAAACATATCGGATTATATGTCCATTTCCAGTTGCAGTCCAATTTCAGAAATGAATCAGTAATATTTATTAATTGGATAATAATGTCGTGTAACATTAAACGTATATTTCACTTTTATCTGTATTTCATTGTAAATTTAACTGTATTTTATGAAAAATATATTTTAATGGAAAGTACCTAGCTAAAAAAACAAGCGTTCTCAATTTTGAAATTGTTGTATAATATACTTGAACACATTTATTTTTATTGTAAATACTTTATAATGTAAATGTAGTGAGTGTCAGGCATTGTGAATTACAAAAACGTGAGGATATCTCTTTTCTGAAACAACAACTGTTAATAATCTCATTTTCAGTTTTTTATTAACATCGTCATTAAAGCCTATCACATATTAATTGCTGAAAGTGAAATTTCCGTCTAGAGATAAACGGTTCAAGCTATTAATATGGAATTTGCCGTTGCAATTGCCCCTATCTCGGATAACGGAGTTGTTTCCGATTTCAGAAGTGTGATTCGATTGCGGTTTTGGCTTCGCTCTAAGCAATATTAGTATATCGGTTATTTTATCCATTACTTCATCGATTTATTAAATGTTTGCCGTTAGGTATTAAGGGATTTGTTTTTATAAATGCTTCTTAAAATGTCATACACAAATATGAAATCTCTATAAAAAATATAATACATTTGTTAGTGACTTAAAAAAGACAGTTACCACATTTTATCCTGTATATGTTGTGGGATAACAAAAGGGTATTACCACACCGATCGATGTCACTGATCGGGGCCAGGGATCGATGTCGATCGATTGGCGTGGTAGCTTTAGCTGATCGACGGATACTGGTCGATAAAACATGACGTATTTCGACAATTCATCGGTGTCTGGCGGGTACTCGAATAATTAAACAGCTCGATCGACGTCGACCAATCCATTCTACCATTGATCGATTGATGTGATAGAAAAATTTCGATCGACGTCGACCAATCCACTTCACCATCGATAAAAGAAACTCTCAGAACACGAATTGCGAATGAATGTGGCTATTACGGTAAATATTTATGAAGGACGCCCAGAGACGAGACAATGACGATATTAACATTATTTATTTAAGTGTATTTGAAAGAGCTTTGCAGCAAGATAATTTTAAATTTGAATTAACTAAATACTGCAATTTAATTAAATGAATAATTTTGTATGACAGCAAATTCAAGAGGAACTTTAACATATTTGAGCGTTCGGTTTCAGTGGCATTGTCATTATAGTTTCGAAAATCCTTACGGAATTCTGTATGTAGATGCCTCGCAAATATGTAATGGCTACATTACGCCATCGCCATGCTTACAGTTGACACATTGCTGGCCACTGATGCATTCTCTATAATATATGCCTGTTTTGTATGCATGGTTCGAACGTCGTTATGAGATTGTTTCATGTTCGTGTGACATGTACGTTGTCTGTGGTTTTATTTTACGTACCTAACAATAAGTTAAAATATGACGAGACTAAGCTCACTATCACATAAAATATTAGCGAGACAGCTTGTACTGTCGGTGTGTGCTCTTTTGACAGTTTATTTTTCTTCAAAAAATCTTAAAATAGCTCTACCACGCTAATAATATCATTTTTTTATGTTATAATATAATATGTGAAGCTAGCAACTGCAAATTGCTACAACCTTGTAAGCTGTAACTTTTAACAACGGTTTGTTAAAGTATTTTTATAAGGATTTTATAATTAAACTAATTTAGACTGTTCTTTTTGTTCATCAGTTTGAAAGAGTCCACTGCTCATCATGAGTCTCTCCCTCGTTGCGAAGACCTGTGGTGTGGTTAGTTGAATGAGTATCGATATGACCGATTTGTGACTGCAAGTTTTTTTTATTAGTCGATTTTTCCATAATAGTCTTAATTTGATTTGAATAATAATTATTAAAATAATCCGCTATTATTTTAGGATATGTCACATACTGTCCTTGGATCTTTATTTCCTCATTTTTTTCTTTAAGTATTTTTGGCTTCATTGCAGCTTTTGTTTTATTGTAACTTGTCTCAATGAAATAACAGTTTTGAGCTTTTTGTGTCAGTTTAACAATTTTTTTTATATCTCTTTGTGTAGTTTTAAAATTTTTGTTTTGTATTTTTAACATAGAAACATAGAACATCAGTCTTAAAACAATGCTGCTAACAGTACTAATACTCGCGATAACAACTCTAACTAAGTTTAAAATTGGCTGAACACCTTCGAGGTAAACGATTTTAGTAGAGTGATAAAATAATACCATGATCCGGTGCTCGAAAGATATTAAATTAAGTTCCTGAAAAAAAAATTATGTTCATTAATAATTTTATTATAGAATTATAAAACATTTGGTACCCCTCTAAAACTTCTTCGATAATACTTTGTGACCTGGACATTGACCTTCGGCAAATAACTTCGTGGGAATTATCAGCCTTAGCCGCAACGCTGGACAAGTGGGTTAGCGAGCTCAGTGGCAGGGTTTTCGCACCGTTGACTTTACTTCCGTCGAACCGTGATCATTTTAAATCAGGCCAAGCTTAGAACATTTTCATTGAAAGTCGGACATAATCTCTGTCCTAGTTTCGCTAAAATGCAATGTTTTTGTGTGTGTTGAGTGAATCCTTGGATGCTTTAGATTCACAATTAGACCGGGTAGGTGGCGAGGTTGTGGAGATCTAGAAATTACACGAAGCCTGGCGGATATCACCACTAGAAAATAAATTTACGATCTCTTGTATAAAATATACATGTTCGTAAGGTTTAAATTTACTGTTCCCTAAAACACATAGCAACAAATATTTATATTAAAAAAGTCCTAGTAAAAACTCCTCCGAAAAAGTTTTCCGTAATAGTGGAGGTTTATATATATATATATATATATATATATATATATATATATATATCTATATACGTGGTAGGCATACTATGTTGCTGCTATATTAGTAGTATAGTTGTAGCACAAATGGGTCGGCCAACGGGCAAGAACCACGCTCTCACAGAATACCAGCGAAAAATAGCAGCTCAATGCTGCTATTTCAGCTTGTACGCTGGTATTCTGTGAGAGCCGACCTTTTAAAAGAAGTGGGCTCTTTTTAGAGGCCATATTACCTGTAATGTACTTTACTTATATTTTTATAGGTGTATGTTTCATATGAAATATTGATCTAGGACTACAGTGGATGCTGTGGCCCATAGACATCTACAATTGACCTCGATCAAGAATCGAAATGCAGATGCGTTGTCACCCCTGAGGACTATTATGGAATGTCTCAATTCCAGTAAAACGGGTCTCCGGTTCCCTACATTCATCATACGAAACACAGCAGCATTAAATTGCTATTTTACTCCGAGTAGACCCATTCGCGCTACAACCATAATATAGCTGCGGCGTGGCTCTATCACGTATATGTTAACCCTGTAGTGGTGCTGTAAGAATATCCAGTAACCCATATGATCCAGTGGGCGCAGGAACAGAAGACGCAGCGAGACTGAACCAGGACTGCTGAAACTGAAGATGTCCAGATCTTCAGCTTCAGCAGCTTCCAAGGACATAGTCCTATTCTTATTATTATGCAGCATATTCCTGTTAACAATTGAATAAAAATAAAAAATGCGGTTGCCAAACGTGGCAGCTCTATCAAATATCCCACTTATGTGTCAATCTGTAGGGGAGGCCCGCTTGCAGCAGTAGATTTTTGGAATTCTGTAATGGTAATTCTAAAATGTAAGATAGCAATTTAATTAACATTATGCTAATATCAGATATAAGATTAAAAAACTCTTTAGAGAAATATTGATCGTCTATTCTGAGTTATGTGTATTCCTGAGTTATGTCGAGTGTTTTCATATATATCATGTTAACACATAGAACCATAAATAAATCATATTTTATAAATTATGATTTCTTCATTGCTTTATCACCTTTTAAATTGTATTATCTAAGAAACGGTAGCGGCACGAATATAGTATGTATCTTATTATATATCGCGTTTCCTAGACGCAAAAAGGTTATAAATAGATCTAATTTATTTTGAATCTAAGATTACACAGTATACACGTATTGCCCAGGAAGTGTTGACGTATCATCGCGTGCTACCCACTCTGATAGAATAATTGAGTAATCTAAATTTGAATGTCACCGTGTTAAATTTTCCAAAGAGTACCTATGGTAACTGTGTTATTTTATTTGTTTTTTATTGTAATTATTTTGTGTATAATTATATGATTATGAAAATTTAACAGGATTGTGAAGCTGTAAACTTTCTTATTAAAAGGAATAATGTATTTCCATCAGTAAACATAGTCTAATTTTCATACTTTGTGAAATTGTTGCAGATATAATAAAAAACTAGATCTGTACGTTTTTATTTTAAAGAAATATTGCTTACTACATTAGTTATTATCATCTAAATATCTATATTTATGAATTAGAACTTCCGTGAGCGGTTATTTATTTATTTAAACTAAAGTTATTACTAAAAAAGAAAAACCGACGAATTTAATGAGATCAAAATTGTCTCATTTTGTGGGTGTGAAAACGTTATCGCCCGAAACAATATTACAAAAAGGAAATGTAGGCGACCAAGACTTGTAACTCTCTCTGTCACACGACGAAGAAGGCAGAGCGAGCGGTATGAAACAGATAGCATTTTTGAAAATTCCTACTTGCGCCGGGATTCGGCACTTCACAATCCTTTTAACTATTCCAAAACTACGAATGAATTATAACAAATTTTATTTAAGAATTTATTGCAACAGAAATATGTCCTATAACTCTTCAGTACATATGAGGTATCGACATGTGCATCGCAGTGGCTGTGGCAATGCTGTTCCAGCGTCATGCTGAGTCAGATGCCTTTTCATTGCCACAACTCAATGTATTTGTGTATATTGTTATTTTTGCTTGGTTTGCTATTTAATTTCGTCAAAATTCAACGTTGTGTTGAGTATGACGAATGAATTGTTCTTTAATTCATTCGATGATATTTATCTTTATATATTATAACACCTAAATCTTCTGAAAAAAAAATCTGTACGTAAGTTTATTACTGAATTCCGCCTAAATTTCTGTACCGATTTTGATGACATTTTTGTGTGTTTGTTAGGTCGCTTGATAATTTAGATTTACAATTCGACTCGTTAGATGGCGCTGTTGTCAAGCTAAGAAATCACCCGTGCGAAACCATGGTTTGGCACGGTTGTCTCGGAAAGACTTTTATACATAAAAGTTTTTTTTAAAAACTGAAGCTATTCAGTTCCACTACGATAGACAGGATAGTTTCTCTATTTTAGCTTATTGTAATAATTTTCGTATAGTATTTAACTACGTTTAATAGGCATGTAGAATAGCAAAGTTAGGTATTTCACACCACATTAGCTGCGGTCCGATGAAAGTGGCAAGTTCTGTGATATTTAAATCATGAAATCAAATTGGGATAATGAAACGACACAGTTGGCAACTTGTTGCTAACTGTGTTTCATTTAAACGCTCAATAGTAGGCTTTTATCGAATGATGCGAGTTTCACTTTTAATGTTTCACTATTATTGTGTAATAATAAAAAAATAATGTATGTAACTTAATAGTTACCTTAGCAGCCTTAGCAGAGTATGTAATGTACTATGCTATCGTATACATATTTAATATAAAGGTTTTGGATATATTTTATCATATAATTTATCAGACACGATGCCTTTATCAATTAATTGTAAGTTATTTGAATTGTAGTGGATAAAGATACTGTAAATAACCATGTCCTTCAGCGGTCTGAAGGACATGGTTATTTACAGTATCTACCGTACCGTTTACCGTATTTACCGAAATCTGGTCACCGCGACCTGTCTCAACGATATCTAGCCATCTGCACGGGACGGGATTAAAATGCACGGTGTGTGAGCAAGCACAGGTAAACTCTCACTCGTAGTCCGATGTGACGGCAGTCCCTTACGATCGAAAAGAGATTCCCCGCAGGACCAATGGTTGCGGTAAATAGTTATAAAAAAACTACTTTCTAAAAGGCCGGCAACCACAGAAATATTTGCCGGCAACGTACCTGCAATTCCCCTGGTGTTGCGGTTGTTCATCAGGGCACTCGGTCACCGTCAGGTGAGCCGTATGCTCGTTTGCCCCCTCTCCTATAAAAAAAATTGGTTAACACTGCAGGCCATCCCTGGAAATTCCCGTTAATTTCAAATGCAAAGCGCTCAAAATTTCACTAAATTATGACGTTGAATATGAAATATCGGAGTAATTTAAAAAACAATTAACAATTTTTCAAAATTTTTCGTTAACGATAGCTCATGAAGGAATCAACCGATTTTGACCGGACCGGCGACGATCGACGTGGTTTTTCAAGGTTAAATGCTGATTTGTTTTTGGAATCGATCGGTAAAGCCTTTTAAAGGTTATTCCAAAAAAACACACACACACACACACACACACACACACACACACATACACACACACATATATATATATATATATATAAAAAAAAAAAAAAAACAACATACATACATACACACACGATCGAAAAATTGTCAGGGTGACCTGTGAGCTCAAAACATCGAGATTCGATGAAAACTCAATTTTCTTAGCGAGATGTTATATATATCTTTCGACTTAAATAATCTGAAATGGACTATAGTCAAATAAGTTCCACTACGTTATATGTGACCGTATACCATAAGTTTGCTGTAATCGTAAAGACTACGTACGTATACTATAACCCCCTAAGTTATAGCAGTTATAGAATATATAGCGGTTATTTTGATACTACAGACACCTCAAAATTTTATTTACCTATATGTGTAGATAACTGTCAAGTTGCTGTAAGAATATCCAGTACCCCATATTTCCTGTCATTTTTATAACATTCAAATATATAATATTGTGTACGTTTTCTTCTTTCTTTATACTATTCCGTAAGTCTTAAAAAGTTTTCGTAATAGTACTGACTTTAGTGTTTTTAAATATATTGAAAGCCCTGGTGCCAATTCCCAAAAAAAAAGTTGTTTTGTTATTTAATTTTGTTTCATGATTGCACCAAAGTCCATCGAAATATACATATATCAAAATTTTAAATATCGCCTTCAAAAGTAATTAATTTCAAAGTAATAATATTTTTGAAGTGGAAAACCCACATCATTTAATGAGCCGCCGGCATTTTACAGGTTAATAATTTTTAATTAATATTAGAGTGCCTGTCAACGTATTTACATTTCATTAACGCACGACAATAATTATGTAACGAAACTCACTTTTTGAAACTCACTTTGTGCGAACCTACAGGAGGTTCGCACAAAGTGAGTTTCAATTTTTAACACATTACATGGTCGTACTCAACTATAAAATGGAAATTTCAAAATTTAAATATGAGCATACAGAGCCTGTTTGTAGATCCCATAATGACAAGTCGGAAGTCACTTTACTTTATGGCTCTAGTAAACATGCTGTTATTTGTGAAAGTTGTATTATAGAAATATTAATTTTTTGTTGCAATGTTAGCAGTTAAGTAAAAATTTAGTGGCCCAATGGACTTACCTAAATACAAAATATTTTGAGATTTGAAAGTATTACATCTAATACTAACTAGGCCATATAAAAGAGATAACTAGAAATTTGCCTATTTTAAATAAAAGCCATTTACCGTTTGTGCTCATTAGTTTGATGTGGTTTTAGTTTTTAAAGTGTAGGTATGTAATAGTAGTCGTCTCTTGATACTTCTCACCGAAAACGTCGTTGATATTTCTGTTTCCTTATACAAAAATTCACGTTGTCTCATTTATTAATCATCGTCTCGCTTTAAAAAGATTCACCCAATTCTTTGATATATTTATTCCCAGTCACAATGTCGCTTAACTATACAAACAATGAGTCCGAGCTCCCTCGAGGCGACTCCTTGTTTGAATCCTTGCTTTGTGATGCAATTATTAACGTTGGCATTCAGAGCCGTCCCGTAGTGTAATGCAGAGACTTACTCTGTTAATTAATTTACATGCAATTCAGAGTGGTGGCGCTGTACATGTAAATAACACGTAATTCATTTTGCTCACTCTACTCCGCGACAGTCACAGTTTGAAATCTAATTAATCTGTGGAACTCAATTTATTAGGATCTAAATTGAATGTTACTTGAGATGTTTATTTGTGGAATGATACCAAGTTCTATACACCAAAACATTTATTAAGTAAGTCTCTCAAGATGATACTGAAAACCATATCAAAATCTCTAAAGAAGTTTTAAAGTTTAAGCAAATAAACAGACATTATACATCGATAAGCGTCCTTATTTAATACTACTTAGTGACTAATATTATCGATAAATATTATATTAAATTATGCTATCTCTGTGTTCTTCAATTTAACGGCACTCCCCTTACTGCCTCGGTTAGCACCGGAATCCTCGGCGTTGACATATCGAATGGCGTTCAGTTTTGTGATCACTTGTAGAGAAAGGCTAAATTGGCCTCTGAAAACTTCGTCGTGCTCAGCAGAGCGGGACAGTGTTTCATGCCAGCACACTACTTACAACTTTATAAGGCGCAAGTCTCACATGGAATACTGTTTTCATCTCTGGCCCGGGGCACCCCAGTACCAGCTCCTTCCACTTGACCGCATCCCGCGCAGAGCGATTTGAATCGTCGACTGACTTATTTCTGTTTCACTGGCGCTGCGAAGTAATGTTGCATCAATTTGCATTTTCTATTGCATTATCTACATGGAAGCTCTGAGGAATTGTTCGGATTAATTCCAGCCACCAAATTTCACAAACGCTCATCGCGATAAAATTCACGATACCATTCACACCATCTGGATGCTTGGGGGTCCACCACTGTGAGTTTTACTGGGAGTTTTCTTCCTCATACGACCTCTTTTTGGAATCGTATAATAACCACCGGAGATTTTCCGGATCGGCAACGCACCTGCAATTCCCCTGGTGTTGCGGTTGTTCATGGGCGGCAATTGTCACTTACCATTAGGTGAGCCGCATGCTTGTTTTACTTTTCTACTATAAAAAAAGAAAAATCAGCCTTGTAAACATTTAAAAATTTACGTAATAACGGCTTTCCGTATTTTTCGGTTGAATATTTCATAATACATCCGAAACAAACTTTAGTGTGAAAACGTAAGTTGTTCAAACACACAAAGAAGTAGTATAGATAGCTTTTTTTCAGACTGTGTACTTGGCCTACCTTAGATTCTATTCCTATTATACTGCTTAGACTAGGTCAGTTAATTATTGCGAAGTAAAGTTGTCTGTCTTACTATTTTGTCTTTTGAAACAGCTATACTACTGTTGACTGTTTTGTTTTAAAGATTCCCATATACATTACGATCATTCTTTACGATCCGTCGGTTCAGACTGATCGAAACGACGGATTTGTGGTGTATGTTACGATCGTCAGCGACTAACTTGATCGTAGACGACATCGGAGGTCGCAACAAAAACCCAGGCAATCTTGAATATCGTACCGATAAATCGATTGAGTATGGATCTTTGCGACCGACGAGGTAGGTACGACGGTTTCGTCATTCTAATACAATTATGCCAGTCTTTTGGGTGGAACTTCAATTCCCATAAAATATATACATGCGAATATTGATGTCGTTTTGATAGCCAGCCATGTTTAACCCATACTTATCTATTATAGATTTTATGTAGCCGGAATAAATTTACAGCCAAATAGGCATAGAAAAGAACCTCCATTTTCCATTTTAAAATATGGCACGCAATTAATTATTCGGGTTTCTGTCTGTGATAGCACTTTTTTTTCGTTACAAAAAAGTAAATGATCGATCGCAACAACCAATCGTTTCGTGTGTGAGCGGTAAGCTTTGAACGAGCTATCGTCACGATATCCTTTCAGATTAATCGTAACGATGGATTGTTCCGCATATAGGGCCTAAATTAGACACTTAGGATTATTGTCATCTTATGATGCAGTTTAATTTATATTGATTTCATCGGAATAGACCAACCGTGTAGTGACAGTATAATGACATCCACCAGCCCATATCTTCCCGTAGGTTTCGTAACAGGCGACAGAGGGAAATAAAACATGAGAGCATATTTTTGATAACAACTCCGGTTGCCAATCTGCTTGCCACGAGGCATCTACGCTCTGTGTGGCAACATATTGAGAAGGCCAATAAGTAGACTTTAATAGGTTGTAATGGTAACTAAGAGCAAAATTTTATTTCAATTAATAAATCCAATCGGCAGAGCTATTTTATTTTAAAATAACATATCATAATGTGAATTCATACATAGATGAACGTAATAATCTCCACATCATAAGACATTGTCAATTTTTTGTATTGTACTATTGTGTAGCATTCTGCATATAAATTTTTAGTTTCACATGCAAATAGATTCCTTTTCACTAAATAAAAAAAATAACAAAGAACAGGCTCCATAATACTGTACCTACGCACTTAAAAACATAACAAAGTTTCTTTTGATTCGAGTTGAAAGAATAGCTCGGATAGAACAGCAGGAGTTCATTACAGGTGAACTAGGGCGGCGGAACTAGCGTCGGAAAGTACGGAATAACATTCCACTGCGTTTCCTTTACGGTGTTGCGATGTTTCCCCGGCGTGCCGCGTGTCGTTGACATATTGCTACGAACACTGCAATCTGAAATAATTTTAAATCGCAGCAATTTAATTTCCCCTCGCACTGTGTATTTCAAGATTTATTTAAATATTTTTGTTATAGACATTGTTGTAGTGTGACCACACGGTTAAGAATTAAGACTTAATAAAATAAAAAGTGCAATATATTGCAGTGTGTAACGAATTTGTAATATGCCACCTTAATTTTTTTAGCTTTTAGACCATGGTCTTCTCAAACTTTTTAAATTATGTATTTTTATGTATATTTATGGCTAATGCAAAAATATATGTCGCTATAATTGCAAAAGAAACCTATTTGCAAAAGCAGCCGGGAAATGAATTTGTAGCGAATACTATAAAATACACATAACTCTATTATTTTAACCGTTATTGCAGCTGAGTGCAACTTTTACCACTCAAATAAAAAATAAAAACAATTTCCGTAGAATAATGGCATTACTATTCGTGTACTGTGCTCTTATAATATGTGAGTGTTGCTTGTTTTTATATAAGTGTCGTGTTCTTTTTACTACAGAATATCATTTATTACACTTTAAATTTCAGTTTCAATTAGCTCTGCTTTTGTCAATAGTGAAGATATTAATAATAGTACTACTTACTCATTTTCTACGAAAGAAAAGCAAATCGACTTGCCACCCACAAATTTTGTTGTAAGGAAAGACACTCGTAGTATTTCTTTTGATACGTTTTTAGCACTTTTGTTTCAAGTTTCCTTAAAACAGTTAAGTAATATAAAACGAAGTATTTTGTTAAACTATGGTTTGAGGACGCCAGAGGTGGATTTAATAGAAAAAGAATTTAATTTCAGTCACATTGAATATGAGTTAAGTATGGTGTATAAACTTAAAGATTTGATTAATACGACTAAATTTGAAGAAACGGAAGAGTTTATGTTAGATTTAGTGGAATTATCGAATCAAGTTCTACAGAGTATCATTAGAAATAATCTTGAAAATGTTGGAGGTCACCTGTTGCAGGTAACTAAGTGGCAGAACCAGGATTTGAAAGATAAAATATTAAGACAACAATCTAAGATTGCTATTCATTATATAGAAAGAAGCATTTGCGAAATATTATCACTTTGTTATGATAAGATATATTATACAGAATACGTAACTGACTGGTTAAAACAATTGTTGAATTCAAATGCTTACATTCTGAAATCATTTTTTGAAACTGTTTCAGAATTACTTGATAAGAAATTGTACACTTTTAAAACTAATCTTAGTTTTCGTATTAAGGTCAAGGAATTTATAAAATCAAGCGCAGAAAATCAGAGAGACGTCCTTGACTTCATAGATGAAGTTATCACAAAACCAGTAAATATATTTAATGTAATCTCACCTTCTCTCAAGCAAATCGCTATTTTGCTGTCGTACTTATTTCGAATTGTAGACCAAAACTATGAAATGAACAGTGAAAATGTTATTATATTAAGAGACATCAATATAAACTTGGTGCAGTGGATTGTTAGAGGTGATATAAATTTAAAAACGGTACTAACTTCGGCAACAGAAAACATGCAATTAAATTTGAAAATATGGCCATTGCATGTTCAGGGTAAAATTGATTTAATTTGGTCAAAAATAGTTTATTAAAGGTTTTTTTTAAATAATAATCAAGCTGCTTGGCTAAAAAATAATATATTATGAATACTAGCCTCCATCTGTCCATACATCCATTATAGCTTGTAAAATTCTACTGCTGAACTTGGATCTGACCCACCGATTACAGACCGCCTCACACTTGCTATAGTTGCCACGCTCGGCTGGCGGGTAGACAACTGCAGTTTTTCATAATATTTACCAGGAGTTCATACGAGCCACGCTGCAGCTTTATTATGGTTGTAGCACGAATGGGTCTGCTCGACCGGGAAAGGACCACGCTCTCCCAGAATACCAGCGTAAAATAGCAGCTTAATTCTACTGTGTTTCGTATCATGAGTGTAGATAAACCGGAGACCCTTTTATATTGGAAAGGAGGCATTTTTTATAGTATAGGGTGACAAACAAGCACACAGTCCACCTGATGGTATGTCACTGCTGTGGCCCATGTCCACATCTACATCTATCCTCGATTACGAATTAAAATGCAGATGCGTTGTCACCCGTGATGACTAAGATAGAATGCTTTATACGTGGTAGAGCCATGGTGCAGTTATTATTCATTAGCTTTATTATTCAATGCTTATTCTATTTTAAAAAAATCAGGAAATGCTGCTGCCTACCTTTTATTTAGTTTCCCTTTGTCCCTTCGACACCCACGAGACTATGTGGGTGGTGTTATTAATTATTTTATTATATTCCGGCGCTTGTGCAGTGTGCCAGTTTTAATTTATTAAAGTGCAATTCTGTCACGACTTAAGATGCATTTACTGATTGCAAAATTTGTACTGCTTTATTATTCAAAAACCATTTTGATGTTTCGTTGGGAACTTTTAACATCTATTATTTTCTGCAGATTAATATTTTAATTATACATACGAGTACGTGCTTATTATTAGTAAAATAATACTTTTAAGATCCTTATTTGTTACGCTCGGGCTTGTTAAATAGCTGCATAAATTTTGTTTGACACAAATCTTATCAACGGGCTTGTAATGCACCAAGAGGATGTATGTGATATTGGATTTGATAAGAAATAAACGTTATTAAGATAAAAAAAACTTGTAATCTGTAAATAATAGAACATATGTGTAATGTGTAATTTTATATATTGTTAACACGTCACATCAAAACCATTTTAACTTCATTGTAGAACATAAGTGTTATCAAGAATGATTCAGCTGGTATGTAATTGGAAGGTTTTCCTATACTGAACAGGCCGGGCAAGTGACTTGATAGTCGCTGAGCCCAAACACACACTCTTTGGTATCGCGGTTTTTGTAGATGAATTTTTCGCAATCAGTTGGCCACTGGAGCCTCATCCATTAGTCAGCAGAGCGCAGGTTACTCTGGCGTTGGAAAAAGGCCCTTGAGTCAGACTTAACTTAGAGCCACGCTTCAGCGTTGCAGCACGAATGGGTGGGCCCGACAGGAAATGGTCAATGCTCCTCCAGAATACGTAAAATAACAGCCACGTGTATTATAGCTACACGAAACATAACAATAAATAGCTGTTGCGTTTCGTGTGGTGAGTGACGAGAAGCGAAGACCCTTTCAATTAGTAACCAGTCTTTCTATTTTAAACTTTAGGACAGCAACACATTGAATTTTGATTATTAATCATATTACTGAGTAGACTATACAACTGAACTAAACTAAACCATAAACTAAACTGCTGTATGTAAAACGTGTCATCCCCTTTCTATAAAAAAGAATTTCTCATACGCGATGAAAGTTTTTAAGTAGGAAGACTATCACACACACTGATTTTTGCTTTTTTCGTGTGTGTTAACAGTTATAAACGTTTCGTGAGTGTTTATACATAAAAATAATATAATTTCAAAAGTAAATGAGAATACGTTCTTAAAATATTAAATAAGTGCTTAATGTTTTTGTCTACAAAGGGTATTACAATAATAAGCTGATAATTAATAGCTACCTAAGGACGCCTGTAAACAACTTAAAAGAAAGAAAACTGTGTGCCTTACTTACATCCTGATAAACTGACTCTCTTCATTCTGCTAAGCATAACTGTGACACAGTGGGCACACTGTTGCTTGATTGCATGAATGCATAACCCAGTGGCATACAAAGGACCACTGAGTAAAAAGACAATTCTCGAATTATATACATTAAACAACGAAAATTATTAATCCTCAAGCTAAGGTTCTACCTTAGTCTGAGAATTAAAAGCGGTACCCACTACTTACTTTAATGTTGAAAACAAGGTCCTTTAAGATTATTGAATGTAAAAAATCACTTACAGTGAAGAATTTCATTAACAGTAATTAATAAAATAAATGTAACTTAACGTTTGATATTAAGTCACAAAATAATAATTACGTTGACAATCAGTAGCTCCAATTGTAATTGTCCTTTGAAGGTATAGAAGTAATTATACCGACACCAGGAAATAGAGGACGCTAACAGATATTACATTTTTGTTAAAATATAACGTTGAATAAGCATATGTTTTTCAGCAAAAATGAAAGAATATTTCATGTGGCGATAATCATTTTATCGAACCAATTTAAAATGAATCTACAATACATGTATTTTCATAGCAATCGTTGCAATCAATTTTGGAAAAATTGACATGAAATAAATAATGGTTTAAATACTATCTCACATTTTGACTTTTAACGTAGCCACGTTAATTTATGATTTCAATTGAATCTAGTTATAATATCGAAAATACAATAAAATATTTTATTAAAATTAAATATAAATTATACATTTATTGGTGGCTTAAGATAACGATCTCTAATCGTATCGACGACGATATTGTTATTAGAGATATAGTCACAGTATAAATATAATTGAGATTTGGTATACATATCAGAATGGTAATGTTACTTGTGTCTGCCTACGAGGCTTTTAAATGAATATTTCAATTACAAAATTAAATTTCTCATTTGTCAATTTACGTCGAGGAATTTTTATGTGTTGTTTATAGTTTTTGTTAGTAAAAATAATATTCCTTACGACGAATCGATCGAAACGATCCTTAGAGTGATAGAAATAATCTTGTGAGAGACTTGAAGCATTTCGATCTTTATTACAATGGCAATAGTCAAAAATAATATTTGTTCCTTACAAAGAGATAAAATAGATCCTATTTAAATGTCTTTGGTTCATTAACATAAAACATCTTTGTCAAAATTAATTTCAAAAACCGAATCAAATTCGCAAGTAAAATATTTACAGTATAATAATATTATAATAATAATAAAATTAGAATAAAATTAATTATATCAATCCTGTCAGAAAGAGAGCTATCTGTTAAGAATAAATTAATAAATATGATTTAAAATCGTAATTTCAAACTGCGTAAAAAATCAAAAATTGAATACAATTAGTAATAGTAATACTAACAGAACAATTATTCAACAAGACACGGACGGACCCCGATGTGTAGATAGCTTCTAAAATAGTTTGTTTGACCATATTCTTCGGTTAAAAATTAACAATGAAAGAAACGACGACGAAAGAAAGTTTTGATTAATTTGAGTTGAAATCGAGTTTTATTAATTAGCCAAAATTCGATCATTACCTACAACAAAATTGCGGAAATTTTGTTCTGATAATAAATATATAGCCTTACATAAAATATAATATTAACATTCTAATAATATCTATCTCCAATTTAGACCTTCATAGACGTTAAGTATTAAACAGCAAACAGCTGAAAATTATCGTTTTGTACTTAATTAAAAGTATGAAGTCAGGTTAATTCAACGGCCATTTACAGTGAGGGTAACTCCAAAATTTATGTTCGTGCTGAAAAACTAAAATGCCCCTGGTGTGTATATTATATTTATTTTTTTTCTAATCGTTTTCTGGTTTGGAATATTTAAAGTTGTAAACGCAAATCTTATTCAAATATTTTTTTACACATTATTTCTATTTAGAATAAAGAAAAGAAATTAAAATGGAGATGTTTAAAGAAATAGATCCAAAATAAAGTAAAAATTGATTTTATGCCCAAGCCAAAAGGATCTTTAGGATTTAAACTTTGATACAGTTAATTAATAATTCCAGCAAAAGTCACAGTCAAGAGAAATCATAATAATGACGTTATCATACCGAGCATTGATTTAGTTCATAATGTGTGTGCGTCAGCGTTTACATCTACGTTCTTACGTAAAATTCTTCTGAACGTGTGTAGGTGACTGAACTCTTCCTAAACTTTTTGTGCGTGTGATTAAGTTACTCCGAGAATGGTTTACATTCAAAATGGGACCAAGTAGGTGGCGCTGTTGTTGAGTTCCAGAAATCACCCGTGCTGGTCCGGGGTGGATCGCTAATAAATAATATAAAAATCAATTGCTGTACACTAGTCTCGCATATTTACTCGAAAATATGGCTCGACCTATTTTGATGAAATTTTGGCGTGTGTTTTAGTAAGTCGCTGTATTGTTTAGATTTCACACTTGGAACTGTTAAATAGCGTTGTTGACGAGATCCAGAAATAATCAAATCAATCAATCGAGATCAAGCCTGCTCGGATTGCTAGTTTACAATAAGTTGTAAGTGGATGACAACGCATTTGATTTTTGACTGCGAAATTATATAGGTATCATTAGGACACAGGATCTACTTACCTTCATGTGAACTGTGTGCTATTTATCACACTGACATAAAAAAAACTCATAATAAATTATGGTAATATACAATGTACATAAGTACTTTAAACTATATTTCAATGAATCTACTCCGAACGCTGGCGTATATAAGCGTATTAATATGGCGTATGTACGTGGAATCATATTTCAATTTATAGATGTAACCAGATTATGTCGCCTTGTTAGCGAGGAACCGCTTATGGCAGAAGCTTGAACATAATCGTCTTGACGTCATCAATGGCGAGATATAAGCTGTCTGACGAGCTAATTCATAGTTCCCTCAACAATTTTCAACCCGAATTACGAGGCCTGTGCCTGTGGTGTATAGAAATAAAAGTTAAATTTGCATGTAAATTATAAACTATTATAATTTATAACCATTTTTTTTCGACGACTTTGTATATTTTATACATACCAGATTATATTAGTTTTGTATAATGCCGTGTGTTGATTGCTGGCGTTAGAGAATCCTTATTTAATCCAGAAATTTTGCATGGGTTTAGGTCATAAGAGACGAAATTGGGAACGATCTCTTGGCTTCCATCAGATTGCAATACAATCGTCTCGTTGTCGCCAGTCATTAAAATTAAAACGAATGTGTACAACCTATGTACGTCTTACTGCTGGGCACAGGCATCCTATCTTTTTCTGAAAGGGATTTAAGACAAGGGAAACTCCTTCGGCGCTGCCTCAATGCGTGTTGGCTTCACATGTCTTTAAAATATTTTTATTCTTACTTCTCAGACATGCAGGTTCACCATGCAGGTTCTTCACCGCCGAGCACGTAGTAAATCCGGTGCCGGCGGGGATCGAACTCGGGGTGTTCTATTACTGTGAAATTCACAGCGAGCATTTAGCCTCTGAGCTACCACGTCAGACGTAAAATACCAACGTGAAATTTGCGAGACGTTTGGTACAGCGATCGCCAATCTGCCTGTCAATCGTGGCGATTATGAT
Organism: Parnassius apollo; assembly: GCA_907164705.1. Lineage (NCBI taxonomy): Eukaryota > Metazoa > Arthropoda > Insecta > Lepidoptera > Papilionidae > Parnassius > Parnassius apollo. The sequence goes on from CAJQZP010000444.1 coordinate 468,805, forward strand.
AAATCCCCTCTAAACGGGATAAGCACATTTTCAGCAGAGAGTTTTTACGGATTAGTGGTAAAGAATTAATATTTGTTATAAATAATGTTAAGTAAGTTTCGACCTCAACGAAATCTAATCATCATTATCATCATCATCCTTGCAAACCATCATAAGCACATTCCTAAGCCACTATCAATTCATCAATCATCATGTCATCGCACCATCTGAGCGTAGGTAGTCTCACAGTGATTCTACTTTCCCGTTCGTGATTTAAAGTTTACAAATATTATTTTCCCTTCAGTTATAAGCTTATAAGTCCAGATAATGTTATTACATTGCAACGAAAAAACATTGTCTTCTTCTAATATACATAAAAATTAATATTTGGTTGTTAGTATTTTAGGCGCTGCCGAACGGTTTATCAGATTACGGTAAGACTTTGTCAACATAGACCAGACCTGGTAGGTAACGCTGTTGCTGAATCCAGATATCACCCGTGCAAAGCTGAAACAGATAGCTATCTAACAAGTAGGACACTCAATAAGTTGAGATGTACAAAAAGTATTCTAAATACTATTAATATTTATTTTACATTCTTTTAATATATCTTCTATCATGCTCTATACAAAGTTCCATTCGCCTAAACCAACTCTGAAAACACTTTTGCAAGTCTTGATCTGACAGGTCGGAAATCGCTTTTTCGTAGGCAGCCACGGCTCCTTCGGCGCTTGAAAAAACTTATTTTTTCTTTCACTATTGGGAACAAAAAAATCACAAGGTACTAAGTCAAGGGTGGGTGATTTAGAGATTCAACACCAGATTCCTCAATAAATGCTTTTGTTCTAAGGAAGGTATGTGGAGAGACGTTATTGTGATGCAGCATGATTCCCGGAAGTCCGGTGATGAAATTTATAATTATCTCCATAATAGTTTTAATTGGTCAGAAAACATAAAGTTAGTAGTACCTAATTATACGATGAAGTGGATAGTGGTTTTGGCGGTTACTTAACACTAAATATCCTGCAAAGGTCTAGACTGCGGCGCTGAATTATATAGCCGCGGGTTTAAATCGGAACAACTAAAAAAAATACACCCCCCCCGTCCTCAATTCTGAACAACTTTTAATTCACATAAATTTGTGATCTGTTATAGAAATCTTATGTATTATTGTACGGCTTCTGGTAGGACGTGGCAAGTCGTGGATAATATGTACAGTACCAGAAATGAATATTATTTCCGCAAGTTGAGCGTTATTGTTTATTTGATTACTTATATTTTGTAAAATCCAAACAACGACAAAAGAAAATACGAATAAACTTTTTATTTTTAAAAAGAAACAAAATTACTATAGCCACATATCAACAAAAAATGACAAATCAGAAACAGGTGGTCCCAGATTTATCAGTAACTACTTAAGGGTGAGATCCCAGGCCACTATAGTAATTCACTGAGGACATTCTGTATCTTCTTCCTTGTGCCTACAGCTGCAAACGAACAATATTGTGCTTAACAAACGCAGATACGGCAAATCAACATTTAGTGCCAAAACTGTGTATCTTTAAATATCTAGGGTCAATATTAACACAGAACACAAATATTGACAGAAACGTGATACATTAGTCTGCTTGATTTACATGGCGTTCGTAATAGGATTTTATGACTCTAAAATGTTTAAAACCACAGTAAAAATAGTGTGTAAAGTGTAGATAAAGTATGAAACTTATACGTCTAATGTATACAAATTAATAAAATTTAAGTGGCTGTTTGTAACTTCAAATTAACATCTTTTTAGTAAATCCATATGAAAGTATATACCCATACTATATATACGAAAAATTAAAACCCATGAAATGCAATCGTAATGAATTCCACGCGGATGAAGTTGCGGTGACGCTAGTTTACTTTTAAAATTAGTAGTGTCGTTTGCGATAGCATAATATACTCGTAATATATATGTATATTATACTGAGACAAATGTGAAGCTAAAACCGCCATATAAATAGACGAGTGGTGGTGATTTTTAATTTAGCATATTATTAGACGAGTGTTTTTGCTTAGGTATATAATAGATGTGATAAAGCGGGATATGTCACGTTCGTGGCCAATGGAAGTCCGTAGTCTCTGCCTACCCCTCTGAGTAACAGACGTGAGAGTTTATGTATTCATGTGTGCATGATGTCGATGAGTTGAGGAACAAGGGCCAAAACAAAGAACAGTTGGCTTTAAAGTAATATATTTGTAATTTCTTCTTATGATTTTTACATGACTTGACTTTTAAAAACTGAATTTTGTTTTGGAACACTATTTTATACGTTTAATAATTAAGTATCCAGTATCCATCAACCAATATTTGGACGGATACTGAATATCAAAAAAGAATTGAACATATAGTTACCGAATATTTCTTTAATCTCTAATAGTTAAAGGTAGATTACAAACAATCTTTCTCTTTCTAGCTTCGTCTACAAAAAATCGCTTATTTATTACAAATTAACGAAAGTAATCGGTTTCTAGCCAAGCAATCCTATTGCTAAACGTGTGCATCGTTTATTCAAGCTCAATACTTCTAATAGACATTTAAAATCCCACACTGTTGATTCATTATCTAAATTTAACAATGAATTATTGAAAAAGGTAAGGTGACGCCAAAACACATTCCATTCAAGTATCCACAATCGATGGTATTGTATATTTACGTGACTAGACTAAGAGCGAGGCTCGATACGACTCTGGTTCTTATATTCTTTCTACTGCGATATATTGTCCTTTAAAATACTATCGATATCTAGGGGCATATGGTTGTGTTTGACGGACTCTTGTCTGCAATTGTTTTTACTTCAGTATTTAATGGATATTGCATGTATTAGATTTAAAAACTTAAATACTATATATTTTTTATTTTATGGGATAGGGTGACAAACGAGCACACATTCCACTTGCTTGCTGTGGCCCATAGTAGCCCATATTAGTGATGCAACGGAAGTGTCATATCGGAAGCAGAAACGGAAACAGATGTTAAAAATATTTTTTGCAAAAACGGAAATAAAAACGGATGCGGAAACGGAAATGATACTCATTAAAAAATTACAAATAAAACTTTTAATTAACATTCAAAGTTACGAAAGAACGACGTTAATATACTTTGAATACAAAATACTTATTTTCTTTAAAAATAATTAATATAAACTTCAAGTAAAAAATAAATAATATAAACTTCAGGCAAACATAACTGTTACCTAATTCATTTGCAAATCTAAGTTGTAACAAAGGCATTTATTAAAAACAATTTTTAACTGGGGAAAACACGTTTTAACTAAAATCTGGTTTTAACTATAACATAGAAATACATTTTATAAATAAATAGATATGCAATTCCTTGACTGATCATTTGTTTTTTAGTTGCGATAAAAGTTTTACAGTTTCAACTAACTTCTCAAACTCTGCAAACTCTTCGGCGTTTAAGATGGCTCTGTAAAGCGGTAGTTGTGTGCAGCCTTTTCGCGAGTATATTTTGTCACATAATTTACATCTGGCTGCTAAATAATCAATCTCAAAATAACTTATTTACACAGGACTTGTTTTTGGCATCATGATTGCACTTAAATTACACACGACATAAATTTCTAATTAACTAAAAATACAATAAATCTATTTATGTGGATGCGTCGCTGAGTTCCGTTCAAAATTCCGTTATAAAACTTGCGGAAACGGAAGCAGAAACGGATGTTGAAAATCATGCAGAACTTACGCAGTTGCGGAAACAGAAACAGAGTTCTGTTGCATCACTAATCTATATCTGTATATATCTATCCTCGATTTCAAATCAATATGCAATGCGTTGTCACCTGTGAGAACTAAGATGGAATGCCTCTTTTCTCGTAAAAAGGGTCACCGGTTCTCTACACTCACCATACGAAACACAGCAGCATTAAGAAGATATAGTAAGTCAGCTCAAATTCTAATTTTGCCCCCATTTCCCCCGCGCGTCGTATACTATGTACCGACATGTTTGTAATCACTAATACTATAAGTAGATAGGTCCTTAGATATTTATTTCATTAGGTTTATCATATTTATGCCTGTTTCTTAACGCCAACCTAGTCGCTTCTTATTTTTATTACGGTTATTTCCCATTTTAATTTTACGTCGTCCTGTTGCGTAATGTGTATTCTGATCGTAAACGACACAAAGGCCGAAGCGAAACTGACCGGGCGGCAGGAATAATGTTGCCACATGGAATTCGTGAAGGTCTCTAGACTGCCATCAAAAAGTCCCTAGTTATAAATGAATTTAGTAACGGAATAAAGTCTTAAATATAATGAGATATATATATATATATATATATATATATATATATATATATATATATATATATATATATATATATATATAAATGAAAAGAACTAAAATTCTAACTTGACATGAAATTTTCGCATACATTTCTACATTTCAGTATGGCATGAAAAAATGTTTTTGCATCGTCGGTCATCACCGGTTTTAACCATTTAAATTCGTCTTCCCATTCCTTTCTGAATTTTTGACTGCAGGTTTTTTTCTTCAGCGGTATATTCATTTTATAATCCTGATTAATAATAAATTTAATTAAATAACAATCACTTTTTAAATGGAAACAAATAAAATTAGATACACGGGAGATTTAAAAAAAAACACTAAACGTACTTACATAAGTATTGCGCGCAACAAGACTAAAGTGACAAGAATGAATATTACAGAAACAAAAACAAAAACAGAAACTTTTTTATTCAATGTAGATTATAACAATACTTATTGAAAGTCACTTTTTTCATTTACCACTGGTTCGCAAAAAAAAAACCTCTGTCCTGGGAAGAACCAAAAAGAAACACAGCGGGACTATTTTTACTCCAATAATAGCTTACAATAATGTTTACAATAAACAACACAAGATAAATTAGAAATAGCTTGGTAGCGATCACCCTTCCCAGGGGTTATTATCATCCATAAATTCCTTAATATTATAATAACCCTTTTTATACAAACTTAGTTTAATAACATTTTTGAACTTCGTGTATGACAAATTTTGTATATTTTCTGGAATTTTGTTGTAAAAGCGTATACATCGCCCCAAGAATGAATTACTGACTCGGTGGAGTCGAGTAACTGGTACTACTAGCTTGTATTCCTAGTATTTACAGAATGAATATCACTTATTTTCGCAAAACTACTTTTATTTTTGTGCACGTACATTACATTTTCATAAATGTATTGAGAGGCCAGAGTTAATATACTAATTTCATTTATCATATCATTTCATCATAATTTCAAACATTAAATTATGAGCTTTTAACCAATGTTCAGTAATACATATAATATGAATATTGTTGCTATTTAGGAACGATTCAATTTCTAGTTCTTTGCCTATCATGCCTTGTATATTCTGATGCACCAGGTGTAAACAATTTTTATTGTCATTTTGTGGAGTTATACAATTGCAACTATTCAGGATTTGTAAGCTACATTCTAAATTATTTAAATTATTATAACCGCTAGAGATTACCTCTATTGTCTCATTTTCTAATTTAAATTACTTGGAACGGATTCCAAATTACATGTCAAATCATTATGCTGCTCAATAGGAGCAGATGTCTGGGTAGCCAATTCCTTGGCTGAGTTAATATATATAAATAATAAGATAGCACATTTGCTATCTGTCTTAAATTATATTTGGATAGGTAATAGGTACCCATCTGTAGTCAAAAATTTCTTAATTAAATTATTAATGTCTATTAAATTAATTCTATTGGTATAATTGTTACAATTAAATGTCAAAAATTATTATTACATGATAAATTATTCGATAATAAATTTAAATCATATATTATTTTATTCTCCTGTCGCCAACCCTGTATGTAAGGCAATGTAAACAAGATTGTTTTGTGTACATTTAAAGTATTGAGGTAATCAATATATTTTAATAATTGATTTTTGTTTACATTGCCTCTTCTCCCAACAAGAATTATTAATGTGCTATTAGGACAATACTTACTAGTTAAAACTTTATTCATTATATGAATAAAGGATGCTCCAGGCATACAATAATTACTAATCAGTTGTCCTTTTAAGTTGTTATTTAACATCACGCCCAAATTTTTTCCTATGTCATAACAATACATAATAACTTTATGTTTTTTAATATTTATATAATAATAATAATAATAATATTCCACAACTATCACACAACGCCATCTAGTCCCAAGCTAAGCAGAGCTTGTGTTATGGGTACTAGACAACTGATAAACATACTTATATATTTCTAAATACATAAATATTATAGATAAATTACACCCAGACACAGAACAAATGATCGTGCTCATCACATAAACATTTGTCCTGGGTGGGAATCGAACCCACGACCTCCGGCATAGCAGTCAGGGTCACTAACCACTAGACCAACAGGCCTGTCTGTAAACTACTTTTTAAGTTTTTTTATGATATAGTTATGAATATAACTATCGAGGAAATCCCGATCAAAGCAAATAAAACAGATAAAATGTAAACAAATAAAGAGTGAAAACAACGTGGTACGTGTAATCCGACCAAATTAGGAAATAGCTTTTTTTTTTTTTTATAAAAGAGGGGGCAAACGAGCATGTGGCTCACCTGATGTTAAGTGACTACCACCGCCCATGATCAACCGCAACACCAGGGGAATTGCAGGTGCGTTGCCGGCCCTTTAGAAAGGAGTAAGCTCTTTTCTTGAAGGTTCCCCAGGTCGTATCGGTCCGGAAAAATCACCGGTGGTAAATTATTCCACAAAGAGGTTGTACGCGGAAGAAAACTCCTTTTGAAACGTACAGTGGTGGACCGCCAAGCATCCAGATGGTGTGGATGGTATCGGGACGTTTGCCGTGTAGTGCGTTCACGAAATTTGGCGGCTGGGATTAATCCGAACAATTCCTCAGAGCACTCCCCGTGATAGATGCGATAAAATACGCAAAGAGATGCAACATCTCTTCGCAGCGCCAGTGAATCGAGCCGATCGGAAAGCACTCGGTCGTCGATGATTCGAGCCGCTCTGCGCTGGATGCGGTCAAGTGGAAGGAGCTGGTACTGGGGAGCCCCAGCCCAGAGATGGGAACAGTATTCCATGAGCGGCCGAACCTGCGCCTTGTAAAGTTGCAGGCGGTGTGCCGGCATGAAATACTGTCCCGCTCTGCTGAGCACGCCAAGCTTTTTAGAGGCCAATTTAGCCTTCCCTTCCAAGTGACCACGAAACTGCACGTCACTCGATATGTCGACGCCGAGGATTCCGATACTGGCTGAGGCAACAAGGGGAGTGCCTTGAAACTGAGGGGATACGACAAAGGGGTTCTTTTTAGCGGTTAACGCGCAAACTTGTGTCTTCTGGGGGTTAAACTGGACTAGATTTAGTCGCCCCCAATCCGAGACTCTGTCCAGCAGAGACTCGACTTCAGACACAAGTTTGTCCCGGCAATCAGAGACGTTTTCCCGAGAAATATTGGCTCGGCCGGTGTAAAGAGCATCACCAGTGCTGTCATCTGCATAGCAATGAATGCTACGGGTTTGCAACATATCATTGATATGCAGAAGAAACAGCGTTGGCGATAGCACGCAGCTTATTCTCATTTTAAATAAAACTTTTAATAACAATTCTCTATTGTCATAAAATAAGTTAATAATAATACTTTAAATAATACTATTTTAAATAAGTACTGTGTAAAATGATTATTTGACTTTTAATTGCTTTAGGATTTATACGGCGTTTCATTTTTATTTTAAAATTATTTCTCACGTATGTTATGTTGTTATTAATTTTAATTTTGAAAGCAAGAGATTTTGATGAAGCACATATTATGTAATTTATTTGTAACAGGATTACCTATTACAAATAAATAACTTAACATTTTTCCATTAGGAATATTATTGTGACGTTTTATATGTGTTTGTAAAAGCGATATTCAAAGAACCTTTGTTTCGGTTCCCTTACATTTTATAATTTCGTTAGTGGATAGAGTATATTCCTTACACCTAAAGTTGTCAGATGGTACCAAAAATTGAAGTATGTACAGATTGTGCAAATGTCGCTAAAAGTCGCCAGAATATTTTTTGTCGCTAAACATTGAATTAAACTCCCTAAACTAACAAAAAAGTCGTTAGATCTAGCGACAAAGTCGCTAAAGTGGCAACACTAGATAGGAATCAAGCTTCAAGAAGCCGATAGTTTAGGTAATTTCTTTTTACAGTGAAAATAATGGTATTTGAAAAAAAAGTAAATAACATAAGCACTGCTTTATATTTAGTTCAGTTAGTATGCAAAGTTTCATGATCTTATTTAAAGTATTTTATGAATAACAGCGGTTTATTGTTTATTTTGGAGGTAACTTTGGATTTTTTTTTCTATTGAGAAAATTTTACAGAATCGTGTTTTCGTCTAACATAGCCCTTAATATTTATCCTCAAATTTACCATATATTTATTTCAAAATTAATGCTGCATTATTTTCGGGATAACGGAGGATCTTGCTAAGCCATTTGAGGTTATATTTGCCCTTAAGCTACTATTTTACGCTGGTATTCTGTGAGAGTGGTCAATCACCGGTCAAGCCGACTCATTAGTGCTAACACTATATATATAATGCTTAATATATAATATATACTTCTAAAAATAATAAAATAAATGTACGAGTCATTGTGTACACACGTAAGCAGTGAACCTTCTTTACGACATATCATTCTTCTTTTATTTTATATTTTACATAGGTATATTAAACAATGGTATACTCACTCATGTAGCCCCGGCGGTGAAACATTACAAGAAAACGTTTTTGATTTTTAAGACCGTCCTAAATATCTCCAGTACGTAGATAAAGAAATTTTACCACAATAAAAAATATTTAACTAGTTAATTGGACCTATAGTGATAGAGATATAAAAGAATGTGCTTTTACTGAGAAACACTAAAATAATATTGGCGATGATGGTAAAACAGCAAACGCACATATTTTAGGACGGGAGATCGGTGCTATCAGTGCCTATCGAGTTGTTAATTTTGCGAAATTCAAGAAATAGTTATAACTTTATGAACCGTATTAATATAATCCTCTATAGTATCTAAGTTACTTCAAGGGAATAAGCGCGCAACATGTCAAACAATTTCAATCAAACTTATACATTGAAACTCCATCGTCGGTTATTAACAGTTTATTGTGAATCGGAATACTAAGTCCGGCAGAAGAGCAAACCGGGTTCGATCCCCGCCGGCACCAATGAAATTGTTAACTTTAATTTTAAATGTTGATTTACCACGTGCTCGGCGGTGAAGGAAAACATCGTGAGGAAACCTGCATGTCCGAGAAATAAGAATAAAAAATATTTCGAAGACTATTCCTTGCCCTAAAACCCTCTCAGAAATGAGAGGAGGCCTGTGCCCAGCAATGGGACGTATATAGGCTGTAACTTTTTTTAATAAAAAAAATATATATATATATATATTTCTCTATACTACATATATACTATATAATAATACATACATGTATAATGGATTTCCGCTAAGTAACGCCTGATTATATAAATTATAAAAGTTGTGATTATACCCCATGACACCCTACTTATATAATATAATAATGCTTTTAGTTTTTTGCTGGAGCTCTCACATTACTGTAGTGCATCAGGTATGTTGACGCCCACGTAGACAATTTTTCCACCTATTCACTAAAAAACTGAATCACTGATGCACAGGGTTCGTGGGAGCGCCAACAGCAATCTTAATGTAATTAGCGAGAAACCCGAGTGTACTTTTGAGGCTGGCGTACCTACGCTCTCTCCGTAAAATAAACAGGACGGTAGTTTGATACCACTAAAATTGTTAATTGAAGTTAGTGCTGATTTATCATTAGCTCTGCGGCGATGTAAAAAATAAAAATACTTAATTATGTATCTATATATACACCGTTACCGTAATAGCCTATTAAAGTCAAGTCATTTGCCATAGTTGTCACGCTTGGCAAGCGGGTTGGCAATTACAGTTTATTTTTATTTTTAGTCGTTATTACGGAGACTACTACCCATTTCCTGATTTATTTCCCTCTGACGTCTCTTAGGACACCCACGGTAAGATATGGGGTAGTAGATATTCTTACACCACTAGGTACTATACCTTTAATGTACACATGTTACTTATTTTATTTTATCTCAAATCATCAACTTCTTAGTAGTAGAAACAAAAACAAAATTTAACGTTATATAACAAACATCAAAAATTAAGTAGATGCAATGTACAGCGTGCTTAATAAATTGAGAACTAAACTATTAAGTTAACCAATAATAACTAAAAAGGAAAAGAGGGTAGTCGGCATCCATCGTAGAGAATGCTTCAGTTAATTATTTTGTTATAACTTTACGACCTTTACATTGTTAAATCCTTTTTCATTGCATCACCTCTCTTTGACGGAGTGGGTTTAGCTAAACGATTATCTATAAATACGTTACATTTAATATTCGCGTCTGTTTGTCAGCTTTTGCATGCAAACTTGTTGCGCGGCATTCCGAGCGAGTATTATTACGTCATGTAACGGCTGTGTAGCTTAAGTCCATAATCGCTTGGCTTTAATTAAACGAAGCAAATGACTCAACACAGTACGAAAATGCTTTATATTGAAATTTCGCACGAAAAGGGTAACACAAATCTGTTCAATCCTAAAGTAATTAAGTTAATACATATTGTAATTTTTAAAAGACGAGAATAGTGTTAGTTCCTGTTGAATTTCTTGTTTATTATTAGATAAATCTTCCCCCAGTTGAAGACCAATGGGTCGGCCATTGGTGCTGCATCACAAAATACTGCATCAGAACTCTGCCACTTATAAAAGTCACCTAAATTTGTCAACTTTGTATCATATAATCTACTGAAACTGCTTTAACATAACATTATATAAATAATTAATTAGCTTAATAAAACTAAAATGTTAGTACCTACTTACCTAACCTTCATAAGCGTAAGTTATAAACGTTTGAATAATGTAGGTACTCTGATATTTTGAAGTTCAAAGTGAAGCACTCCGTATTACTTGAACAATGCACACGGTAAAATATACATACCCAAATATAGAAGGTACCTATCCAGTATGCATAACTTTAAAGGGTATCATGAATAGCATTCTTGCGCATTGTATTTTAAAAGCGGTGTATTAAGTCGGCGTCATTTGACCAACATATGGGATACAATAGTTATTACATTATTTATTACTCTTCCATTAAGCTGTTAAAAAAAAGCTTAATTATAAAAAAAATCCATACGGATCGCAGTGGGATAGTTATAAACTGATTCATTATTTATCATCATAATAGATAATTTTATTGTAGCAACTTTTTTAATTGTACGCGATAGAGACATGCTGCAGCTATGTTATAGTTGTAGCACAATTGAGTTGGCTCGACCGGGGAAGGACCCCGCTCTCACAGGAAACCAGCGTAAAATAGCAGCTCAATGCTGCTGCGTTTATTACGGTAGGTGTAGAGACCTGGAGTCCTTTTTACTGGATACACAGCTTTCCAAGGGGAGACAACGCATTTTTATTTTGATTCTTAATCAAGGAAAGATATAGATGTCTATGTCCCACAGCATCCATTTACGATCAGGTGGGCTATATGCTCGCTTTTCAATATTATTCAAATAAAAAAAATATTTACATACCTTAATGTTTTTATATCTTAATATTTGTAGTAAATTCGTCTTTCCGTTTCTAATATTGGTATACCCACTATAAATATCAATGCATTCCAATTACAGTAGATGACTCAGGGTACACGTTCACATCATGATCGCGGCTTTCAAACCACAACTGAATCCTATTCCTCAAGGTTCTAGGCATTTTTGTCTATTAAATCCTTCTCCAAACCTAAATCATATATATAAACCCTGCCTGAATCACCCCTTCTTTTACCCTTACTAATAGTAATTTATTCCCGTGATAACTTGAGTATAAATAACCAGCACAACAACCACCAAATCGCATGCTAAGCATCAAAACTCTACGTAAGGTGGAGACATAGGACCAGCATTGGACTAATAGACCGGTGAATTAATGCATGTACTGATTGATGAACCATGCGGCTTCAAATGTTAAGTAGGTCTAGTTCTAGATTGTAACAAATGGAAAAGCCATTATTATCGCAATGTAGAAATTATTGGATTTTGAAGACATGGACATAGAGATTATTCGCATATCCTGTACACTTACCGTTACTTACCATCAGGTAAGCCGCATGTTCGTTTGCTCCCTCTCAAATAAAAAAAAACAATATCATGTATACTGTTTTTTTTAATGATAGCAAGTTAGTATGTGTACACATGTATCGCTATAATACGTTTTCTTGCGACAGTTTAAACTTGTCTAAGGAAGACATGATGTTGATGCGCATGCCACTAAAAGTCCCGAACTGGTCCCTAGCAATATACGTATACATAACAGTATACGTTCCTGGAATAGGTACACACGTGTCTTAACTCCAAACCACAAGGTTAAATTATAATGATTGAATGATAAGTATAAAAAATTTCCCATTCTACTAATTTAAAGCGCTTATGTTTCTTATTATTTAAAAAAGTAATAGAAAAATAATATTCTAATGGGATAAGTTTTAATTACTTTAAGATGGCGTAGAAGGGATAAGTTGTTTATCCGCTTTTATAAGGAAAGTTTCCAGATTTATAAATATAAACGTTTAAAACTAAAGACGATGCTTTTGATCTACTAGAATCTTAAAAAATACGTTCCTGGAATAGGTACACACTTGTCGTAACTCCAAACCACAAGGTTAAATTATAATGATTGAATGATAAGTATAAAAAATTTCCCATTCTACTAATTTAAAGCGCTTATGTTACTTATTATTTAAAAAAGTAATAGAAAAATAATATTCTAATGGGATAAGTTTTAATTACTTTAAGATGGCGTAGAAGAGATAAGTTGTTTATCCGCTTTTATAAGGAAAGTTTCCAGATTTATAAATATAAACGTTTAAAACTAAAGACGATGCTTTTGATCTACTAGAATCTTAAAAAAATGCTTGAAACTCGTCCCTTCAAAGTTTAGTATTTAAGGGTTAGATAATTAGGGGGAATACGGCTTTGCTGGTGTTATCTCCTATGACTATGACACGCATTAGGCGAAAATATGTTAGCAACATTAACTTTTAAATATGTAAATGGCCACATTATATAAGACCTAGACATCTTTATAATAACTAAAGTGTTATTAACTCTTAAGAATAAAATATAGAAATATATAAAAAGAAAAAATTTCCTCTTTGCACTACATGTCTGAACCACACGATATACTCGTACATTACCTATATCCGTAGCGGTACAAACATTGAATGCGGTGATGAACACTTTTGTATCGCCACTACACGGCAATTACTAACTTATTTTTTAGTTATTTTTGCTTAGTTTAATTTTTAATAAATTAGATATTATAAAAAACGGATAACTATTCAACATGAAATTTGCTACTTGAAAATAATATGATTAAAAAGCTGATAAAAAATCCAATGGATTTTCCGAAAACATTTTTATTTATCATAACCGATTACATACCAAATGTGGTTGTTTATTAGTCACTGCTGTGGAATTGTTGATACCCAGTATTTTAATTCGAATTCCGATTTTATTTGCATCCATAATAGGTCTAATTTCTTTCCGATTAAATCTTTTGCTCAACTTAGTTGCTTTAAGCTAATTATACAATTTATCCTTGCAGCGTTGCTTACACCGTCGGGTTTTAAAAGCAACGTTGTAGTATAATGCACGCCACGCTCGTTTTCCCTACAGAACTAATACGAGTATAACGCAAAGAATGCTCTTTTAAATCATTTACGAACTCACTCACGTACGATACGGATGTGATAACAGAAATATTTCTACAGATATGATATTTGTTTTCCTTTTGGACGTTTTAACTTTATATCAATTTATTGTTACCCAATGATTTCTTATATTTACGGGAACACTACACATTGATTAAAAATACTTTAACGGATTTTGATTTTCAATTCCCGACGTTTCGGGTGAAAACTGAAAAGAATGTCATGAAGCCAGATAGAAGTAATTCTTGGAATACCATAATTTCTTATAATTATTGTTTTATATTAGCTATGACGAGCTTTTGTAGTACCTACTAATTTAATAATAACACCTTTACCTTTAGTGTACGAAATGTCCTCTGCTAAAGATAGGCCTCTCCCATAGGTTGCCGCATAGTGCGAATATTTACCATAGTTTCCACGCTTGGCAAGTGAGCCATCTTTTAGTTCTATAGAAATCATAACAGGCGGCAGAGGTTTACTTTCCTCTGTTGCCTGTTACGGAATGATGTAGGGTAGTGACATTTTAACACTGCCTAAACTAAATACCTATATAACCACTATTCTCTATGGCCTTTCCATAATATATATAATACCGTTAAATATAATAATAATATTTGAGTGTCCGACAATTTACTACTCCATCGTTTTATTCTTACTGAAAATTTAAATAACCTCGATTAGTTTTAACCTTGTTGTATTTAATTTAATAAATTCATAGTCTCCATATCATAATTAATACTGCGTATATGAGCATATCTTAGCATTACTGTTGCTTTATTTACACAATTAACAAAACATCTGTGTTACGTACAGTTTTAGGAAGTACGCCGTGTGAAATGCAACGCACAACGCGTAAATGAAAACAGTTGCGGTAATTAAGAACGAGACTCTATTGCCACAGTGTATTCAGTAGCCTCAATGCAAACATTACTTAGAGGCACGTATTCTGGGATATTCATTTTAACAATTTTAGCATTATTTTAAATAGCTATCAGCTAAAGTGTAAGATTTATGTTTATCTATATAAGGGTTAATTTTAGTTTCTATATTTTCTATTTCAAATTACTAATAATAGATATAATCCAAATAACAATGGACCTGTCTTCTGCAAGCCTTCGATGGGATGTTCTTCATTAAGTGTGTGGGAATTATTCTGCGCTCAGTAACCCGTCAGCCAATTCCTAAATCTAATCATTATTGAATAAATCTACTTTTTATTTTTATTAATATAATTAAAACTAAACCCAAGCATACCACTGCATAACTTCAAGACACAGTATGTTCATTCTGCGTTGATCGGACCAAAAGTAATAAGTAAACATTTTTGTTTCAAGGTACTCCCGTGAAACTGACATCGGGACGTCAATCACCTCACCCCAGAACATGAGTGCTGAAAAGCACTCGAAACGTCGGGTATTAAATTCAAGTAAATTAAACGCAATCAAATCCGTAAAAATAGTTTTCGAAGTAGTTCTTGGAACTTTTTCCGATGACGTATATATATATATATATAAAAAAAAAAAAAAAAAAACAATATGTAACGTAATTAACGCACACCCTCAGACACCCCAATTAGTATATTATGTTATAATCATAATACATACACTGAATTTTTAGTTAAACATTTTTATGTACTGATTATTTATCAAATTAGTTATACTAATTCCGGAAGAATGTTGCGGTCACAGTACAAATCCACGAACGCAGACTTAACTGCGAAATAATTCAAAAAAATTAGTAATAATACAAATAAAACTGCACTCTTAAAAGTCTTATTGCCTTAACTTACGGTCCTTTTCAATTTGTTTTGACTGTACAGATTTAGTGTGACTGTAATTTACATAGCTTTAATTATTAATTATTAAATTTTGGGATAAAAAATTACCTATATTAAAAATGATATGAATCGATTCGGTAAACGATTCCGACAACTACGGTAAGTGGTTGCATAGACATCTACATCTATCCTCGATTACAAATCAAAATGCAGATGTTTTGTCACCCGTGAGGACTAAGATGGAATGCCTCGTCTCCAGTAAAAAGGGTTTCCGGTTCTCTACACTCACACGAACCAGCATTAAGCTACTACTTCACGCTGGTATTCTGTGAGAGCGTGGTCCTTCCCGGTCGAGCCGACCCATTCGTGCTACAATTATACTACTAATATAACTGCAGCATGGCTCTACCACGTATAAAATAACTGTTACAAACGTTGATAATAACTGTTACAAATAGAATTATGCGACCTACTTTGCCCCAGTTTATTACTTGTTTCATCACTATCAACAACCCTTACATGGATCGTTTAACTAAAGTAGATGGATTTTCCTTATTCGCCACTCTTGTCTTAGGTAAATTAGATAACGAAGAAGCCTCCGCCGAGGCGCTCTATTGAGCTATATTAATTCAGTTTCGCTTAAAGAGCCTGTTGCTACCTTAGTAAACTTAATGGCGCCCAAGCTATGATACAACATTATAATAAATAATATAACCCAACATAGAAATACATAATACTAACGATAAATGTTTTGCGTTTTTCACTTTATAATAAAGTATTGTATTATAATAATTTGGTTTTCGAGACTGAAATTTGTTTTTTTTGCACATGTGTTTGCAAATATGCTCTCTCTATTCCATCAATCTATAATCCGTGAAGCGGTAATCCAACACGACCGGAGGGAAATCAGACCAAAGGTTATACGTACATTTCAAAGCACGGGGTTGAAATACTTCCTTAATAACTTCCGGCTGCTGCTGAAAATTTCTTGACAGAAAATCCAATAACTGCTTTGGCGGAAGTCGACCCCGGAATCCCAAGATTAGCAGTCACGGTTACGACTTTTAGATCAATAAGGCAGTTTCCAATCAGGTTCAATGTAATATTAACTAACCCTCATAAGAAAACCAAACTCTTTGCGGTTCAATTAACGATTGAAACTGCTTATTGATCTAAAAGTCGTAACTCGGCAAATTTTCTGTTAAAGGAGGGCCGTGCCCAGTTGTGGGCAAATATATACCGTTGTACTTCTACAACGTTTATATAACGCTTTCTATACGCTTTTACGACAAAATCCCAGAAAATACGCAAAATTTAACCCGCTCAAAGATGAATAACTTTATTAAACTAAGTTAGTATAAAAAGGGTTATTATAATATTAATGAATTTATTGGATCATAATCGCTACCAAGCCATTTAAATTTTTTTAAAGTGCCATTGGGTTTCTTGCTGGTTCTTTTCAGGACAGAAGTTTTTTTCCGAACCAGTGTTTATTAAGCAAAAGAGTGACTTTCAATAAGTATTATTTATAACCTGTAATGAATAAAATAATTCTGATTCTGTTACAACAATATTTAAAACCGCGATACTTAGAACCAGTTAGGCTATGATAGAAAAGACATTCTATAATTAAGCTTTTGACCAAAAATAAAAATATCAAAACTGAAAAGAATGAAATAATTTTCAAAAAATATCTTCAGAAGTATAGCTACATGATAAAACATAGGGTGCGTTTGGCAGAAAAAAGCGCTAGCAAGCGCTTACAAGCGCTAAAATAGTTTTCGGCCAGGACACGATTGCTACTTCAACAGCGCTGACACAATCCGCCATTTTGCTTATTTAATTTGTTTGTTTTGAAGTAGAAATTATAAGTTGTTTTGTGCAATATTAGTTTTAAGTAATATAATGACATGAATAGACATATACATGTTATAAAAAATTCATGATTGGTAAGTTTTTAATATGAATACTTTACAAACATATATTTAAATTAGGTTAAGTTCCCCGGTTAAAACTAACATCATGTCCTGGAGGAAAATAGCTACTTACGATTTGACAGCGCTTATCGCTTACGATCGCCATTTTGCTTACAAGCGTTTGCTAGCGCTTTTTTCTGCCAAACGCACCCATAGAGTATCGAATTGTGTCGAAGAATTTAAATCCCGACTTCAGGATCTATTATTCGGAAATAATTTTATTATTTTAAGTATAAAAGTCGTTTTATTATTTTAAATGTAGAAGTTACTTTTTACCGTCACCGTTACAGCATATTGAAGTACAATGCTGAACATAGGCCTCCTTCATAGATTGTCTAATAGTGCTGCGCTTGACAAGCGGGTTACCTTGTTATTCTTGTTATTAGCAAGACGTTGCAGCCCATCTCTTGATTTGTTTCCCTCTATCGCCTCTTACGACACCCACAGGATGATAAGGGGTCGTGGATATACTTTCTTTTTAGTAATATATAAATTATTTTACCCTTTAGTGTGGAGAAGGGTAATCAAAAGTTCAAGGTAAGAACTAGAATCGTATAACACGATCTATCGAAATCGAAAGAATACACTCTTATTTATCTTAAAAATGTTGTGTGAAATGTGTGAAAAATGCTGACAGACTGATAGAAAGGGATTTATTTAGAGATTTTTGCAAGCCAGCGGAAACCTTAATATGGCTAGTATTTTTTTATTGTTTTCACATGGTTAGAAAATTCTGTTTAAAAATAACTCACATTAAGAAATTTAGTGTTATCATGGCTTAAGAATTATGAAGTAAAATTAGCTAAGGTACATCTTTCTCAAAGGCCGGTGACGTATTTTGTTCATATCTCTATATATAAAAATCAATTGCTGTCCGTGAGTCTTGCTAAAACTCAAAAACGACTCGACCGAATTTTGATAAAAAATATTATGTGTGTTTGAATGATTAGATAGAACCTAGATGTTTTAGATTCAAATTTGAACCTGGTAGGTGACGCTCTAGAAATCTCCCGTGCGAAGCCGGGGTGGATCTCTAGTTAGTATATAAAAAATTAAAGGGACAACATAATGTTAGAGGTATGAAGTGTTCATATAACACTTTGTACTAACGTTAGACCTAGATGAATTTAGGCGGGAACTTGCCCGTCGGCAGATTGCTGCTCCTGTATGTAATATCGTTTAAAAAGGCTTGAAGTGGATGTTAATATGTAAAAGGAGTGCTTGAAGTGGATGTTAATATGTTAGGATGCTTAGGCGTCTTGAGATACTATTGTTATTAACTGTTTATTGGCATAAATTTCCGTCAAATTCTCCCAATCTGATTACGTAAAGATGATTTTGGCGATTTTTGACTCCCCCCCCCCTACCTCCATGTAAAGGTACACAAGATTTCTCAAATACGCTCCTCCTGTTTTACGTAATATTATATTTCGTTTTTCAGAATAATAAAATGTTAGAAAAGGATCAGTTACACTAAAGTTCACAGTTTGACATAAATTAAAGATTTTTATTTTTCAACTGATAATTATTATAAAATACTCGTATTATCATTAGACAACTATTTGGGATAGTATCTAGGCTTTGAAATATCATTATTATAATCAAAAGTAAGTTTTAAAATAATCTTAAAATGAACAATTAAATTTTTTAGTTTACAAGATATTACGTAAGAATGGGTTTTACACCCCTTCCCCCAAGATAAGAGCATGTAGATATTTTTAACACCCATCCCCTTCGAGACCCTTACGTTATTAATGAATGGCCCCTAAAACCGTAGGAGTCCACTAACAAAGTAAGAAAAGTAGTCTTAGGCTGTGTAAGAAGTCTACAGGCTGCTGGACGCAGATTCGATTCCGTTTGTCCATATTCATATTTGTATTGCGGCTCCATGGCCTTGTATCAAAATTTCCAGGTAAAGATTTTGCCCCATTCACCCATCCGTTACCGCCTATAAAAGTCCAATACTGAACACAGCCTCCCCCCGTAGTAACGCATAGTGAGAATTTTGCCATTGTTCCCACGCTTGGCAGACGGGTAAGCATTCATTCCAATGTTGATGGGGGATAGAGGCTTCCTTTTCATTTCAGGACAGTTACAGAATAGGAATGTCCGGTTCTTTGTGTGTTGGCAGAATTCACATGTCGTCGACGTACTTTATTCTCACTCATGTGTCTGCCGACGCGTGCGGGTAATGAAAACTTCATCTAGCACGCTGTAAATTAGAAATTACTTAATGACATAGCTAAGCCCTCTTTTATTGTTGTGAGAGTAATAAAGTGGGCGATTTCCGCTGTGCTTGCACACGGTATGAAGGAAATGTTTATATTGCTTTTGAAAAATGCTGTGTTCAAGAACGATGTGATGATGTTTTACTGTATAGGGCTAGTCAAATAATTAATTTGACTATGACGACAGAATTAGAAATTATTTTATTTGGTAAAAATTTTGTCGTGATTAATAAAACATTTACTTATGTTTTCAGCCATTTCAGAAACAAGAAAAATAAATACTTTATTAGGCACCACAACTTAACGTACATATACGAGTACGAATAGATTGGGTAGTCGAAATGGAAAGGTCAGGTTATTCTATCATTGCCTATAATGCCGAGCGATTGTTGGAGATTGTTTTAGTATGGATTAAATATGAGCAAAACAGTAGTCATCTTAGTCATTCTTACAGCCTTCACAAGTCCACTGCTGGCACATAGGACTCCCGCAAGGAATATCACAAAGCACGGTATATATACACATGCATATATATATATAGACATATATATATATATATATATATATATATATATATATATATATATATATATATATATATATATATATATATATCAGATAGCACAAAAACACTACAATAAAAACTGCGATTGCCAAATCACTTGCAAAGCATGGCAACTATGGTAATCATCGCCCCATGAACAGAGTAAAAGTAAAATTCATGTTCAACGTATAGGTATGTAATCACGTCGTAATAATAAATATACTAGTGGTCGTCCAGTCGTAATTAATTTTATATTAATTTTTTTATATTAAGCAAACTTACTTCACTTTCAGTTCTCAGTATATATAACTAAGAAATAATAATAATAAATAAATTGAAATATAAATATATACGTATTATATGCGCTTTTAACCGCACATTAATATATAAATCTGTAGCAACAATCTAATCTGTGCGATTGTTTAACCACTGATTGTTATGTTTTTGATGGCAGTATGAACGTAATTAATAATTTATTTTATTTTATTTATTGTATTTGTAATACATACATATTACATATAAATATAAGCTTTATGCTCTTTTCCATGATCTCATACTTTTTCGTGCGCGCAATATGCTTAAAAAGCGGTACAGTTTTCACTTCACGTATTAATTTAAAGATTAGTCTACGGTAAGTGTTACAGTAGGTAAGAGTTAAATGTACATTTTTTTAATTAAAACTGATTAATTTTCGACTCTGACACGGTGACAGATAGAATATTATACTGTTTAGGTAAACTATCTATCGAGAGCGGTTACCCGTTCAGTATTCCGAACAACCGTGTCCGGTGTCAGTTATTATGTTATGTTAAAATTTAATTAAACAAAAATTCGATTAAGTTAGCGAAAGTTCGTTACAGTACATTGTTGCTTGAACACGTGTTACGAAAACTGCTAAGAAAGGCAGCAGTAACGTGTCTTAGAACCGCCAACAGAAACTTAGAGCCAGGACTATTATAGATATATTGTTCATAGTTGTAGGCCTTTTGTAAAAGTTTTTTGGAGTTAAAACACTATGGAAAAGGTTTATATTTACATTGAAGTAGATATTCCTTATACCTTCCTAATAAATAATGACCGTGTAGTGCGTTCTAAGAAATATGCACTAGGTACCCTATATCGTGCCGCGGGTGGTTTTAAGAGGCGACAGAGGGTAACAAATCTAAAAACATAAACTACGGTTGATCGATACATCAACTACGAGACAATCTATGGGTGATGCTTATGTCCTGCAGTGGACCTCTGATAGGCTCCATCGGTAGACATAAGAAATTATTACATAACATATAACATAAACACTCACGCCTGTCACCCAGAGGGGTAGGCAGAGACTACAGACTTCCATTTGGCACGATCCTGACACACCTCTCTCGCCTCCTTCACATCCATACACCTACGCATACATGCTCGTCGGTTAAGGGTACTCCTAATTTGGCCCGTTTTCAATAAATAACCAATTTGGTCGATAAATTTTCGCCTAGGACGTCCCATTCCGACCTGCCATTCACTTCTGCAACATAAATTTTCTTTGTCACTCTTTCCTCATTCATTCTTTCCACATGACCAAACCACCGAAGCATCCCTTTCTTAATCCTGGTCACAACATCATCTTGCAAACCACACTCTTCTCTTATTACACAATTTCTTACCCTGTCGTTCAGATTCAGCCCTAACATACTCCTTAAGGACCGCATTTCTACTGCGTTGATTCTACTCTCGTGCTTCTTCTGCCACACCCAACTTTCACTACCATACGTTAAAGTAGGGACCAACACAGCATTGTGAATTGCCATACGTGCCTTTTTTTGACACATTTTGACTCTTCACAATAGAGTGCAGGGCCCCATTTACTCTATTTCCCGCATTCACTCGTCGTTCTATATCCTTATCATATCTCCCATCCCTGCTAAGCTGCCCTGCTGCTAACAAGAAATTATTACGATTCAATTTTATATAAAAGGATTTACTTATGCTCGTCTTATTGAAACAATAAGACATGTTCGTTTATAATGCATGAGAAAATCCAGAAATATTAAAATTGTATATAATCGTGGAAAAATTTCTCTCACCTTTTTTATTTATTTATATGTGCTATTGTTTCGATTAATTGTTACGAATTTAGATGTAGAGACATGATAGGTAGTGAAATTTTAGAAATTCCAGCAAAATTTTACGATTAGTAGTATAGACTGTACTCTTTTGAGGTCAACCCTACGCTATTCGGAACTTCGGTGACCGAAACAGGTACAAATTTAAAGATGCATCAACACTTCAGCCAAACTCACCTAACTTTTACTAATAAAAAGTTCACGTAACAACAAGAGAAAAGTAACTACGCAGGTTATTGTGCAGGAAAGACTGAAACAAGTGGAGCATCTTGCCCCTTTCTCTATGTCACGTATCTCTCTTACAGCTAACCATGGTCGAGCGATACACAATGGCATGATTTACGGGTTACGGCGGGTAATTACGTGAATGTGTGTCAGTTAGTGGAATAGTCGATAAAGCCCAGCACACTCGTGTCTACGAATGCTACCTTATACAATGTTTATATAATGCCTGCTTGTGCGGTTACACTTAGGAGTTCAATGTGCATGTACATTAAAAATGAAGTAAGTAAATAATAAAGTATATCAAATTGCTTTCAAGGAATACATACTTATTGTTTTCAGCTTTCACTCAATATAATACGATATACTAGAATTATGACTAGCAGAAGTTTTCTCATAGACATTTTCTCTAAACTATTCGTTAAAAGTAGGTTTAAGCAAAATATTATATAATATAAAAAAGTAGAAGTACACATTTTCATAAGATACTACATACGTTCATAAAATAAAAGTAAATGTGTACTTTTCTTTTTATTCTTTGAATGAATGAATGAATTTGTCGCTCGTTGGTCTAGTGGTCATCAACGCGATTGCTGATCAGGTCCCCGATTTGAATCCCGGGTCGGGCCAAAATCAGTTATTGGGTTTTTCTGTCAAGAAATTCTTAGAAACTACCCGGAGTTAGGAAGTTGGCGGTGATTCATCTCCGTGCCTCGAAAAGCGCTATAACCCATTAGTCCTGCTTCTGATATCTCTCCGGTCCCATCGGACTATCAAGGAATCGAGAGTGCACCTGTGTTTGCGCACTCGCTTGAGCACTATAACTCCAAGGCAGATTGGTTAGTCTCCGTAGATACTTGATATGGGCACTATTATTACAACAACGACAAAAGGAGCTAATCCATCATATGGTACGAGGCTGCAGCTGCCAATCGACAAATGCATCCAACTACAAACAAAGGAAGCTGCAATGCGCCGCAACTTCAGATGACTAAGAAGGTGGAATGCCATACGGTCTTTAATTAAAGTATCTTTTCCATTTAAGTCGCAACACAGCAATGAAAGCACTGCAGCCCGATGGCAGATGTAGACAAGACAATGATACTCACCCAAACGGGCTCCTAGCAAGTAATGGTGCTTTTTTACCTAATAATATTCTAATACGCAGCATTGTGTGCGAGTGCAAGGCTGCTTGCGTCCTTGTGCGCGTTTGTATGTTTCCACATATGTTATTAACGATTCCCTATAAATATTAGGTAGCCACTAATAATAATACCAGTACAATACACATTACTATTATTTACAGTGTTGAATACAGTGATCACGTGGACAATGAACACGATTTCCACCTTTGAAGTAAAACAATCTAAAATTTTAGAAATTAAAATCAACGGGAACTAGTGCCGGAACAATGAATCCATTGTTACATTTAAATACATACATGTTAGAGCGGTTGCAGCACGAGTGGGTCGGCTAGACCGGGGAAGTACCACGTTCTCACAGAATACCAGCGTACAATAGCAGCTTAATACTGCTGTGTTTCGTATGGTGAGTGTAGAGAACTGGGGACCCTTTTTACTGGAAACGAGGCATTCCACCTTGGTCCTTAAGGATGATAACGCATCTGCATTTTGATTCTTAATCGATGATAAATTCAGATATTTATGAGCACAGCATTTACATGGGTAAAAAATATTTTAGTACTAATACCCATAGTTTCCTTATTTGTTTTGTAAAACATTGCATTAGTTTCAATTAGTGACTTGCATGTTGCAAAATACGATTAAAAGATAAGAGTTTATACGTAATGTCAAGCTAGTATTAGAACAATGTAATAATAAAGCTTCGAGAAGTAAATTTAAAAGTACATAAAATAGTGGTCACCCTAAATATTAAGTAGATACACCATGTAGTGGCTTTATTGTGGCTACAATCCCATATTGTGAGGATATACAAGTATTTTTTTAAACGATGTACTGAAATTTTAATATATCAAGTTTTTTACATATTCCTACATTGTCATCAGATTTTGCGCTATGTTCAAAATTTGAAGTTACTAGCTCATCGGGAAGTACTAGAAGTTTGATTTGCAAAATTCCACCCCGAACGACAGACAGATAGACAAACAAGAAAGTGATTTAATAAAAACATGTCAATAAAGACCCATAGATAAATATCCCTATATAATTAATTTTATAGCTTTTTAAAAACAGGTTTCGTCCGAATCAATTAAAATATTTGATTCGAAGAATGTTCGTTCGAATTTTTGTCTTTCAAGCGGTACTGAAACTGTTGAAGTAGATTGATGTAGTAAGTAGATTATGTCGTAGTGTAAGGTCATTGGATAGGTACTTTTTATGATAATTATTCTTCTTGGCCTTCTTCTTTATTTTTGTTATCAGTTCACCGGCATGAAACTAGTTTTTTAGCCGACTAAAGAAAGGAAATCCTCAGTTCTAATATTGTTTTAATGGTAGGTGATAGTTTTGGAAATATCGATCTTTATAAAACACTAGGTAGTCACTCAATCTAGTGGGGCGTCGCCCTGCACTTCCCTAGCGGTACGGGGCTGCCACTCAAGAACCTTTATCCCCATCGGTTGTCGGTTCAACTGCTGTACATGATTACCTTCTGTGGATTCGTGATAATCACTGCGCTTATAGGTGGGTTGGCGATAGCAATACCAGACTTCATTTTTGGGATGCCGTGGAATATATCTGACTTTGCTCTTACCCACGACCCATGTGACGAAATTGGGTGAAGGGCTTTCTTACGATGACAACTATCACTAAACTTAAATTCGCGCCCATTGAAGCGTAAGTGCCAGCGTTTGATACTAACATCTTTTCTGCGGAAATTAATGCATATGGCATCATATTTATATCTTCTTTAATTATCTTACTTGCTTTTGCCCATTGATCTGAATGTGATCAGGTCTATTGATGATGCTTGTTTCACATGGCGTCTTTCGACTTTTGAATTGCACCAAAAGGCATTCAAAACAGAGAGCCGGAGACTTTTACTGGAAACGAGACAATCCTCAGGGTGACAACGCCTCAAAATTTTTACTCTAAATCGAGGATAGAAGTAGATGTCTATAGGCTATGGGCCACGGCATCCATTTGCCGTCAAGTAGACTGTGTGCTCGTTTGTCGCCGTTATTTTATAAAAATAAAATTAATAAAAAATACAGATAACACAATGCTGCAGCGCTGTATTAGGTAGGTTTGATTGTCCGGTAGTGCGGCAGTGGAACACTGTGCATATGGGGTCCAGAGCTGTTATATTTAATATAAAATAAGCATTGTTGTTTTTTAGTTGTATATTTATTAACATTAATTTTAAGTTTATATTATTTATTACTAACAAATTATGGAGTTTGTATCTGAAATAAAATTATTATTATTATTATTAAAGCGGAAAAGTCAAGACCTCACTATTAAATAAAATACAAACAAGAATATAAAAGTGCTCCAATAACAAAATAATATTGTAACACTGAGTTAAAAAAAAAAACTAGAAGCTACGATAGCGCCACGTTACAGAACATACCATTCATAACGCTATTACAGTCAAATAGCCGGAGCAATTATCATGCAACCACAATACAATACAAGGGTGACATTGTGTGCGTTTATCCTTACATACTCGTATGAGAGGTCGATGAGTAACTTAGGCGTGACTCACTATGCACCAGATAAAAAGAGTAAACATGGAATGTAGAATATTATTCATTGTCCGAAGATAATATTACATTGGAGAAGACAAGGACAAGTACTCTGTGAGACTATCGAGGACTCCCGTGCCAACTTTAAGATCGAATCGAATCTTTATGTCAACTTTAAGTTTTGACAAGTGTTTATTATTAAACATTTAAATGTACTGGTATACAGAGCAAATATCCCATTAGTTGACTTTTACGAAATGCTAGTCAAGTAACACAGTAACAGTTGGCACATTTTTTGCTAACATGGGACCCAGACAATATTGGACATTTACGCACTGAGAGCATTGTATAATTTAAGATTATAAAAGAAACTATAAAAGAAGTAAATTTGACCTATTGAGTAATTATTAATTGCTATTGATAGAAATATTTTCTTTGATTGAAATGAGCATTACGGTAGGGGTATGTATAAAAAGTAGAAATAGAAATGCTGAGAAAGTATACTTCGAACCATAAGGACAAATAACAAAAAAAAATCATATTACATATATGAACTGAAATTTAAGATTTCTCGCTAAGTGATGACGCCACCTTGTCACTTATAGATCTAATCGATGTGTTTCAATGTAAAATTATATTCTCGCGATAACGCTGTTTCATATGGTGGACGATATTATAACATGTTTCATATCAAAGCAATAAGATACACGTAAGAATACAATGGTGTACATTTCATTTGAAATGTTGATCTAGAACTACATAATATATATGTAATTAGTGATTACTCTAATAATGTTAAAAATACGCGACGATAACATAATCGTATGACAAAAAGTTAACAATCACCTGTTGCCTTGACTTAATTAAACATTTTACGTTGTCATGTTTGTCCTTGTGCAATTTATGTTTGTAAACTAAAAACCACGATGCAGGAGAAAATCCTAGTGTAATATCGTTTTCTCTTTAAAAATATACATTTATGTATAAAAATTACGTATCACGTTGTTTGTCCGCGATGAACTCCTAAACTACTGAACTGATTTCAATTAAATTTTGTACACTGTGTGCAGTTTTGCTAACTTGAGAGATAGGGTGGTTTTTAAATAAATAACCCTTAATTTTTTTATTGCGTATTTAAGTATTTTTTACAGGAAAGTCGTCGGAAAGGGCAGAACAATGTCTGCCTGGCCAGCTAGTAATATATATATATACAATATATATATATATATATACTCATATATACATGAGCACACAGTCCACGTGATGGTAAGTGGATGCTGTGGCCAATGGACATCTACATTTATCCTCGATTAGGAATCAAAACGCAGGTGCGTTGTCACCCCTGAGGACTGTGATAAAATGCCTCGTTTCCAGTAAAAAAGGGTCTCCGGTTCTCTACACTCATCATACGAAACACAGCAGTATTTAGCTGCTATTTTACGCTAGTATTCTATGAGAGCGTGGCCCTTCCTCGGTCGAGCCGATCTATTCGCGATACAACCATAGTATAGCTGTAGCATGGGGCTCTTCTACGTATATCGGCTTATATTATATAAAGAAGTAGATAACTCTATAATATATAATACATAAAACATTGTTATAATATGCGGTAGAGTGAAATAAAACAGGATACAGGACCGATCTTACTGATGACAACACAAAATAACAAAAAATGGGTTACTGCCCTACCTGGTAACTATTGTAAATATTTCCGTATAAAGCCATCTGTTGTTAATAGCAATTTCACGAGTAAGAGTGCTGATTTACCACGTGCTCGACGGCGAAAAACATTGTTAAGGAACCTGCATTTCAGAGAAATTTGAAAAAAAAATATTTTGAAGACATGTGATGTTCTCCAAGACGCATTGGGGCAGCGCTGCGAACACTCCCTTGCCAATTTTACTCTCTCATTAATAGAGGGGAGGTCTGTGCCCAGCTGTGGGACGAATAAAGGCAGTTAGTTTATCTATCTGTAGAGGAGGCCTATGTTCAGATGTTGCACTTTTGATAGTATGTAATGAATTATTATAATTCACTGACTATTATTATTAATAACATTAAAACAAATATATTTACCAAAACATGAGGAAATTTATGAAAAATGCTGTTTTATTGCTTAGCAACTTTGTGGTTAAAATTACAAATTCAGTAGGTAGATAGAAGGTTTCGGTTCTATTTTCATACGGTTGTCGGAGCCTTTAAACATTGCGGCATTGAATTGAGGTTCGTAATCCCAATGGAATTAGCCGGACCCGCTTCACAAAGGAGTGTTCGCGCCTAATGGAATTCCCGGGGTGGAAAGTGCGCCCTGATTGCATAATTGTTTGCTACGTCCACAGTTAAACGATCCCTTTCAATTAAATTTCCTGTTACAAATGCATTCCGATTTGCGATGTTTGATTTCGCTTTATAAAATATTTATGAACTATCGATTATTCTCAATTGATTTGGAAGCACAACGTTCTCAGAGGGTCTCCGCAGTCATTTTTATGAATATATATATATATATATATATATTACGATTCGCTTAATTTAATTAATTTAATTAAATTTCGCTTAAGGTTAGAAGAATTGGTTTGCGTGATGCGTACATATTTGATTATCATTACTGTTAGCGGCTGCGAAAATACGTCCTAACACCTAGATCTTTAGACATGGTCACTTAAAAATTATAAACGGCGCATAAGAGTACGGCCTTAGACACCGACCGAGCTTTCACTGAAATGCAAGGTCTACACTTCTTATTCGAGTGTGGGACAGTATGCGTGGAGATAACATACATTTTAACAATGGAGTCATGGCAATGGTTTTTTTTATAGGTTAGGGTGATAAATGCGCACACAGTCCACCTGATGGTAAGTGGTTGCTTTGGCCCATATACATCTATATTGATCCTCGATTACGAATCAAAATGCAGATCGTTGTCACCTGTGAGGATTAAGATGGAATGCCTCGTTTCCAGTATAAAGGGTCTCCGGTTCTCTACACCCACCATACGAAAGACACCAGCCGTCCCGGTCGAGCTGACCCACTCGTTCTACAACTATACTACTAATATAAGTGCAGCATGACAATACCACGTATAAAAATTAAATATAAATTTAATTCTGGAAACTTACTTGTTACGACGACTATTAATTAATTTAGTATGTATCTCGCCACGTATCGATTTCGGTTAACTATACCACTTTACAATTACGTACATGCTGTATTAGTCCCCACTTTAACGTATGGTAGTGAAAGTTGGGTGAGACAGAAGAAGCACGAGAGTAGAATAAACGCAGTGGAAATGCGGTCGTTAAGTAGTATGTTAGGGCTGAATCTGAATGACAGGTTGAGAAATTGTGTGATAAGAGAAGAGTGTGGTTTGCAAGATGATGTAACCAGGATTAAGAAAGGAATGCTTCGGTGGGTTGGTCATGTAGAAAGAACGAATGAGGAAAGAGTGACAAAGAAAATTTATGTTGTAGAAGGGAACGGCAGAGTCGGAAAGGGACTTGCTAGGCGAAAGTTTATCGACCAAATTGGCGATATATTGAAAATATGCGAAATTAAGAGTGCAGGCGTAGGTGTATGGATGTGGCCTAGGCGAGAGAGGTGTGTCAGGATAATACCAAATGGAAGACTGTACTCTGCCGACCCCTTTGGGTGACAGTCGTGAATGTTTATGTATGTATGTAATGTACAATTACATAATTTAGAAATTAAACATGTGTATATAAGTAAATGTGTGTTATTCGCAATTGTACAGGAACCTCAATGTCAGTCGGCCGGGACTCAATCGCATTATTTTTAGTGTCGGCGCAATAGCCGGAAAATTCAGCCACGCCATGCGGACGTGTAGGCGGCTCACAAACGAATGAAGCGTTTACGAACGAGTTGGCACAACCTTTATTCCTGAAAGACAAATTTTAATTACCATTAATGCTTATTGCCTATCACCGTTGCTTTATGTATGGAACACTGGTTAATTCCAATTTGTACAAAGTCATTTTCAAATTATAAAGTATAGAACATGCCCAAATTTGCATGTTGCAGGGGCTGATCGTTTCTATAATGTTTATTAACAATATTTAAAAGTAACAAAGTTTTCCTTTTGTCTACATTATTCGTATGTACTCCTTATTATTTGTTTTCGCTTTTATGTAAATTCAGATATACTAGAGAGGTAAAAATTTGTATTGATGATTTTATTATTCACGGATAATCTTTTTGTTCAAGACAATAAGGGTCACAATACGAGCAACCAGTGCACCTAATGTAAGTTAATGCTGTGGCTCATAGATATCTAAATATATCCAAAATTAAGAATGAAAATGCAAAGGCGTTATCTCTCCTGAGGACTAAGATGCCTTGTTTTTAGTAAAACGGGTCCCCAGTTCTCCACACTCATATACTCGTAGGAAACAACTGCAAAAACCTCTAACACAAAAAGCTGTTAAAATACCTATAGTCTCTAATGATATCCTTTTTCTCAAAATCAATGAAAAGATCAAAAAGGTTCACCATTATTATAAACGTTTACAAGTTCACTGTTAAACATAGTCCTTGCCCAAGGAGCGGCACAAAACACTTTCATGCATGTTTCACTAGTTCGTCACTCAGTGTAATGGGGGGCCGCCGTACACTTCGTTTACCTGTATGAAGGAACCTTCCTCTTCTTTCCAGTGTTCTTTATCAGAATTTGCTGGAAAGATTGTATTCGCAGAAACGTCAGTGTGAAGTGATGCAACTGATTTTTTCGTTACAATTTTTAAATAACTCTGCAATTGATCGCTTTCTAAAGTTAGATAAACGTTGGAATGTTAATTTCAGATTTTCATCAGTTGTAAAAAGAATTTATAAAATTAAAGAAAGTGTTCCATTGTTAAGGTTTTCGAGTCTATTGCCCAAATACTCAAACTACTCAATTTTATGGTGTCACAGACACTTTTACTTAAAGTGATAGATATTTGGCTATATGAGGATTAGGAGTCAAGAATAATTAAAGGTTGATTTTTTTAATTAAATCATCATTTACGGCGTATCATTTTATCATTTTGACGGCTCCGTGGCTCCGTGGCTTAGCAAGGCAACAGCGCTAAAGGCCGCGGGTTCGAATCCGCACGGAACAAGTATTTGTATGGCTTACAAGTAATTGTTCCGGGTCTGGATGTTTGTCCTTGTGAAATTTATGTTTGTAAACTGTCTCCATGATACAGTAGAAAATCCTAGTGTGGAGGTAACGTTTTTTTAAGTAAAAAAAAAAAAACAAAAATAATTATCAAATTTAATTAACTCATCAAATGGAATACTTCGACTGTTTGACTTTTAAACTACGAAATGATTATGCTATTTTTAAACACGTTCTAGCATTGGGTGCGTTTGGCAGAAAAAAGCGCCAGCAAGCGCTTGTAAGCAAAATGGCGATCGTAAGCGGTAAGCGCTGTCAAATCGTAAGAAGCTATGCGGGGAACCTAACCTAATTTAAATATATGTTTGTAAAGTATTCATATTAAAAACTTACCGATTATGAATTTTTAATATCATGTATATGTTTATTCATGTCAATATATTACTTAAAACTAATATTGCACAAAACAACTTATAAAATCTACTTCAAAACAAACAAATTATAGTCAACCAAATCTAAGAAATACCTTTTGACGTTTCACATTAATCATTCCGCAATATTTTTGCATCTGCGTACTCGCACGATTTAAAATAACCTTTTACGTAAATCCGAAGAATTATGAAGTTATCTATATTTCATTACTATGTGTGTAACTTTTTATCATTAATTTAAATTTGAATTTTACAAACAAAGCAAAATATTAAAAAATAACCAGTATTAACTTTTTTTACTTGACATCGTTTCAATGATATGTCGCTATGTATAATACCGTAGTGTTTCGATGATCTTATGCGAATGATCGGCAAAATATTCAAATAATTGGTAAAAATTTTCAAATAATCGAAACATTAATTTTTTTAATGTATTATTTGTTTAATTTAATTTTTATTTTCAAAATTCCTTAAATTACATGAATCATGAATAAAACAAGTTTATTTTTTTTACTTTGTCAAAGTAAATTTGTGTAGGCAAAAAAACTCATATACAAGGCCGTGCTAAAATAACCACTACATAATTTCAATATCCCGCCATTTCGGTACCAGTTACTCAACTTAACAGTTAGTAATTCATTTTTGGGGCGATGTTTACGCTTTTACAACAAAATCCCAGAAAATATACAAAATTTGACGTAAGTACACAAAGTTTAAAAACTTTATGAAACTAAGTTTGTATAAAAAGGAATAATAATTTTAATATTAAGGAATTTATGGATGATAATAACTGCTGGGAAGACTGATCGCTAATTTAACTTTATTGTACACGCACGATTGTAAGCTCTTATTTAAAAAAAAAACTACCACCGTTGGGTTTCTTGCTTGTTCTTCCAGGGCAGAGATTATTTTTGCGAACCAGTGGTAAATGAAAAAAGTGACTTTCAATAAGTATTATTCATAATCTATATTGAATAAAAAAGTTTCTGTTTCTATTTCGAAAACTTAATGTAATAATTTTTTGTTTGTCTTCTTATTTTGTGACTCTGCTTTAACTTTTTAGAATGTTTCTTCTATAATAACTTTTTGTACATGGTAGAGCCACGCTACATCTATATTATAGTTGTAGAACGAATGGGTCGGCTCAACCAGGGCAGGACCACGCTCTCACAGAATACCAGCGTAAAATAGCAGCGTAATGCTGATGTGTTTCATATGGTGAGTGTAGAGAACCGGAGATCGTTTTCACTGCAATCGAGGCATTCCATCTTAAGCCTCTGGGGTGACAACGCATTTACATTTTGATTCTGAATTGAGAATAAATATGTATGTCTATGGGCCATAGCATCCACTTAACATCAGATGGACTGTGTGCTCGTTTGTCACTCAATGCTATAAAAAAATATTCGTTGAAGCATGTGCCCATGTCACAAAGGATGATTGGGCAAACGTGGTAAAAAAAACAAAAGAAAATTGATTATGCATAAAACAAATAATAATTAATATAAACAACGACATCCCTTCTAGTTGTGCTGAAAATGATTGAATAAATTTATTTTTAATCTACTTTCAATCTTAAATTTTTATAACTGTGCCTCTAGAAATAACCAGTAACAACAAATACCAAGAAACTGATAAATCTTGTGTTTTAAATTATCCAATTATAATTTATTCTGGTATTATTCAAACTAAACTGTAAATGATTACCAACTCTAAATAATCGATATCGATGGTTTTAAGAATCGAATATTGTACGTTCCCATTTTTTGGTTGACATGCTTGGTGCAATAAGTCTGACAGCTGTCAAAATGTTTTTCTTAGATTTGGTTGACTAATAAGAAAAATGGCGGATTGTGTCAGCGCTACTGAAGTAGCAATCGTGTCCTGGCCGAAAACTATTTCAGCGCTTGTAAGCGCTTGCCAGCGCTTTTTTTGCCAAACGCACCCATTAGCTTTAAGATTGACAGTGTTTAATTAGTGCAATATTATAAATACATGGCCCTGTCCGATGCATAAGCGTCATATCAGTCTGTGCTACAACGGCGGTGGTGCAACATAGATAGAGTATTGATTAATATCAGTACTCTATCTGCGTTGAGATAAAAGATATAAGATACTAATGCCCGAATACTGAAACGTCTCACTAATATTTAATACTTTCACCGATGCTCCTTTCTTTCTTCTTTTGACAGAAGTTCTTTTAATTATCTTAATATGCACAAAAGTTAAATTCGTCGTTATATCGTCATATAATTAATCTCGTATCACCCGTTTACGGTGGACTTATAATACTCAGAACCGGTGACGCAGAGTAGCGTCGTACAGTCGACAGCTGGTGTTGAGATTGCCTACCCCTGGAATATATGTCCTAGTCCAATAGTCAATAAATTTTTATTTAATCTATCCAATATGTACTACCTATGATACTTTGCTAAAAATGTCATAGGTCTTAAGCATAACATCTAGGCCATGGACGTAAAAGAGCTTTGATCGCACGTCATCATTTCACACGCACACACACATTCACACGTCACATTTGATGACACGTCATCGATTTTTCCCGAACGACATTCTGCGGATTGTTTTTGTATAAATATGAACAAATAAAGTTATAGGTGGAATGATAAAACAGAAAAAAAAGCTAAATAAAAGCTTAGTATAGATGTTATTTGTTTGTTTGTAATCGCGTTCTTGAAAACGGCTCCAATAATTTCTATGTCGTAGGGGTTTACGGGGATAAAAAATAAACGCGGGCGGGTCTAATTTCAATGGCTAGAGCGTGGTTAGTTTATTTCATCTTAGTCTTCAACAACGCATCTGCATTTTCATTCTTAATCGAGGATCCACTTACCATCAGGTGGACTTTGTGCTCGTTTGTCACCCTAATTATATTCATTTAAAAAAACAACAGCAGCTTGTGAAGGGCTGTAAAAATGATGACGATGATGATGATATAAAAAGCGGTCTACCATACCGAGTGCGCGAGTTCAAATCTAGCAATGTGGTCAAAAAATTTTCTTTTTTTCTTTAGTATTCTAGCCCACACGGATTCACAGCTGAGTGTAAAAAATAATTAAATATTATATATTAATAAAATAAAAAGAATTGGGGTAAAAATGATGACGATCATCGATGATATAAAAAGCGGTCTACCATACCGAGTGCGCGAGTTCAAATCTAGCAATGTGGTCAAAAAATTTTCTTTTTTTCTTTAGTATTCTAGCCCACACGGATTCACAGCTGAGCGTAAAAAATAATTAAATATTATATATTAATAAAATAAAAAGACTTGGGATCAGTTGATTTAGTTTTATAAATCTCCTAACAGACAGGTGTATCTTATTAGTATGTGTTATAAGAGTGTTGTTTAAGAGTACCTTGTTCATGATCATCATTGCAGGCTATCTGAGTCCACTGCAGTACATAGGCCTCCCCTTAGATTGCTTCAAGGGGGGGATATTTGGCATAGCTGCCGCGCTTGGTAGGTGGGTTGAGGCTACTTTCGCCTCTCACGTTACCCACGATATGAGGTATTTTTTATAGCATTGCGTGACAAACGAGTACACAGTTCACCTGATGGTAAGTGGATGCTGTGGTCCATAGACATCCACATTTATCTTTAATTAAGAATCAAAATACCGATGCGTTATCACCCTTGAGGACTAAGATGGAATGCCTCGATTCTAGTAAAAAGGGTCTCCGGTTCTCTACACTCACCGTACGAAACATCAGCATTAAGCTAGTATTTTACGCTGGCATTCTGTGAGGGCGTGGTCCTTCCCCGGTCGGGCCGACCCATTCGTGCTACAACTGTATACAGCTGCAGCGTGACTCGTCCACGTAAAATTATATTTTAGACATAATAATTTTACATGGTAGAGCATGGAATTCTTACGTCTCCACTAGAATATACAGCACGGTGTCTTCATGGCAAGCCTGAATAGGTTCTGGTCTTCAACTGCATCACCACTTACCATCAGAAGTGATGATGCAGCTGTGTTATGGTTCTAGCATGAACGGATTGTCTCGACAGTGGAAGGACAACGCTCGCACAGAATACTACTATGAAATAGCAGCTTATTGTGGCTTTGTTTCGTGTGGTTAGTGTCGAGATAAGGAAACAATTTTTATCGAAAACGGAGCATCCCCTTCTTAGTCCTGAGGGGGTGACTACGTATGACATGACAACGCAACGCAACGGCGAAAATGCATTTTGATCATTTTTCAAGGATAGAAAGTAGCTATATATATGGAACACAACAACCACTGATTGTTAGATGGACTGTGTGCCCGGTTATCATCCTTATTTTATAAAAAAGAAGATATATACATACTATGCAACTAGAACAACCTGAAAAATTGAAACAAATTGAATAAAACTATTATTTACGGATTTTATCGCGTTTAATTAAACGCGATAAAATCCGTAAATAATAGTTTTATTCAATGTGTTGTGTTCGCGTAAATTTAAGAAATCATTAATTGAAACAAAATTATAAAATTGTGTAACTCTTTTAATCTATGACCTTGCTTAGCTCTAATCAAATGTAATTTACACAAATTAATATCGATATGGTTGGCATATTGCCAAGTTATTAGAATTACAGATGAGAAGGTGCTGACTTTAGTTCCTTATTAGTGGGATATTTTCACGATTCTGTATTCTGTACAAGCGCTAGAGGTTATATATAATATAATCTATTATAAAAAAAATTCTATACATATTTAAAACTTAAGCAAATAGCTAATATCGATTGATTGAATTTGAATGGGGACTGCAATTGCTACAAAGTGTGAATCTTCAAAATTGTGACATGAAACACACTGCATGGCAGAAACAGCCCCAAAATACCTTATACATAATGGAGTTGAAAATTATTTTAAATTTTCTTCTCGTTCTTATACTTGTACTTATTTCGTAGTAATTAATAATTATTAAATATCATAGTAGCCAGCGAGCTTACAATCCACTCGATTTCAAGTTATTTCTGCATCTACTGAACATTTGAACAAATTTCAAGCAAATAAGGTCACCGATACGTTTTCATCCCTAAGCCTAAGGATTAGATTGAAAAGCTACAGAAATTGCCTTGCCCTACTCACCTTTTTAATCAAAACAATAATGAATGCACAACTTCTGACGACAGCAAAAAATACTAATATTACCAAACCTAAAACCAAATAGTGAAAAGATCAGTAGAGTGTATTATTCGGAATATTATATACGTAAGTAATTTAAAGATTTAAAATTTTTTAAGTATGTAAATTTGTCTTTATTTCGATAAAAAGAGCGTTATAGGAATGCAGCTCCTATTTGTGTACGTAACGTTTGTAATATAGTAAGAGCAAACGGCTTCTTTAAATTTGACTGTTTTTAGTAAATTTAAGATTATAAAAATAATAAGAAAACATCTGCACTTTCGTGTAGCAGCCTACGTACATTGCCTCTTGTGTGATTTTATCACACGAAATGCTGAGTCGGCCTTGCCGGCCTGTGTCGTCCGTAAGTGGGTGACGATAAGACGTCGCTCTGAAGGCGTTGACATACCTACCTGCGTTGACATCGATATCTCTGGCTTACGTCGTTTTCGTTTATAAACACAGTTGCATATGTATAGTGCATGATCGTACACGGAGGTGTTTTTGTTTAAAATTAAACAGAATCTTAACTTATTTAGATGTGTATTTTGAATACGATATAAAGATATTTAAGAGATTCGAGTGCTGTCATACTGTTGCCCTTGCACCCTAGCAAAAGTCCAATGCATAAGGGATTACCTATAGATTGCCTTATAGAAGGCATATTTGCCATGGTAGCCACGTTTGGTAGGTGGTTTGGCAAGCGCGGCTTTTTTATTTAAGAAGACGCTGCTACCTCTCCTGGTTTGTTGTGTTTTAGGACACCGCCACTTAGGATACACTACGCCATATCGTGCCGTGGATGGCATCTTCTGTCATTAGTGGATACTCTTACACCGCTACTACATCTACAGAGTTGAAAATTATTAATTTTCTAAATTTTATGTTTTATATCCTCCATAAATTTCCAATTTGTGCGTTAACTAAAAAACGTGTTTGTTGTTTTATAACGTCCGGTAGTCCACGGACAAGCAATAATTGATAATTCTCGAGGCAACGAATCATAATCAAGAACTGGATGTTATTGTAGTAGCTGAGCGTGGAGTGCGAGCGCGTCGAATGGCGGGCGCGGGCGGTGTATGCTGTATGCGGGCTATTATACGTGAATGGTGCACGTATAATCGTATTGCCGTTGTGACTGCCTGAGACCCGGCGACCGTCGCTTATCCCTCAGGGTTGTCCATGATGCATTATGAATAGTCCATAATATTATTTTAAAATACACAATTATAAGATGCTCAAGCTCTCTAATAACCAGATCGACGACGGGGAGCAGCGCTAAGAGTGCGAGATATCCTGGTACCGCGTTCGCCTATCCAGCTGCAATTATTCTTCATACATATGATGGTGAAGGGTCACGGTGAAGGGAACAATGCAAATGTGCAAGACGTCTACTGATATCGTCATTCCGCCAGCCCAGCGTAGCAATTAAAACAAATTTTCCCTACAACCCATGCACAGTATATATAGTATTGAATAGTATATCAATTGTAATTAATTTATTTAATGAATTAATAATAAGCAACTACAATTTTAACACCTTGGCACAACCCTAATGTGTAACATATGAGCAAGCTTCATTGATGACTCACCGTCAGAAATACCATAATAATACAAAGTTGGCTCGTCCATATGACGCCACGAATTTTATCAACTTCGCATTTGTATAGTTGTAATGGGTCCTGTTTTAGGAAGTTGTTTCAAAATATCTCCACGTTTTGAGAACCTTACAGTCCGATTTTATTTTTTAAGGGACGATTGTGCTAGTGCATGGACACGCTTGTGCGTGTGACGTACTATATTAATATATAATAAACTTTTGCTTGTATTATATCTAGAGAATAAATGATGACATCGACTCCAAACCAATTACTCAACGCGTTCTTGCAAAATAAATTACCAAGTTTTCATCTAAATAGATTCTGTAGATTTAATAAATCAAACTTCCGTTTTACTACTACACAGAAGTTCATAGTGAGGGCAGACCGAATCGCACACACACACTTACTCGAAGCCCCATTTCATCCGACTCGTATTAAAAGTGCTGACGGCACGGTAAACATCAACTATCCAATGACGGCTATTGTTCTGTCAGTTAAACTTCTTATGACGTAAGTAATTTTCATTTCAAGGAATAATACCTACCTGTGACTTAGTCCGCGTTAAGGTGGAAAAATTATTCTTCCTAAAAACATTACTGTGATTGAGGGATTACTGTGTTTCATATATTATGTACGTGTACGTATTTTTTATGTACCGTATAGTAGCGGTGTAAGAATATTCACTATTCCATATCGAGTGGCGTAAGAGGTTACAGAGGAAAACAAAGCACGAGATGAGTAGCATCATCTTGGAAAGATACGTCTTAATAACAACTAGGAAAAAAGTACGATGGACGACCCGCGTGCGAAATGCGACAATGTCGACAAATGTCTCCATTACAAGGCAACTTATAATGAGGCATATGTGCAGCATATATTTGGTAGTTATTTTATAAGTAAGAGAGCCATGAGCCGTGTTGCAATAAATTGTGATTTTTCATTGTGGTAGAGCCATGCTGCAGTTATATTAATAGTATAGTTGTAGCACGAATGGGTCGGCTCGACCGGGGAAGGACCACGCTCTCACAGAATACCAGCGTGAAATAGCAGATTAATGCTGCTGTATTTCGTATGGTGAGTGTAGAGAACCGGAGACCCTTTTTACTGGAAACGAGGCATTCCATCTCAGTCATCTCAGTGCATTTCGATTTCTAATGAAGGATAGATGTCGATGTTTATGAGCCGCAGCAACCACTTACCATCAGGTGGACTGTGTGCTCGTTTGTCACCCTATTCTATAAAAAAAAGCACGAGTGGTCGGCTCGAAGGGAAGGACCACGCTTTCGCTGAATCTGTTACATACAAGTCTTAATGTCTAGCTCTCAATAATTAAATAATTATTAATTTAATAATTTTATACACGGTGGAGCCACGCTACAGCTAAATTATGGTTGTAGCAAGAATGGGTCGGCACGACCGGGGAAGAACTACGCTCTCACAGAATACTGGCGTAAAATAGCGACTTAATACTGCTGTGTTTCACAATGCAATACAATCAATCCTCTACCACCGTGGTCCCAACAATACTGTATCAAATGTCTCTTCTGTGGCTACGGCGAGCAAAAAGAGAGGTCACCACTCCCACCGTAGTCCACAAGCATGCGAAGGAGGTTCGTGGGAGATTTAATGAAGGTTAATTGAAATAAATAGTACCTACGTATTCGCGATTCGCAAATATGACAATTTTAAGGTTTGCCCACGAAATACCACGGGCAGTGTTGTTTTTTAGCCATTCACAAGGTCACTGCTGAACATAGGCCTCCCCCAAAGAATGTAACACAACACAATCTAGTATATAAACACATGTTGGTAATAGAATTTCCAACTTTATTCCACGTTTATACTTGGGGTGATCAATCAATATCATTGAATTTTTAAAAATGAATATTTACTTAAACAGCTATAACTTGTTGTTATTATTGTTGAAGCACAGAATACAATAATATATATTTACGTATCTACATTAAAAAATGTATGTAATGTTATATTCTAATTGCATCTTACAAATTATTTGTATTGTTTGCATAAGAAACAGTAAAATTATCAGCTGTTTAGCGTTCAATGTTGCTAACAATTTGTGTAGTAAACCGTTTCTAAACGCCCTCAATGGCGTGGCCTCTTTTCGCATAAATCGGTTTAGTACGAGTATTAGTAGTAGCAGACAGCCGGTGAGATCACTGATGTATTTATCTTAGGGTTCAATGCGCTTCGTTATTTAATTCCTCCTAAATAGAGATAACTATAAAATTAGTGTTTTCAAAAATATACAATTTCACATACCTATCACTAAAACATTTTTTTATATATTGTGGCTGTCTTTAATTTAATTCTATCGAAGGAACCGTCCAGTCCGACTTCTACGCTTCTCCTTTTACCCTACATAATAGTGGTAAACCACGATGAAGTATTTGCTGACGACACTTCATTAATTTTAGTAAATAATGCTATATCTTAATTAGTAAATTGGATTAATGTTAATAGTTTTAATTTAAATGCTACTAAAACTGAATGTATAAAATTATATTTTATAATTATTATTATTTGGGCTGAGTCTTGTTGATACCACCATTTTTCTTGGAATCACACTAGATGCAAGGCTTTAATGGGGCCGCCATGTATAAAAACTAGCTGATGCATATTATGCTTTTAAACCGTATGCTCATTTGCTCCCTGTTCTATAAAAAAAATTAGAAGTCTTACCAATGTTGAAACAGCTAGACTAGTTTACTTTTAGCTATTTCCATAGCATAATGTTGTATGGAATTTTGCTATGGAGAAACGCGAATGACACTGAAATGATATTGATTTTACAGAAGAGGGTCATCAGATCAATCTTTGATTTAAAACCTAAAGAGTCACTTCAGAGAAAAATTTAAAGAAATTAATTAATTAAACTTTGGCCTGTCAATACATTTATGAAAGTGTTATGTACGTACACAAAAATAAAAGTTTACAAAAATAAGCGATATTCATTCTGTAAATACTAGGAACAGACACAAGCTAGTTAGTAGGACGGGTTACTCGACTCCACCGAGTCAGTAATTCGTTCTTGGGGCGATGCACCATACGCTTCTACAACAAAATCCCATAAAATATACAAAATTTAACCTGCAATAAGTTTAAAAACTTTATTAAACTACGTTTGTATAAAAAGGGTTATAATAATATTATGGAATTTATGGATAATAATAACTCATGGGAAGGGTGATCGCTTTTTTTTTTTTTTTTTTTTTTTTTTTTTTTTGCGGATGGAATATCATCTAATGACCCCTTTCGCTCTGGGTGGAGCGTAAGGGAGTGTCAGACTTTTACTGACTAAAAACCATCCGTGTTCCTTCAGTGCCCTTACGTTCCGGAGCCGCGGTATCTCTTTCGAACAGCCCGCAGCCCCGGTAGGCGTCGGCCCTTGCGGGCTCCTTCACGCTGCTGACAGCTCTTTGAGGCGCGCGTGGAACAAAACGCGCCGTCGACACGGCCTGTCGTCATTAGACGGACGGACGACGAGCTACCCATTGCTCGCCGTCCACAGGCCCGCGCCTACGGTGGCCGGGGGCCACGACGTAGCCCCCGACGCCCGGGGCGTCTCCCGCGGCGGCCGGGGAGGAAAGCTGCTGCTCTCTCCTTCTCCCGCTCCGCCACCTCCTTCGCTAGCATCACTGCTTTGCAGAAGGTGGTGACGGCATCCCATTCCGTCTCGCTCCGGATCATGGCTTCGACCAGGGCCGGACGCGAGAGGTCGCCGCCGCCTATCGCCGCTACGAGGACACGGCGGTGCTCCGCCCAAGCAGGGCACACCTCCACGGTGTGTTCCACCGTGTCCTCCGTATCATCCTCGCAGTGGGAGCACCCGGGCGTTTCCTCCCGCCCGATTCGGTGCAGGAACCACCCAAACACACCGTGTCCGGTGAGGACCTGCGTCAGGCGGAAGTTGAGGATGCCGTGGCGTCTCTCAAGCCACTCCTCAAAGAGGGGTCTTATCGCCGCTATAGTGGCGTGCCCAGCACGGGGTTGCGACAGTCGCTGTCTCCATGTCGCCATGAGATCGTGCCGGAAGTCTGTCCGCTGCGCGACAACTTGCCGCGGCAGCGGGGTTTCCCCACGGCACTGTGCCTCCGCACGCCATTCGTGCAGGCGCGCGAGGACTATCGCCTCCAGATCCCATAGCGGCAATCCGGCAAGGAGGCTCGCCGCCTCGCGGGAG
Source organism: Parnassius apollo (assembly GCA_907164705.1). NCBI lineage: Eukaryota > Metazoa > Arthropoda > Insecta > Lepidoptera > Papilionidae > Parnassius > Parnassius apollo. The sequence goes on from CAJQZP010000444.1 coordinate 511,659, forward strand.
ATCGTGCGGTAGCCGCGAACCATTTTCACGGCTATCACCCTTTGGGGCGCGTTCAGGTGGGGGACGGCAAGCCGCGCCAAACCACGCGCCCACACCGGGGCCCTGTAAAGGGCCATGGACCGCACGATCCCCGCGTAGAGCCTCCGGCAGGAGGCGTTTGGCCCTCCCAGGTTCGGCAGGAGCCGCCTGAAGGCAGCCCCGGTCCGTTCCAGTTTGGGAGCCAAACGTCGGAACTAGATGCAAGGCTTCAATGGGGCCGCCATGTATAAAAACTAGCTGATGCATATTATGCTTTAAACCGTATGCTCATTTCCTCCCTGTTCTATAAAAAAAATTAGAAGTCTTACCAATGTTGAAACAGCTAGACTAGTTTACTTTTAGCTATTTCCATAGCATAATGTTGTATGGAATTTTGCTATGGAGAAACGCGAATGACACTGAAATGATATTGATTTTACAGAAGAGGGTCATCAGATCAATCTTTGATTTAAAACCTAAAGAGTCACTCAGAGAAAAATTTAAAGAAATTAATTAATTAAACTTTGGCCTGTCAATACATTTATGAAAGTGTTATGTACGTACACAAAAATAAAAGTTTACAAAAATAAGCGATATTCATTCTGTAAATACTAGGAACAGATACAAGCTAGTTAGTAGTACGGGTTACTCGACTCCACCGAGTCAGTAATTCATTCTTGGGGCGATGCACCATACGCTTCTACAACAAAATCCCATAAAATATACAAAATTTAACCTGCAATAAGTTTAAAAACTTTATTAAACTACGTTTGTATAAAAAGGGTTATAATAATATTATGGAATTTATGGATAATAATAACTCATGGGAAGGGTGATCGCTAATAAGCTATTTCTGTAACTAACATACATGATTGTAAGCTGTTTTTTTTTAAAGTACCGCTGGGTTTCTTGCTGGTTCTTTCCAGAACAGAGGTTTATTTCTGAACAGGTGGTAAATTAAAAAAATGGACTTTCCATAAGTATTATATACAATCTATATTAAATAAAAAAGTTTCTGTTTCTGTTTCCGGCATACTACCATTTATTGTTTATCCAGTATTGTTATTCATAGTTTTTTTTTTTGGAAAAATTTCTGAAGAATTATTTTGTATTTGACCGATATTTATTATAACTGAAATGAAAATTAGACGACCACGTGGCTAATTTGTTCAGATCTTCAGAACAACAGAGTTCAGATCACGTTACTATCATGCCATAAACCTTATGTTTCAATACCAATTAGAGTTTCTGTCTACAACAGCCTATCTACAAACTTATTACAAGTATTTAAAAGATCAGCGTATTTGTAATCGGCCCGGACATCACTATCATCAAGTTTGTTGTTTATTTAGGTTCTTCGTCAGAATTGGTCCCATATAATAAATTTAAAGAATAAGTTGTATTCTTGAGGATGAGAAAACAGCGTATGAAGATTGTAATGTACCTTTTTAAACGACATTACGTTACCCTGAACTGTATTCCTTACCCACTTAAAGGGGGAATAGTTTAACTTTTAATTAAAAGGAAAACGGTCTTAATACATTAAAAAGTATTTCTACATATATTATGTTACACAGTCAAAAGCTAACCCAGACTTATGTTCAACAATGATGACCGTGCATCATGTCTCCATTTAACACCTTTTGTAATAAACTGCCAATCAGATATTTTTCCTAGTGATTGCATTTAACTGATAGCGTTGATAGTTGTTTTCACGAGATAAGCAATTGTGGTTGTTAAACGGGTATTGTTTTTGAAGTTAATGTTGTACATAGATTAATCTCGACATTTAACTTCATTACATAGAACATTTCATTTTATTAAATTGTAAACAAGTTTGTTGTTAGTTTCACTGCGTGACTGCTGATTATGCAGTGTGATGTCGAATTTACGTGTAACCAATATCAGCTATTACACACAAGAGGCAATTACTATAATTTTAAATTTACTAAAAACAGTCAAATTTAAAGAAGCCGTTTGCTCTTACTATATGTTTCTGTTGAGAAATTTTTGCAACTCCATAGTGAGAACGTTAGCGGTGTTTCACCTCTGTCTATTGGTCCTGCTCCAGATCTCTCTCTGGTCGTGTCGGATTGCCATCATCTGAATAAGAGATTGAGGGAATATATAGTGCACCTCTGCTTGCCTACATATACTACTACATTATAATGTTATACACACACACAGCCACACACACACACACACACACACACACACATATATATATATATATATATATATATATATATATATATATAATATATATAATATATATACCATATTAATCCCACATTATTTTAATATAAGTAGGATATCTGCAAGTCAAATTTAAATAGGTTTTTTTAACAAGTAAGTTGTTTCTTAATTTTAATAACTCCTTGCCTGATAAGAGAATTAAAGATTTTAATTAATATTAATTTGTTTTGTGTTCTGTATGTTTTTATACAATATAGTGTAGTTTATAACTCCTGGCTGAGAGAGATGCGGCCCCGTACTAGATGGAGTGACGACCTGGTGAGAAATACGGAAAGTGCATGTATGCAGGTGGCTGAGGGTCATAATGATTTCTTATATTTACGCGAACACTACACATTGAAATAATACTAATTTTTACGGAATTTATCGCGTATATTTAACTTTTTTACCCGACGTTTCGAGAGCTTTACAGCACCCATGGTCACGGGAAGGACTGAGATGTTCAACGTCCAGCTGTCATAGTTAACCGCGGTTACCATAGATTAAAATTTAACTTTTGTTCCGATCTACACAGTATGAACTTATGGTATCATGGAGTCTTGCAGTTGTATGCTTGGGTTGGGATTTAATTTTATTTATTATAGGATCCCAAGCAGATGGTAGCACCCAGCCATCTTCTCTATTGAAATTAGGATGTTTTTTGATTTCAATAGCCTCGCGAATCATCCTTGGAAGGAATCGGTGTTCTTTAGCGAGGATTTGTGGTCTATCAAATCTGATGTAGTGACGGGGGCGATCCTGTACATGTTCACAGAAAGGGAACTCTGTAATCTATGGTAACCGCGGTTAACTATGACAGCTGGACGTTGAACATCTCAGTCCTTCCCGTGACCATGGGTGCTGTAAAGCTCTCGAAACGTCGGGTAAAAAAGTTAAATATACGCGATAAATTCCGTAAAAATTAGTATTATTTCAATGTGTAGTGTTCGCGTAAATATAAGAAATCATTATGTAAACCAGTACGGACTGGTAATTGCAAATAAAATACGCCGATTAGAAGATCTAAAGACTAAGCGCGCAAGATATCTAACAGCCTTAAATTTCTTGAAGAGATGCCGAGACCATAATCTCATTCCTACGTGTGTCAAAATATCCACCAAAAAGGACATTCGAGGAAGCGCTAAGATCTTAAATCAGGCAAGTAAAAAAGTTGTTACGGGCGGTAATCCAACAAAAACGCTCCGATCTATATGACATAAATAAATCCATAGACATATCATCCAGTGAATTAAAGAAAGATTTAACGACGTTTGATTATAACTTTTGCATGGAAACATTAAATAAACGCGAAATTAGTAAATATAACGAATGCAAAAACAAACATATAGAAAAATATCAAAAATTAACGGCCAAATCAAATGTCAAACATCCGAATCAATGCCAGAACCAAAAGCAACCATTGACAAACACAGATCATAGATTAATCGCGTTCTATAATCTGTCAAAACAAACACTGGATGATGCAACAATAAAGGTGTTATCCAAAGGACTAAATTACGCTATAACTCCAAGCAGATTACCGTACGAAGAAATTATCTGTAGTGTCGAGGACTGTTTATTTAAAAACAATATGCGGAAAGAAGATTTGGAGGCGATACGTCAAGACATTTCGTCTATGTTACGTCGATGTTCAGTGCCTAAACCGAATCTTCCCAGAGACGAATTTATAGCGTTAAAGAACCTACGCAATAAACCAGAACTTACGATTCTCCGCGCAGATAAGGGAAACGCCACGGTGGTCACGGATACGTCAGATTATAATTCTAAAATACAAGAACTTTTGTCGGATGTAAGTACTTATAAAAAGGTTAAAAACGACCCAACAAACAGCACACTAAAAACAACTAGTGACCTCATAAAGAAACACTCCGAAAAATTAAATCTGGACGTAAAATGGATAATACCTACGTGCGCCAAATCACCAAAGTTGTATGGGTTACCAAAAATACACAAGCCCAATGCTCCATTACGCCCCATAGTGAGCCAAATCGATTCACCAACTTACAGATTGGCTCAACACTTAGCGAAAATACTCTCACCGCTCAGGGGACATACAAGAGCACACATAAAGGATTCCTACCATTTTGTCAGCGAGATTAAAGACCTACGTCTGGCAGACAATGAAACTATGGTCAGTTTTGATGTGCAGTCATTGTTTACATGCTTACCTGTTGAAGACTGCATCTCAATTGTAACTAGAAGGCTGGAAGAAAACAACATGCCCGTAGAATATGCAGTATTACTCAGACACTGCCTTACATCTGGCTACCTATTGTGGAAGGAGAGTTCTACAAGCAAGTAGATGGTGTGGCGATGGGCTCACCTGTATCTCCCATTGTCGCCGACATATTCATGGAAGACTTTGAGGAGAAAGCCCTGCTTACTTCTCCCATAAATCCAAGATTCTACAAGCGGTACGTAGACGACACTTTCACAATTCTACCTTTAGATAAAGTAACTGCATTTTTAGACCATCTTAACTCTATAAATACTAAAATTCAGTTCACAATGGAGTTAGAGGCAAACAATTCCTTAGCTTTTCTAGATGTGTTAGTAATTCGGAATCCTGATAACACCTTGAGCCATACTGTGTATAGAAAAAAGACCCATACAGATAGATATTTAAACGGTGATTCTCACCACCATCCTTCACAGTTAGCTACCGTGGGTAAATCTTTGTTTCAGAGAGCACGAGGGATCTGTGACAGTAAACACCTGGCTGCCGAGCTCCAACATGTCAAGCAAGTTTTGCATGACAACAAGCTTCGGGTCCCGCGCCTACGTCACAGAGAACGAGTGAAGCCGGCCACAGTCGAGCGTGTACCTGCTGTACTGCCATATGTTAGAGGAGTCACTGACAAGATTGGCTACACCTTGAAGCGCGCTTCCATCAAAACATACTTCAAGCCGCCGAAGAAGATTGGTCAGTTTTTACCATCAGTCAAGTGTAACGTCCCTCTGCAAGATGCAGGAGTGTACAAGCTTGATTGTGAATGTGGTCTCTCCTACATAGGACAAATTAAAAGATCAATTAAAACCCGCGTCAAAGAACATATAGCTGATGTGAAGAATCGACGCTCCGGGAAGTCTGCAGTGTGTGAACATGTACAGGATCGCCCCCGTCACTACATCAGATTTGATAGACCACAAATCCTCGCTAAAGAACACCGATTCCTTCCAAGGATGATTCGCGAGGCTATTGAAATCAAAAAACATCCTAATTTCAATAGAGAAGATGGCTGGGTGCTACCATCTGCTTGGGATCCTATAATAAATAAAATTAAATCCCAACCCAAGCATACAACTGCAAGACTCCATGATACCATAAGTTCATACTGTGTAGATCGGAACAAAAGTTAAATTTTAATCTATGGTAACCGCGGTTAACTATGACAGCTGGACGTTGAACATCTCAGTCCTTCCCGTGACCATGGGTGCTGTAAAGCTCTCGAAACGTCGGGTAAAAAAGTTAAGTATACGCGATAAATTCCGTAAAAATTAGTATTATTTCAAGGCTGAGGGTCATATTTAGTGGTACTCCTTGTCGAAGGCTTATTTTTAGCAGTATACTTGCTTGGCTGCAATGATTACGATAAGTTGTCTAGTGTCAGTGTATCATTCATAACTCTAATAGTGTCTTTTACTAGTCCATAAAAAGAAAAATATTTGTAGAGTTTAATTAAAATGCTTCATTTACTTACATACTAATTTGCTTCGGCTATAAAACTTAGAACCCGCAATTTAAATAGTGGCTCTCCGCATAATAATTAGTGAGTTGATGAGACTAAATTGTATAGGGCGATTATCCGTTAGACGGACTATAACCTGATGAGGTAGCAAAGGTGGTTCATGATCGTGCCATGTGGAGATCTTTTGAAGTACCTATATTCAACCGTGATCTTAGGCTGCTATGGAAATGATGATAGGACAAAAATCATCGATTACTATCTTTCTACAGTTTTGTTAACTTTACTATATTATTAGTTGTGATAAGAGGCCAGTTTTGATTTTAAGCCACCAAAACAGCCCTTGATGTAGAGGAGTGAGACATATAGCAGAAAACCGGCGTGTGAAAACGATCTATCCTAATGTCGTTATTCTTGTTAGTGCAAGGTTAGTTCTATGCCATCAATCAGCTGAACTTGAAGATAACCAACGTCTTGGCTAATGTGTGCAAAGTGGCTTAACATCTGGTTGCGAATCAGTTCAATCTCGCTTGTTATTAACTTGCGATTCTTTGCTTTAATTCCATTATTCTCACACAGAGGATTTTGTATTCGCAGCAAAGAAAATAATGTTCGTATTTTTTTCCTTTGTCCATTTTTGATGCTTCATCGGATAATCCCCCTTTCTGAAATTTTGAACGACAGAAACAGAATCCCCTTTTATTCGTCTGCTAACAATTTGCTATTACAGTTCGGTGCACAACGTATTTCGTCCAAAAACGTACATAACGTATTTTAATGTATATTTAAATATGTTACCGTGTAGTGGTGGTATAAGAATATGCAATTCCACATATCGTCCCGTAGATGTCATAAGACCGCGAGTGTACTCTATGAGAGCGTAGTGCTTCCTGGTCAATCGACCCATTTGCGCTGCAAGTGTGGAAAATAATATTTGCCGGATTTTAATTTACGACATCACCCATATTATGTGACCATAAAGTGGTCATATCGTGACAACGTAAATAAGCTATATGTCATTCATTCCTTTTTAAAATACAGTCCAAGTAATCCTTGCTCGTGTGGACTTTGTTTAACCGCCATCATTAGTGTCTCTAAAACAAATCGCAAAATGTAGAACTTTTAGGATCATCTCACAGTCTGCCAGTATGTCTACCAATTTCGTTGAAAATGTTTTTCTCGCATACTATTTAAGTTTAACACAGATGATTTATATTTGGTGTAGTTATACTTTAATTATGCCAACTACGGTAGTACGCGAGTAACCCGGGTTCGATCCCCGCCGGCACCAATGAAATTGTTAATTGCAATTTTAAGTGCTGATTTACCACGTGCTCGGCGGTGAAGGAAAACATCGTGAGGAAACCTGCATGTCTGAAGAATAAGAAAAAAAAATATTTCGAAGACATGTGAAGTTCGTCAACACGCATTTGGGCAGCGCGGCGGACACTTCCTTGCCCTAAACCCTCTCAGAAATGAGGGGAGGCCTGAGCCCAGCAGTGGGACGTATATAGGCTGTAACTTTACTTTTTTTTTACTTTATGCCAACTACGGACATGAAATTTAAAATTCGATTTTTCGTTAGCTTTGGAGAGTTAAAGGTCCCATTGTACACTACAAAACTACATAAGCGTTTTAAATATTTAATTTTATTTTACATTTTTTTGATTGTTTTATATTGCTGTCGCTCACTGTAACTACAGTCACGAATATTGATAATTAGGTGTGTTTGCAGGAAACTCATCTTCGTTGGATTGTTTCATTTGCTATCTTTATTCTTTTATTTTATAAACTAAATCCCATTATGTAATCTTCGTTAATTATATATTTTCTAATAATTTATATTTGATCCTCATCATTGAATCTATTAAATACAGCGTAACACTACCAAATACAGCGTATTATTTTTTCTCGTTTAAGTCGGTTCGATTCCCGGCTCAGACAAATGACTTCAAAATTCCATGAGTGATTTAGTTAATGATTTCTTATATTTACGCGAACAGTACACATTGAAATAATACTAGTTTTTACGGAATTTATCGCGTATATTTAACTTTTTAAACACCCGACGTTTCGAACGCTTTACAGCTTACTCATGGTCACGGGCGGGACTGAGATGTTCAACGTCCATATGTCATAGTTAACCGCGGTTACCATAGATTAAAATTTAACTTTATCTTGTATCTTGAAGTCTTTCAGTTGTATGCTTGTTGGGATTTAATTTTATTTATTATCGGATACCATCTGCTTGGAAACATTCATTTACAATTTAATAGTTTATACAATTAAGTATGAAACATTTAGAAACAACGTGGTTCAATTTTTCCTAATCATATTACTATTATAGCATGCCGTTTAAACGGTCGTGAAAAGTTTGGACGTGGAAAGAATCAGAGAAAAATTTGTAGCGTATTTCACATTATATAGAACACTATGGCGAATACGATAAAGTGTTGACGCGTTTATTGACACGGTACGGCTAGCGATACAATGCGACCGAAATAGGGAGATACAATTATGCGATACATCTGATCAAAATACGCCAAGATGGTGAAATGTGGACCCAGCGCAATAAATACGAAGTGGAGAACACATTACGGAATAATGAAAATGTTTACTTAGATAAAGTTTCACTTAAACTAAAGTAGTCCAAACAATAGTGATTAATGTGAGTGTGTATTATGCACCTGTCATTGTATGGATTAATCGACGCAGAGGCAGCACGCACCACGCTTTTTTTTCTTTTAGCGTGGAAAAATACGAGAAAACTTCGAAAAGCGGTTGTGAAAGTCACGCGCAACGGAAACATCTATGTAGGGTGACCATGTGTGATGACCGTTAGAATGTTCTTCGAGAAAAAGAAATAGCCATACTGGCAACAACGATGCGGATCTAAAAGATCTGATCTGATAATTTTGTTTTAAAAATTAAAACCATTTAAATCAGATCTGATCAGAAAATTTAAACGTTTTGTTGTTACCTCAAAATAAAAGTGATTGGTAAAAGGTAGTTAGTGTTAATATCAAAAATAAAATATACGGTATACGATAAAAAGATGAACCGAGCGATCACTTAAAAACCCGTATGTAATCACGTAAACACATACGAGCATATTGAAAGTAGGATGCTCCCACGACTACCGACAAATCAACTTATACGCACGGATCTCTCCCGAACATTAAATACTAAGTACAATATATTTTTGCACACAAGCTCTTAAAATATATTTACTCATTATGTAAATATAATACTGGAACACTTCAAATTGTTACCGTTACAGCCTATTAAAGTCCATCGGTAAACATAGGCCTCCCCCAAAAATCATATGGGAATATTAGCCGTAGTTGCCACGCTTGGCAAGCGGGTTGGCAACTCCAGTTTTTTTTACTTTGGGTTGTAGTAAATACAAAAACTAACAATTGTCGATAAAAGAGTTGAATTATTATGTAAATATGAACAGACATTAGATTAAACTTATCTATTTTGCTTCATTATTATCTAACGCTGTACGTGAACAATTAATTAAGTTCACTTAGTTCATAACTGTAGGAGAGCTTTAGTTTCAAAACTAATTTTAAACTTCGAACTACATTTAAAAAAATGCGACGATTTTACTTTTATTGCATGTTACGCAGCGTTTCTGTCACGAATATTTTTACGAATACGAAGTTTTTTTATAGCAACATAATATCCAACAAAGATTGTACTAATGTCTTAAATAATGTGAGTATTCTCAACCACACTAGTAGTCGAATCTCCAATTTGTACCTTCGAATATTTGGGATTGCAACCTGGTTTCTTAAACGTTTGCCCTAGACATACCACGCAAATTATTAAATGAAGTATAATTTAAATTTGTACTGTTTGGAAATTAAACGGTATATAAGAATTGAAAAAAACTTAAAGAAATGCGCATTGATCATGAGCTGTGATGATCCTGATAATTATTTTATTTTATTCTGATCAGGATTACCAGGAAATGCAATTATTGTACTGTCATCGGTCCTTGCATTGAGTGCATATTTTCAAGTCAATCGGCCGACTAAGAGTTGCTGAAAATTACGTTAAAAGGTGCCATTACATAGATAGATAGATACACGCGAAGCTAATAAAAACGTGTTAAAAAGTTCGGAATTTTTTTCCGATCAACCTGAGCTCAGTTTACGACTCTTTGAAGTACCATGTTACACGTATGTTGTGTGACAGTACTACACAGAGAAATGTGAAAACTTGCACCCTCTAATATACTAATTAAAGCGTGGAGAGGTATATATGTATTCTGCGTTAGGATGTTAATAAGCCTTTTTTATTTTAATTATCTTCAAGTTTTTTTTGTCATAAACTAAACTTTTTTGTTTTTCATTTATTATATAACTAAATTCATAAACAAACTTACAGTCCACCAGATGGTAAGTGGTCGCTGCAATTCATCAACACCTGCAGGTAAATTCTACTACGACTAAGATGATGTGCCTCGCATCCTCACATCCTGTATAATTCAGACCAGCACACAGCATTGTCGTGTATATATATACGCAGTACGAATGGGTCGCTTGAACCGGGCTACCATCACGTTCTCATCATTCACGTCATCTGTTTTATATGGTGAATGTTGAGATTTCATCTTATTCTGTGATGTAAGTGAGACTCAGAATCTCACTTGCGGCAATCAATGGGCATAGCCTATTTTCAGCAGTGGATTTGTTATGGTGACTGTCAGTATCCTAATATTTGTATTGTTTAAAACACAAATGTTATTTAATTATCAATACGTGGATGCATGATAAATGGATAAGCATAGTGGAAATCATACTCTCGCTATTGAAAAAAATGTACAGATAACGAATCTGAATGGTAATCTCTATGATGCGATATAAATCGATTTAAAGATCTTTATTATATTACTCATTAAAACTAATGTCACGTACATGAGTACAGTCATACAATTTAAAATAAGTCACACAGAACAATATAATAAAATAGTAAACATAAATTAGGGTAGATCAAAATTAAATAAAAGTTTGGAGGTTAACTGCGTAAGAGCGATGCTTCAAGTATTGATAATATAAAACGGTGGGCCAAGTTATATAATGTCTTGTTTTTTAATGTGGTCTAATAATTTTTTCTTGAAAATATTGAGCGAACTTGCATCTTTTATAGTTGAAGGGAGTTATACAACTGTGCTCCCGCAAATGTTACGGCTTTTTTTCCATAATTAGTACGAATATTTGGTAATACAATATGGTTTGCGCGGCGTGATGAGTATTTTAGTGTTTCTCCTTTTGTGGTGAATGTTATAGGTATTCGAAATTGATCATATTATGTGTGATTTCATATATTAATACACATGTGTTATAGATGTATAATTGTTTGATGTTTAGTAATTTCGGTTCATGGTATATTGTAAATAATAACTTATCTTCAGTACTTTAAGATTACAACAAATATATTACGCGTAATCAACAGTCTACCTTGGCCACTCAAATATAATTCATCTGACGATCATTATAAAGATTACTTTAAGTTATTTAATGTACGCAAAATCTAACTTAGTTAAATACTGAGTGTACCGTTAACTGACGTTTAGAGAGGCGTTGTGCCCTGTACCTTTGTATAACTTATAACCTTGGAAGAGAGCATTGAACTTTTACGAAGCCGTGGGCTAGAGTAAACGTAAAACATGGACGAACTATTGTGTACTGTTCGGACTAATTGAACTAAATTTGATATTTTCTTTATCAATAAAAATTAGTGATCTGTTTTGTCAATTTCTAAGTCGGAACCATTTACATTCTTTCTTCTATTCTAAATAACGTAGTACTGTTTGTCGTATTTATTGTTAACTAGTGGATACGCGGCGTGTGCTATTACGCTAAAAAGGAAATTAATTTTGTTTGTTGGAAAAAAGGGAAATTTTGTTTATTTATAAACTTTTTTATATAGTGCCTAATACGTTGTTTTAGTGGTCTAAAACCATCTTCGCATTATTGCCTTTCTTATTAAAATGGTTTATCACAGGTAGAAACATTTTTTGTATTTTATATAGATAGATGAGTTATATAAGTCTTAGTGCATTTTGCTTCCTTATTCGGTATAGATGTTTTTTTGCCACGCCTTATTTGTGTTAAAAATTTAAAAATATTAATAATAAAAACAAATCCGTCGGCGCATATATGTATATTCAACTTATCATCCACGAATTCATAATACCGTAAAGTTAAATACTTAGAGGCCGTGGTTATCGGTGCCTTATTGCAAAAAATAATATTTAATTAATCTCAGGCTTAAACTTGAGTCTGTATGAATCAAGAAGTCCTGTGGAAAATATGCGAACTAAATGTAAAAGTTTGGAGTTTGATCGTAAATGTCAAACTTCGCGAAGACTGAGGGACTTCTTTCGTGACATACACTTATTTTAACCCGAGAATATTAAAAAAGCACATTTTGTAATAAGGCCGTGTTGATTTTATAAAAAAAAACATGTTAAAGTTTAATCCACTGTTTCCAGACATGCTACGAAATGGAGCGGTACCTCAGAGAGGAGCCTCGTGGGAAGTGTCTGGAGCCCCCCCAGGAGGAGGAGTGGGCAAGATCTGCGACCTCTTCTCCTCCCTCGCCGCAATCTCCACCCTCGCCCGGGCTGTTCCCTGTCACGGCAGTTAAGAGTGAACCTCCCAGCGACTCTGATGAACCTAGAGGTTTGAAATAAAATTTCTCACTATTTTATACAAACTATCTTAACAAATATATTAGCACTACTTTTCATTTGGTATGTCGGTAAATAGTGTTACAATAAAATGTATGCCAATAACAAATCTTTAGCATAATATACTATTAGTAGTCTTATTAGTAGTAGTAGATTTTACTTTAAGTTGGGAAATTGTTGTATACATTCGGTCTTAATTGTAAAAATAGTGCAAATATTGGCAATTATTAATATTATTATTACGTTTACATTATTAAATTATTTATAAAATTACATATTATTGTTATTATTTAAAGAATTTACACTCATAAAATCAATTGTTTGTTTGACAAACAGTTTAGGATATATTTTAGAATATTTACCAATGGTAGCTAGAGAAGATATTATTAATTATCCGCATCATTTATTTACTAACTTAAATCTTTACAGGACAGCTCCTAAATATAAATGAATGAGCTTATTTTATCGTATTAAAGCTCTTCAATTCACAAGTCTGCTAATTTAGTTGATATCAAATTTTTAAATAAAATAATTGCTGAACGATACAACATAACGTATCAAGTAATCTCTTTCAATCGACATTTCATTGAACAGACAGTCACCTTTTTAAAAAAACAGTTTACGTTATACTTTTATCATTTGAAAGAAAGGAAACTTTTTATTAATTTATTTTTATACTAGTAACGTTTGATCATGAGTACTATAGATTGCAGTGTTTATTACTTTAAAATTAATCCTGTCGGATTTCTTACTGGTTACTTACCAGACACAAGTGTTATCCGAACCAGTGTAAGATAATTACTTTTAATGAGTATTATGTAGTAATCTATATAACATTTAAAATGTATTGATATATGAGAACTGCTCTAGTTCGCAGAAAGCACTTAACGCCAGGAAATATAAACTACGATGTCAAATACGAGTCGTGTTTCCCCCTAAAACGAGGGCGATTTTCAACCCGGAAATCCGTACAATTAAATTTCTTATGCGGGATCTAGCAAAGTTATAAGTTATAACGATGCCCTCAAAGCTCAAAGATTTCAATCAGACATTATTCAAAGTAGATTATAGTCGTTATTTTTGTTTACTGCGTAATGAATTAGAAAACATATGAACCTCAAACTCAAATATTCATTTACTTAATATGTTTAAGCTTTAACATTAATGTATGAAATTTTTCATTCAATGTTATTAAGGCAATATTTATAATTGCACATTTATACTACATGCACGTATATATTAAGCTGTAATCGGGTTAAGGAAGACGATACTGTGGTTCTAATAATAATTAATAATATACATTCATATTTCCTGTTTAAGAAACACCTTACTAAATTTTTTAATAGTTTTTTAAAAGTTTAATAGTTTTTGTTTCAGTTTAAACAAAAAATACATTAGTACCGAAAAAAATCTACGAAAATTGTCATCGAAATTTATTCACGATTATAACACGACTTGTTATTAATTCTTAACACATACCATATTTAAACTTTTACTTAGCTGTAACGGGTTGAGTAAATTCTATAATGTCGTAAACAAAGACACTACTTGTTTGCACTTTCCATGAACTACCCACATGTGTGCTCACATGTTAGTATCAGTGACATCAATCTAAAATGTTTGTCTATCAAAGCCCTTGCTTATTGTTTTAAAGCAAACAGCTTTGGGCTAATATACCGACAGTTCCACATCACATTCAGAGGGCAATAATTCAGCTATGAATTATGCACACGCTATTACAAGCTTCCCCTTTTCGAAATTGATAACGCTTATTCGTGGTAGAGCGCGCGTGAATTTTCATTGCAGGCAGATTCCAATTGGGGTAATGTCAATCTTTTTAAAAAGCAATGCCAACATTTCACAAACTTGTATCTTCAGTAAAATGTACTCTGTAAATATATATCAGTTATTAAGGGCCTATACTACCCCAAATGGCTTAGCAAGATCCTCCGTTATGCCGAAATCATTGCAGCATTAATTTTGAAATAAATATATGATAAAGTTGAGGATTAATGTTAAGTACTATGTTAGACGAAAACACGATTACATAAAATTTTCTCTTTAGAAAAAAATCCAAAGTTGCCTCCAAACCGAACAATAAACCGCTGGTATACACAAAATACTTTAAATTAGATCATGAAACTTCGCATACTAACTGAACTAACTATAAAGCAGGGCTTATATTTTTTATTTATTTTTAAATTATCATTATTTTCACTGTAGAAAGAAAATACTTAAACTATCGGCATCCTGAAGCTTGTTCAAAGTATAAAATTTGATTTGAGGACATCATAATGACCTACCGAATTTCGATCATAGTGGGTGGTCTTAATGGATACTAGCCACCTGCGCAGAACAGGATAACTGATTTTGGCCTGATCAGGGATTCGAATCCGGGACCACATGATCAGCGGTCGCGTTTTCGACTACTAGACCAACGAGACAGTCAAACTGACTTAGTAATGCTGCGGTCTCATCCCTAGCAGCTAGAAAAGACTCCTCAATACGAGTCAAGACAGTCATTATAAATTTCAATATATTTGATAATCGACAAGGTCAAAACTAAATCAATTGTAATTAATTTCAAACATTACAAAATTGTATATTCAACACCGACATGTATTATAATAGCCTAAATGAATAGACTTGCTAACAAAGTCATATATATCATGCTATGAGGCGTATATGTGGTATAAACGTGGCCTAAATTACTAAATGAAAACGATTATTAGTAAGTAAATTGTAGCGGTTATATTCTTCGCGGTCTCTGCTTATGGCGGCGTAGTGTGGCAGGTCTCCCACTTCCCTTTAATATTATGGTCTAGGAGGGCGATGTCCGCTACATGCGCCATACTTGTTAAGGCGGTACCCCGACCAAAACCTTGCAAAAGTGCGTTTTTCAGAGACTATTATCTCATTAGTTATGAGAAATAAGCTACATCTAAAAGCACGTTATTAATGTTCGATATCCTATCATCACATTTCACGTTCTAATTTGTTTTTATGCTTTATAAATACATTTAAAATCTACTTTTAAAAAATGACTAAAATTACTTATTACGTGTATCTGTTGCTAAACGCAACGCTCTAATTATTTGAGGATTACACTAATGGATAGATAATTTAAAAATCTATTTTATCCACGTTTTATTTAATTTCTTAAGTTCGCTTTTATTTTTCAATTGAAATAATTCCAAAAATTCGGGCGTATTTTTACGCGATATATTGTAGCGAGAGCGCGTGGATTGTATAGGACCGAACGCTCAAGGTAGCAAACAGCTAGGGGAAACGTCTTAACAGGTGCTGCTTGTAGGGGGCTTGCTACTCGCTGATATGCTCTAAATTTTTAAGCGTCTTTTTTTGAATACATCATATTACATACTTCATATCTGTCCGTCTCGTTCTGAATTCTCTATTATTGTTGACTGCGGAGTTTCTTTCGCCGTTTCTTCGCCGGTCCCTCATCTCATATTGGGGTAGTAGTAGAGAGCGGTGGTAACATTTGACAAACGAAACTTATTTTCGTACGTAGAAAAAATAGTGATATTTCTTTTCATTTAATTTCTTACGGAATACGTGTACTACAGATGAGCCGCCGAGCCCAGCCCCGGTTCGGCGGCAGCACGTCCCTCGTATCCACCCGCTGGCGCACGCTACGGACCCGCGTCGTCGTGTACACCGCTGCGAGTTTCCGGCCTGCGACAAGGTGTACACTAAGAGTTCACACCTTAAAGCGCATAAGAGGACCCATACGGGTAAGTATTGTTCCAGATTTTAAAATCATTCTTTAGGTAGCATATTTACCACAGCAGGTAAACGACATCATTTCGTAAGTACGCAGTCGTTTAACGGCAGGTTAATGGTCGCGAGCTTGGGCCACATATTGCACTCCCATATTGACATATCCCACACAATATTTTTGCACTGCTGTAAAAGGCGCCGTGGTCGCTACTTTTACTGATGTTGTACGTTGGTGTTTTATTGCTTTCACGATCAAGTGGGATTTTTGACAATAAATGTACAGTCTGTCCGCCGTAGAGCAACGACGAAGCAATCCTCGAGGAAGCTACAGCCAAGTGTTCAGCGTTGTTGCTGAAGTCCCTCACTTGACTGGTCCCTCCTCCGCTGTGCTTCAGTACAGGCAAACAAAATCAGGCACGTTTTAATATATTTAATTGACTCCAACGCTCCATTGATGATTAAATTATTATGCGTACTGTTAATTACGTATTGTTAATATTTTGAATGGATCATATCACTATTTAATACATCTATATCTATAGTAAATACATAAAAACCGAGTTTGATTAAATATGGCTAAATTTAAATCCTACCGGAAACCCGCATTTTTTTTAAATAAAAAGTAGTTTATATGTTACTTCAGGCTTTAGGAAATCTCCATTCATCTAATGTTTTAGCTGTTCTAATATGTAGATGTAATTATAGAATTATATTAATGGTAAATAGATATCCCAAAGGAACCGTACTTTTTTCCGAGATAAAAAGTATTATATTATTCCCAACCCTTAAGACAAAAACACTGTACGTACAAAAATTAATCAATTCCATAATCAAAATCCGTTCAGCCGTATTTAAATATTACAAAAGAACCATGCACTTTTCCGCGTTAAAAATTAAAAACTAAATCTGTGCAAAAAAAAACAAGCCGATACAGAGATAGTATACAGCCATCTGTGGAAAGACATGAAGTCTTTCTGGCTTTTTGCCTTGCTTTTTTTTTGTTGTCTTTTACGACACCCAAGAGTTGAATTCTCTGATGCCGTCACCACGTGAAAATAGCAAAGTTTAAACTTCTAATATCGATATAATTGATAGCAGGAGTGATCTAGGCTATTATTATAGCCTAGATCACTCATGAGAGACTAGATAGCTATATTTTATTCGTGAAACATAAAGATTTTTTTGTGCAATTAGAACACTGATAAATTAAATGATTTTTCAGGGCTGAAAGTTATTAGGTTATAGAAGATCTAGAGTTTTTTTGTTTAGATTCGACGCAAATAAAGTCGCGGGATAAAGCTAGTAATAAGTAAGTAGTAGCTATAAAGTTAAAATATACCTATTATAATTATTATATTTTCACCATTTTAAAATAAACAATTAACATTTTGTAAATGTTTACTTATCTTATTATTTCCGAAATGATACAACAGATCACTACTCGTATTATCCGCTTGATAGACGTACGGAAACAGAAAATTATCACTTCAAGCGAAGTACGTAGTAGGTTAATAAAATAAGGTTTTTAACATAAGGTCTTTAACATATAGCATAAACAATCCACTTTCCGATCTTAGAGACAAAGCGAAGACCAAAAAGTACACACTTTTTTGTTAGCATTGAATTGCAGTGATTATAGTGCGACATGTAATAATATAAACCTGATAACAAAACATCTATCTTTAATTGGAATCCGAAAAAATGTACATCAGAATAAAATTATATTCAGTTTAAATTCCAATATTTTTTTTACTAAATTTATCCCACAGCACCGCTCACGTAGACTGATAGCGACAGCGTATTCCGTGTCAAAATTAAAAAATAACATACTTAAAAAATCACTAATAATGATATTCATCATTGTGTCTGACGTTCTTCTCAATAACTGTTTTACGTAGGTGATCATAATATAATTTTGTCTTTTCGGAAGCTAAAAAATATTTATTACTTTATTATTTATACTGTCAGAATGACGTTATATACTTACTGACTGAGTCAAACATTCAAAATGACTCTTTAAAAAAATCTTTTGGAGAAACTATATTCTATATTAACCGCATATTTCCTCCTAATCCTGCTCGGACGCTTATAATCTTTATACGTGGTAGATCCATGCTGCAGTTATATCAGTAGTATAGTTGTAGCACAAATGGGTCGGCTCGACCGGGGAAGGACCACGCTCTCACAGAATACCAGCGTAAAATAGTATCTTAATGCAGCTGTGCTTCGTATGGTGAATGTAGAGAACCGGAGACCTTTTTACTGGAATCGAGGCATTCTATCTTAGTCCTCACGGGTGACAGCGCATCTGCATTTTGATTTTTAATCGAGAATAGATGTAGATGTCTATAGACCGTAGCAACCACTTACCATCAGGTAGACTTTGTGCTCGTTTGTCACCCTATCCTATAAAAAAAAACATAACCAATGAAAATGAGTCGGTCGCTTTACTTCCAAAAATCTATTTAGCTTATTGAAATAAAACTTTACTTAATTGCTTCCCTTACGACGTCGTCACTCCATGCAGTGAAACTACTAAAACGAAATTATTGCGCAAAAGCGAAATCATTTTTAAGTGGTGTATGAAGACGAAAACGCAAATCGTAATAACTGGCTTGAGAAACGAGTGGTAAAATTAAAAATTTCGTACAACCGTCTTCAATAATATTCCGCCCTATCCTATTCCCGTCCCATCTCTTATAATATAAATTCTATAAAGTCCTCTCAGTGGGCCAGTTATCCGTTATGAGTGCGTTACTAAAATATCACTTAAAATTGCCCTACAGAAGAGAGGTCACTGATAAAAGACGCAAAGATAAAGTAGTTGAAACTACCATTAGAATAAGGCATTCTTTCATGATACACATTCATATATTTTACCGAAACAACCGTAATTAGTTAGTATGTTTTCATTTTATATAAGAAACAGAAAATATTTGTTAATGTATTTTTTAGCCCATACACCTGACTTACAGGTTTATCCTAGTTCAGGTACCCGTTATTGTAGACTATTTTAAATTAAGTCACTATTTGTACAGTTATAATTGTACATTTTATTGTAATAAAAATATTATTATAAAATGCATTGAGAATTAATGTGGTCGCAGTCAATTTAATACGCATTATTAAGGATTTATCAAAAACTACTGGTCAGATCCCGATCAAATTATATGGGACCGCATGAAATCGTCAAATAAAAGGATAGTCATGAAAATCGGTTCACCTAGAATAAAGTTCTGAAGTAACACACATAAAAAAGTTGACATATGATCTCTATTCAAATCTCAACAGTGATTTTATATTTATAAATATAATATAGAATCAAGTGAAAAGGCATATTATTTTTAAGTCATGTACTCAAGTCATTTCATAAATTTGTGTTAATTTTTATGTTATGGAAATGTTTTGTTTTTGTTTATTACAGCCTATCAAAAGTGCGCTGCTAAACATAAGCCTCCTCCATAGATTGCATGGTGTTTAACATGCTGTGGCCTTCCCAGTTGTTTTTCAAAGAGTATATATAAATAATGATATACCGTTATTGCAGTTTTTGAATATACGAGTAAATAAGGCTGCTACTTTCTATTGAAGTTATTCCAAATTGAATGGATTTTTATGAGCAAAAAGATACAGAGGAAGATAAAGATAAAGAGATAAAGATAATTTTAAAAATAATTTATCTTCACCATTTATTATATATATAGGCTATATTACTTATTCTGAACCTTCTCTGCAAATTTGGCCGGTTATTGTAAAATAACACTGTACAGTAGATACTTTTAAGCGTCGCCTTAGTTGGTTATCGATCGTACGATTTAAACGATGCCATTTCATCGCACGGTGAAAAAGACCGTGTGATGATTCAACAGGTGTCCTAACAGCTCGCGCATGCCGCCGCACCGTCACGCGCCATTTAAAAAATGACTATTTACCGAGATGCACAGATTCTTTACTCTCTTAGGTCTCTAGCTCGACTCACCGGTGCTCTTGCGTTGCTGCGCTCGCGCGATGACGCGTGAGCGTGACCAATAAGGGCACTCAAAAGAGATTTGTAGCTTTGATTGCACGATCGTACGATCAAACCCATCATACGATCGTTATTAAGGGGATATAGTAAATCAGCTCAAATTCTAATTTCGCCCCCACTTCCCCGCGCGTCGTATGCTATGTACCGACATGTTTGTAATCACTAATACTGTAGGTAGATAGGTCGTTAGATACTTATTTCATTAGTTTTATCATATTTATGCCAACCCAGACGCTTCTTATTTTTATTTCCCATTTCAATTTTACGTCATCCTGTTGCATGTGTATTCTGATCGTAAGCGGCACAACTTCCCCGAAACTTTAGGAAACAAGCTTCAAGACGCCGATAGTTTAGGTAATTTCTTTTTACAGTGAAAGTAATGGTATTTAAAAAAAGTTAATAACATAAGCCCTGCTTTATGTTAGTTCAGTTAGTATGCAAAGTTTAACGATCTTAGTTAAAGTATTTTATGAATAACAGCGGTTTATTGTTCAGTTTGGAGGTAACTTTAGATTTTTTTCTATGGACAAAATTTTACGGAATCGTGTTTTCGTCTACCATAGTACTTAACATTAATCCTCAACTTTACTATATATTTATTTCAAAATTAATGCTGCAATATTTTCGGCATAACGGAGGATCTTGTTAAGCCATTTGAGGTTATATTTCCCCTTAAGCACTTCTTGTGCTCGTGCGGTCAGTTGCAAGCTTCAATTAGGACACTCTTAAGAAATTTGCGTCGTGCGACGAAATCGCATCGTTTGCTGGTACCATAGATCACTAAGCTCGTACCAGCCCGTGCGTTCGTTGCCAGTTAGGACAACGCCTTATACGCCACAACGAGATGTAAGCTATTTAATATGCCTCTATTTATTTATGAATGAGTAAACAATAAAGAAGGAAAAATAATATTTTACATTTATTTTGTAGAGGTGGCGCTTTTTTAAAAGCCTACATACATTTTTAGGAGTTCTACGGCTATACCATTTGTATAATTCATAAAGGTGTTTCTTAAGGGGAACAACCTTATGAATAATAGAATAAGCGGAAGCAGTTATGAAAATAAAGTTATATAGTGAGGGAACACTATACTCTCCTTTTTGCTCTGCTTTTGTCGTATAAAGACATGGGTACATGTCTTTATGTTGATTACGATGATGATGAATATATTGTCTTCATCATCATCATCATCATCGTTACAACCTATCAAAGTTCACTACTGAACATAAATCTCCTTCATTAGGTTTCATACTTGCCATAGTTGTCAGGCGGTTTGGCAAACGCAGTATTTTTTCGTTAAAAAGTCGTTGCTGCCCATGTCATGGTTGGTGCCCAAGATAATTTACTACCTTTATATCGAATGTTATAATACCTTGAATCGGGTAACACAGATAGGTAAAAATCAAAAAATCAACGCCTTAACTTTAGTTTTCTTTATTCAATAAAAACGAAACACAAAGAAACAAATGATTGTTTTTTTTTTTAGAAACTTAAATAACGTTTCAAAATTTTTGTTGCTTTTGTGTAGATTTACTTTATATATATATAAAAATTATTATAAGTTACAAGAGCTATATAAATTTGCCTGCTTTAAGGGAAACAGATGCCAATCAAGCAGTATTAATTTAAAATTTTCCAAAACGCTTTCTGACCGTTAGCACTTCTTTGATCCATCATTAAATGAAATGGCAAATACAGCGTGTTGATGTTAACACTTCCTATCACAAACATAGCTTCGCTTCAATTATCGTGTGAACATTTCGTACAATTTTGTTTTACAAATTTTCCTCTATCTTTATATTAAACTAATGCATAGATAATGTAACTGTGACTAAATTTTTTAGCCCCATTCATGTTCATGTTTTAGTAATAAACATTATTTAAAAAATATACGAGAAGAAATAAAGTGTTATCTATAATATGAGCTCTTCATTAAGCTTTATCTTATTTTTAGAAAAGATGAATGTTTCTTTGTTTCTTTCATATACGTACGTTCCTCTACCATTACTCCGATTACGATGGCACTTTGGTGAATGATTATTTTTAAGACAAATAAAGTAACAAATTTTTAATCATCGATTAAATGTAGGATCCTATCTTACATACGCGAATACAGTTACAATCCGGCAAAGGTCTAAAAAGGTGACATATTGATCGAATTGTCGGTCGGTGAATCGTAAACGCCGCTTTATAAAGCTACAAAAATGTGAAGTAACATTGCTAAATATAATAATTTTACAGGTTTGTAAATTTTATTTGTTTATCTAAAATAAATATGAAAAAAGTATAAAATGTAAATCTTTTATATAAATGACAAATTGTATTTAGATAGGGCCTTAGATTGTCTGTTTTTATAGGATAGGAGTTCTTAAGTCTTACGAGCACACAGTCCACCTGATGGTAATTAGTTGCTGTGGCTCATAGACATCTACATCTATCCTCAATTACGAATCAAAATACCATACCGTTGTCACCCATCGTTGCCACCAATTTTCTATTAAAAAGGGTTATCTACACACATCTTACGAAACACAGCAGCAGCTCAACGCTGCTATTTTACGCTGGGATCCTGTGAGAACGTGGTCCTTCCCCGTTCGAGTCGACCCATTCGTTCTATTTATATAGCTGCAGATTAGCTCTACCATGTATAAAAATCCCCCATCAGCCCGTTTTATGGATCCATGGATATTTACGATTTTATCTTAACTTGTTTTATTTATTTTTATAGCTTCGCGATCATTCGTTGGTAATGAATGTAATATGTCCATATTGTTATGTTCTTGTCCCTTTAAATATTTAGTATAGTGTTAAGTAGCGCAGTATATAAACATAAATAAATATTTAGGACTGTATCAAAAAATAGGAATTTAGTTTTCAACCGGAAACAAATGAGTAGGTTCTGTTTTCTGAATGCGTGGGAATATTTTATGTATTTTCAGCATTCATTGCATACTACACAGTCCGGTTTCAATTATTTTTTTGTAAAAATAATATAATTTCAGGAGTAGACCCATATAAATTTGGTCAAGATCCGCTGGATGAGAAAATAATCAAACTCTTCAATTTGCAATGTCAATATGCACAGCATGTGGGAAAATAATAATTTGCCATTGCACCCGATTTCGAAGATTATATTCATTTTAGTATTTTGAAGTTGGTTTTTAAGTTCATTATAATTTTTGTATGTGTCGTTAAATATAAATAAAGTTGATATGTCTGTCTGTGTATTGGATTGTGTCTGTATATTGAAATAACTACGTTTAATTGAACGCGGGGCATGTGCGTACTATTAAGACATGAACAGCCATTTGTTATTAATGTCTAAGCTTCCTAAAGTTTTTGCCTGTGTCTGTCTGTCCGTCCTAATCTTCGGCCAACCAATTGTCATAAAACTTCACGAACAGATCGAAGGGAGAGAGAACAGAGGGAGAGAGAGAGGGACAGAGAGGGAGAGAGAGAGACAGAGAAAGAGAGCAATCCCAGCAGTGATCTAAGCTAGTTTATCCTAAAAATTTTGAAACTTGAAGTGCAAAAAATGTATAAAACAAATGTCACTGATAATTTATTTAAAAAAAATCTCATGAAGTCGGGCCGACACGCTAATCAAAATTAAAAAGACTGGAATTGACACTGTATGATGCCAAAAACTCTATACGAATTTGTATTGCAAATTGCCACCCTCGGTTGTTACACTGAAGTGATTGGCGACAGTACGTTTATCCGGTATGTTACTCCTTAGTTTTTTCATCGGGAATATAAAACGATCCGCGGTCGACGAGTTAAAAATACCACGAAATAAAAATATGATGGTGAGGCATTTACAACCGTCGGTGAACTCGGAAGATAACACGTGTGAAACTTTGAGAGCTATTAGATTTTTTTTTATTGAGGTATAAATACTATTACAAAAATGTATTTCTTGATAGAAAAACTAATAACTGATATTTCCCGATCCGAAATTAAAATCCGAGACCCCATGATCAGCAACCGTATTTAGTCTGACAGGGGTTATAATGGATTTCATTCCAGTCCATTCTATTTTTCGGACAGATAGACAGACATATAGATGTTGAGTAATTTTGTACTATTTTGTAAAAATAAAAACGCTAAAAAACCTTTGGATGAATTTTCATTAAATTTGAATGACAGACGAGTTCGTAGACGAGTTGATGATAAGTGATCACATGCATTATCTCCCCAACTCTTTGCAGAGATGACTAAAAATAGCCATAGATTAACCTATAAATTCATGTACCACCGTGTTACAAATAAAAGCTACACTGATTAACTTCTAGATTCAAAATAAATCCTACTACCGGTTATTAAGGCGTAAGCCATGAGCTTTCGTTGGACTCCATATCATACAGACCATGCCCCATACTCTATGGTTTTATTAATAGATAATAATATAATAGATCATTATCATAATAGACATACTGTAGGTACTATTAACCAAATGACTGCTCGTCAGGCCTCGCTATTACGCCTAATCCTCAATTTTGGGAGATATCTGACTGAGAACCGAGTACAAAAGCGGTAATTATAAAGCCTCCTATTAAAACAGAGAAAGTCCAAAATATTTTTTTATACTAAACATAGGTTTTGAGGTGTATTGTTATAACATTAATTTGTGCTATTTTTGTAAATAGATAAGTATTTAATAATAAAAATTACCAGAGTTATAACAAAATCTCGTGTGGTTACAGGTGAGAAGCCGTACAAGTGTTCATGGGAAGGCTGCGAATGGCGGTTTGCCCGCTCCGACGAGCTGACCAGACACTATCGCAAGCACACGGGCGCGAAACCCTTCCGCTGCCGTCACTGCGAGCGTTGCTTTTCGCGTTCCGACCATCTAGCGCTCCACGCGAAACGCCACGCGTAGCCCGTGAACCAACCTACCACTCCCCCGAAGCGAAATCGCAACCAGAGTAAATAAACCGAGAAACGTTCTATTTGAACAGGTGCATTCGTAAACAGGCGCGCGTTCTATTTTATAAGTGTGATTCCGTTTGTAGGTTGTTGTGATTTGTGATCTTATGGAATTGAACGTTGTGATTGCGCATGAGGCGTTCATTTCGCTTAGTGCTAATTAATATGTTCGAGACGCGCGCCCGTGGGAGTGGTGGTGTTCGCAGAGAGTTGCAAGCCAAAGAAAATCGCTACGGAACGTAGCCGAGTCAACACTCACTGCACCCAATGCTTTAAAGTTATATTTTAATTCCTTTTATTCTTTTTTATCGTCGAAAATTTTAATCTCTTTAATGTTTCGGCGTCTGTCGTTGCGGTTCTTTGTTGCATTATGAGAACGTTTTATATTTGCCGTTGTTTATTATGTAAAAGTTTTGTAGGCTTTGTGTACAGAGAGGTTTTTTTATGTCGCTCGGTCGCAAAGCGGCCGTGCGCCGATAGTTGTGCCATCGTTAGCGGTAGACGAGTGAGTGCGAGCGTGCGTGCGGAATGCGTACGTGTTACGCGAACGCGCGTTTACCGCCAACCTGCATTTCAGATCACGTGACATATTATTTATTGAATCGCGGGACGTTCGGCAAATAATCCCACCGACGCCCAGCACAACCTTAGTTTTAAGCTTAGTAGGATGTGCGTCGCGTTACCTGATGTTATGTTGATGTTACGCAACAGTCATAACAAGTCACAAACATTTTCAAAGTTAACTTATAATTATGATGGAAAGCATATCCGTTTGTTCTGACTGTTATGAAACATTGACAAGTATTTGTATGTTTATTTTGTACTATGTTTATTATTAAGATATTCAACTTTTGCGATATATTTAGTTTAAGCTATCTCTTTTACTTTTTCATTCCGATGGTGTCAGCCTTACTGTGCAGCCCTTACGAATACTTATGTAATTGTATTCATTTTATTGCTTAATCTCCAGCACAGTGGGGCTTAATATATTATATAGTTACGCCTTTACACACGTGGTATCCTTAAGAAATAAAATATATTTTTATCTATTGGATAATACGTGTATAATAGTTAACGAGATTATTAGACATCAAACATTTCAGCAAACGGACACTGTGTAGAGGCGTCATTACATGTTATTATATTGACAAGTTGATTCTAAAACACAGTCGCTATTTTTAGTCGAATGCTATTAACGCTACTAAGGAACGAATGGCTCAGTCGCAGTTTCGTTCCTACATTTCGAAGGAACTACTCAATAGGGTGTACTTGTTTTTTTACGATTTTTGCTCGTAGATTAACATTTTATTGAAAATAAAAAAATAACACGACATTGAAAACAATTCTGCAACTTAAAGAAAAATCACGCAAACTAAACATGATTTGACTGTTTGGCGACTGTAGGGCACTTACAGAAAATATCAAGTTTTTCAACCTTATGTTTATAAAAAACTTTCGCTTCTTCACTACAAATTTAATTAAAGTTTTTGTAGCAATTTCGGAACTAGCTTAACTATACCTACACGTTTCGAATTCAATTAAACAAATAACATCCATTAAGTCTTCGATGCATTTTATGAAATTTATAATACCTACTTATGAACGACGACTGTTTAATTATTAACAGCCACATTTAATAAAAAATACTAGTGCCCAACGTGCGCAATTCTACTTTAATAATTAATAGAAGATTTTTCAAACATCCCGGGGGCCAATAACGCAGTCTTCCCGATATTTTTAAAACCTTTTTTTATATAAATTTGTTCTCGGGACTGATGCATCTGTTGGAAAAGGATTTATGAAAGTCTTAATCACCTTTTTTCGCAGAATCGACAGAAAATATTTAATTATTTTTTGTGCTCCAGACTGCCAAATGCACAAATAATACTTTAAAGTGTTTTGTAACATCAATAAGCCTATAGTTAGGTATATAGTTACAGATAAGTCATACCCATCATATATCTTTGTGTCGTTTTTTACTGATATTTGCTTGTTTTATACAATTATCCTTTGGAATTGTTGGTTAAAAGAGATTCGAAGAAAAAAATACAGGTTTACTAAGTATTTAAATTAAAAATAATACGTTTAAGAGCTCAGAATGGATTATAGGATATATGCGGTTCCTAAGATATGTTGAATTTTGAGTGCATTGTAGTCGATGTAATTTCAAGTAGGGGAGAGCGGGGCTAAAAGTTCCGTTTTTTTGTTAACGTCAATTTCTGCAAAGAAAACTTGCTCTAGCTTCATTTTTGTTGATCTGAAATGTAACTACATATGTTAATTATAAGATTTTTTTGTAACAAATATTTAAGCACCTAAAGTCGGAAAGTAACAATGTGCCCCGACTTGGGGCTAGTTGTTAACCGGCTGGGGTAAGTAGTTCCGGTGTCTGTTGAAGGTATAATTTGTAAAAAAAAAGTTATATTCAATTTAGCCAAGCATGTATTAAATAATTATTTACAATGTCTTATTAACAATCAGTAGAATTTCTTAATTTTGGTACATTAAACATGTTTATTTTTCAACTTACATAATTCGTTCTTATAGTTAGACAACATTTACGATTCTTTCTTATAGTTAGACAACATTTATAATTCTTTCTTATAGTTAGATAACATTTATAATTCGTTTTTATTGTTGATAATCATTAAAAAGTAGTAAACAACAGGTAATATTGCTGATCAACCTTTAAATTTAACTGCAGTTTTTGATTATATTTTAATAAACAACCATCTTTTGCTAAAATAATAAGTATGACTCAATTTTACTAATCATCACAAGATTCATCTGAATGACAGTTTGAACAAAGGTATGTCAACAAGTCACGTTTTTTCGGCACCTAGAACGAGCCCAGTTCTTGCAATCCTGACACTGAACCCATTTTTCACCTGAACGAGAGTCATAGTAAGAGTCGCAGCAGACGATGCAGTAATATTCTAAACTGTTTTCTTCATCTTCAGAACCTTCGCTACTCATTTGTAGAACTCGTTTTACAGATTTCCTCTGTCCTTTTCCTTTTTTTGTTTTTATTCCGCCACCTTGCTTTCCTTTACCCTTTCCTTTATCTTTGTATTTTTTACTTCTTCATTGTCAACGTTTAATTTTCTTTTCTTACTTTGTTCTTTCGCCAGAGCTTCTTTTTTGGGGTGTCTGTTAAAATTGCAGACTTTCTGAGACGTCTCTTTGTTTTTTCACTTCTAGGCGGAGCTTTTGGAAAAAGTCGTATTGCTTCCGGAGAGAAATTGCAATATTTTTTAATTTCCAGTATTTGCGTAGTAAATCATTTACTTTTTTATAGAAGAAGGGGCAAACGAGCATGCGGCTCACCTGATGTTAAGTGACTACCGCCGCCCATGACACATTTTTCTACATAAACACAAAAACAAGGCATTTTTAACTTAAAATCCGTGAGATATATTGAAAATA
This sequence comes from Parnassius apollo, assembly GCA_907164705.1. Lineage (NCBI taxonomy): Eukaryota > Metazoa > Arthropoda > Insecta > Lepidoptera > Papilionidae > Parnassius > Parnassius apollo. Next base: position 540,448 of record CAJQZP010000444.1, read on the forward strand.
ACAAAGATGAAATTATTTACTTACGTGGATCGGCGACGCATGAGTCTCGAGAGATGGCTGACGTCGGTGCGCTATACCGTTCCATTTTACGATGAGTTAACTAAATATAGCTATCTCTTTTTTTCTTAGAACCATTCGGAACAACTTACCCCGGTAACTTTTAGCCCCGCTCTCCCCTACTATGAACGGTAATAGTAGAGTGAAATAATATAAAAAATAAAAAAGTATGAATAAGAAATTTCATAAAATGTAACCAATACCTACAATGTTTGTGAAAAAAGAAAATCAATGTTAACAATATCTCTTTTAGGGTGGTTTTAAATCAAATCGTGCAAATATATTAAATCATTTTTTCTACTATACATTTTGTGCTATGACTAAAGCAATCTTAATAATTTTAAATATTTTGTCAGTGTGTGAATGTACTAATAAACGTGGAAGTAGTAATTTTAGAAAATATTTAAAAATGTGATTCATAATTTTATTCCACATATTATAGTAACACAATAGGTTTAATATAATGTTATAAAAATGTATTGGGATGTTTGTGTAATAAAATAAATGTGCTTAAGGGGCATATTATAGATGTGATTAGCTATAATGTATTTATTACTATGCACAATGGCTGGCAAATGCATATTTATTAGATGTGTAGTTTAAAATACTCTATACGATTATTGACGTATAACCTTTGTATTTTATAACTAAATAAATTATATACCTATTAATAATAGCAAAATTTTGGTATAAAATTTGCGGCTGTGTAAAAAGAATCAACCTGTAAATAGGTTTATGGTAAGTATAAGGACCTACTGAATTGTAGAAGCACGCGTCACCACGTAATTTTTAGTAAGCTAAATGTTATTTATTTAAGTGTTCTCAATATATTTTTTAATAACAAAATGTTCGCTTATCGCTATCTATTGATCGGTTACTATAAAAAATATTAAAAACGTGAAATTATTATAATTAAGTTCATTGTTTGAGATTTAACAAAGAAAATAAATAATATGTTTAAATAAGGATAATTCGGCGATCGTTTTGCATGTTGAACATTTTTTTTAATTAATAATTACTTTGAGCTTTGAAGTTTATATTTGTTACTTTGTACTCGTAAAGGGATACCTGCCGTAGTGTAGTTGCTCTTTCATTGTTTTTATGCAACCATTTTAATTATCTTAAATAGAGAAGGTAATAAAGTCTTATTAAAACAAGTTAATTTGTAGTGCCTTATTTTAACATTACAATTATTTCTAACTATTAAATTTTACTTTAACCAAAAATAAAACCCTGTGAATTGATCTTGTATTACGAATTTAATTAATTAATTTTAGACTTTTTTGTTCAGCTAAAAATAAAGGGATAAGAGAATGTTGGATTAAACCTACGTTATACACACTCTAGACGTTTTCTAGGTAAAATGTAATAATGTGAAACAATTAAAATAATAGGCAAATTGCTAAATAAAATCTTTACTGAGGTATTGAATATACTACAGAAAAGTGTACTGTATATAATGTTTATTTACATATTTAGATTAATTTTACTGAATTATTAAAATAATATATACAGTGTCATCATAATTTACTTGCGATAAGTTAATTTATTTTCGCTTAAATACTACATTTTCGTATTTTATATCGATATATTTATTAAAACATTCCAGTGTGCTTCTAACTCGGTAGGTTGATGCCTTTTGAACAAGGTCTTCTGCTGAAGATGTACAAACTGACAACATAACTGTAGGTAGTCGTTCAATACAGTTACAAACAGAGTCAACTGTTATTGAATCAGAGAATTTTATTTTGCGTTATATTTTGTTGCATTGTGTAATAATACGGAGGATGGTTTTTTTTAAAGCTCAACAAATTATAGCGTATGTATGGTTATTATATTTATGGTCCCTTTAGCGTACACCACTGTCACAATGATCGTTGTCTTAGAATACGTGATTTACTATGGCGTATACGACCCTTACAATATTTAATTTTGCGCAGAAAGTCTTTAAATTCGGCAATATTAGATCATCCATTCATTAACACGAATGTCTGTGATTATAACTCATAATTGACGAAATTACTACAGTTTTTATATTATATTTAAACCATTGCGAACGTTCATAAAACTAATCATTTTTTACAAATATAGAGGAATAATAATTAATGTGTAACTATAAGTCATACATATTGTAATAGGAAAATATAATAATTAATGGAAATTATTGAGAAAAGTCTTTAAAATCATTTTGAAGTCATCTTTGAACTCAATAGATAAAATTAAGTAAACGTTGTGTAATGTAATGGTGAGATGCAAACTCGGCGTTAATGGTTAAGTCATTTACCCAACGTTATAAATTAAAATCGAATTATTTACTTTTCCAGTGTGTTTATTCCTTCGTAAAATATCAGTTTAATAAAGTACACCGATTAATCAAAGTAAATTCCGTATAAATTATGAGAATGATGGAAACAAAGCGAATAAATCGGTGTACGAAAATGGCACGCTGGATATATTTTCTCGATGTACCTATATATTATATATGACTAAATATTATCATCACGAAGGTTCGACGAGCATTTGTTTGGTTGGTATCGAGAAATATTTCTCGTGAGTTGATTTAACCCGGGGGATTTTTTGCTATAATATTTTGCAATTGATACAGGATATTATAGACCTTTCTTATTCTTACTATTAAATAATTGATATCGTTGGTATGTATAAATATAAAATCAAACACTTCTTAAAATATGGCTAATGAACGATACATCTGATAATTAATTTTACCTTGAAATTACTTACTACTTACTACTATATATGTGACTGACGATAGTCATAAATCCCCTTAGTTTAATCTATCTCATAGAATTCAATGTTAAAAAGCAACGGCTTCTATTATCCTTCGAGTAAGCCGTGCTTAATGTATATATTTAACACATTTGAGTAGTTTTTACTAATCATATATTTACAAGTACTATAAACTTATGGTTATTATTATTATTTTAACTTTTTAGGTTTCCGATGTGAACTTGATGGATATGTAAAGTTTTGTGTGCCCCGTCGTTAGGGGTCAAGTTATGTAGCATATTGCATTTTATATTAATAAATTTTTCTTATATGTGTTTCCGTATTATTCTTTCTTTTTCTTTTGTAATTTTACTATGTACAAAGCCTGCTCAAGTAACACAGAAATGCTGTGTAAAAATTTTCTAAGTAACTGCAATTAGTAGAAAATTCTACATCGACTATAATTGATCTAATTTTTCAGTTGCGTTAGCTAAATAGTCATTTTAACTTAAGATATCCTCAAAATGCTAGTACTCAGATTTTACATCTACATTGTTGTTATATTTCCTTCCTTCTATCCTTCATTAATTCATTCATTCAATACAACCACTCACAAGTCCACTGCTGAATAAAATCCTACTTGAGAGGATTTTACTTCTCCTACTTCTGAGTGCGTTGTATGTAAATAAGGTTAAGAGTAGGAGTAGAGTGAGCGAGCGAATAGACCCCGCCATCTCCTAACCTAACCTGTCTGGGATACCCTAAGTCCCGAGCTGGTAAAGTCATAAAATTATGAAATCTTCAGGTGAGATTTTTCCCATATTTTTTTTTCACAAATCCGCCATAAAAACGAAGATTTAATAAAAATTCATCGAAATCGGATGATTTTTTGATTTTCTATAGCCAAAACCGCGAAAGTATAAAATTAGCATTCATTTCCTGATTTACATTATATACATACTATTATTACATTGCAGCTCTTGACAAGTCCACTACCGAACATAGGCCTCCCCAAATAATGCCACAAAGCACGGTCCTGTGCCACCTGCATCCATTGACTTCCGTCAGATATCGTCGAGGCTGCCACTCGCGAACCTTTATTTTCCATCGTAAGTCAATTCTTCGAGCTATATGGACGGCCTATTGTTACTTACTTTAATTAATCCGTTGGGCTGTCTGTTACTCTGGTTCTACTGCAGATATCCTCATTTCTAAGTCTTTCACGCAGAGAAACCGATTGCCTCACCACCAATACTCTTTTTGAAAGCACGCTTAGATCCTTATGTCATCACTGGCAACACGCATTGGTTATACAATTTTGTTTTCAAGTTTTGAGGTATACATGACGAAAAGGTGTGTCGTAATTTCCCGAAAGCTGCCCAGCTCAGTTGAATCCGCCGTTCAACGTCTCGGTCGTAGTTGGACTTACCTAGTCGGACAATTTGTCCTAGGTGAGCATCAGAAAAAAAACTCGTTGACAACTTTGTCCGCAGTGCTTCCATCAACTACTGGGATAGGTATAACATGAACATCGATCGGGATCGGGTGACAATCGAGCACACAGTCCATCTGGTGGTAAGTGGTTGTTGAGGCCCATAGACATCTACATATCTATCCTCGATTACGAATCAAAATGCAGATGCGTTGTCACCCGTGAGGACTAAGGTGGAATGCCTCGTTTCCAGTAAAAAGGGTCTCCGGTTCTCTACACTCATCATACGAAACACATCAGCATTAAGTTACCATTTTACGCTGGTTTTCTGTGAGAGCGTGGTTCTTCCCTCTCAAGTCTTTTTTTCGTGAAATTATATGTGAATATTTTGTTCCAAAATATGCAAAGTTTATTCAATAAAACCCATCTTCTGGAAACCTATTTAGAACAAAATCTACCATACGGAGTTTGTATTTCGGAATCTTGGCTGTCTAATTATAAACTTTTGCCGAAAAAATTACTCAGAATGTGGTGTATGTATCATACTAAAAAGTGATTTCGAGTATATAGAACTAAAGGAGGTATGCAGTTTCTCATTGAGTATGTAACAGAATTTTGTGCAGTGGAAATCACTAAATTAAATATTATTATTGTTAGTCCGTACTGGAATAATAGAGAGAGCTAAGTTTTCTATCATCATCATCATTCATCATTACAGCCCTTCACAAGTCCACTGCTGAACATAGGCCTCCCCCAAGGTATGCCACAAAGCACGGTCCTGAGCCACCTGCATCCATCGACTTCCTGCATATATTACCAGGTCGTCACTCCATCTAGTGGGGGGTCGCCTTACATTACGCCTACCGGTACGAGGCTGCCACTCAAGAACCTTTCTTCTCCATCGGTTATCGGTTCTTCGAGCTATATGGCCGGCCCATTGCCACTTCAGCTTACTAATTCGTTGGGCTATGTCGGTCACTCTGGTTTTACTGCGGATATCCTCATTTCTGAGTCTATCACGCAGAGAAACTCCGAGCATAGCCCTCTCCATAGCTCGCTGAGCGACCTTGAGCGTCCTCATACGGCCAGCAGTGAAGGACCACGTCTCAGATCCGTAAGTCATCACTGGCAACACGCACTGGTTGTACAATCTAGTTTTTAGAGATTGAGGTATACCTGACGAGAATATATGTCGTAATTTCCCAAACGCTGCCCAGCCGAGTTGAATCCGTCGATTGACCTCTCGGTCGTAGTTGGACTTACCTAGCCGGACTATTTGTCCCAGGTAATCGTACTCGTCAACAACTTCGAGCTTAGTGCTCCCAACAACTACCGGCATAGGTGTGACATGGACATTTTTCTATAAACAAATGAAAATGTTATTAGAATATTTAAATAGAAAACATGATAAAAACGAATTATAATTGTAGGTGACTTCAACGTGAATACTTTAGAGGAATCACAATATTCAAACTTTCTGTTAAATTTCATGCTAAAATATAATTTTATTGAAATAATAGAGGAACCCACTCGTGTCACATGCAATTATGCCACATGCTGAGATCTTATCTTCATTAACTTCCCTTTAGCGGAGTTAAAAGCTTATGTTGCAGATTTAGCTTTTCTGATCACAAAGGAACTATAATTAATTTAAAAACCGAAAATAGAATACAAAAAACAATTCCTTGGGTATTGAATACAAATTACAAAACGATTTTTTAACGAGAAAAACATTAATGAATTTAAATCTCAGCTTTCACTTATAGACTGGCGTACTCTTCTAAATGTCGAAAGAAGCCTTAACGAAACTATAATATATTTCATAAAATATTACAAAATTTGCTAAATGTATGAATTCCTAAAAGAACCGTTACTTTAAGAGCAAGACAAAAAACCGTTGGTTAACGAACGGCCTCACAAAATTTCATGTCAAAATAAAAGAGTTTTAAAAGTCCTAACTTCGTATACAAATAACCCGTATTTAAAAAACACTATAAAATATTTGCAAAATACTGAAAAAAGCAGTAAATAAAGCCAAACGAATAGATTATGCAAATATAATTAAAAAAATCTGATAATAAGATAAAATGTATGTGGGCCATTATAAAGGAACGTATCTACTAATAAAACAACGAATAAAATTAAAGAAAATATTGAAATCTTAGTGGACATACAACAAGTATCAGAACCGAAAAGGGTAGCTAATATATTTAATAATTTCTTTGCATTAGTTGGCCACGTGCCACAACCAAACATACCATTTCAACAAACACAATCATTTAAACTCGTGGAAACTGTCCATGCGGTCGGAGCTAAGTTCTGCAAGACCCGCCGCAGAAGAACACAAAATCTCTCCGATCACACTCTTAATCTCATGGCTGTTGGACGGGAGATGAGGCTGCAATCGTCAACATATTTGACAGCATACAGGCAACTGAACAGACAGATCTCCAAATGCATGCGGCGAGACTTTCGCAACTTTAATACTGCTCGTATTAAAGAAGCGATCGAGCGGAACCAGGGCTCCAAAGCCTTTGCCAGAGATCTGTCTGCCAGAAAGAGCCAACTGTCAAAGCTGAAGACTGAGTGTGGCAGCATCGTTTCCGAGACACCTGAGATTTTGAGTGAGATTGAGAGGTTCTATGGGCAGCTGTACACATCATCGTTGGAGCCACACGCAAGTGTGAGTAACGATCCAAGAGCAAGTCTTACCCGACACTATTCCGATGATATCCCGGACGTCAGTATGAGCGAGATTAGAATGGCTCTCCAGCACCTTAAAAACGGCAGGGCCCCAGGCGAGGATGGAATTACAGCGGTGCTTCTGAAAGCGGGTGGAACACCGGTACTTGAAGTCCTTCAGAAGCTCTTCAATTCCGTCCTCCATGGTGGCACTACTCCAGAGGCGTGGAGCAGAAGTGCGGTGGTCTTGTTCTTTAAGAAAGGCGACAACGCTCTCTTGAAGAACTACAGACCGATTTCATTTCTGAGCCGCGTCTACGTGCTGTTTTCGAGTCATTACGAATCGTCTCGCACGCAGACTCGACGACTTCCAGCCTCCCGAACAAGCCGGTTTACGAAAAGGCTACAGTACTATAGACCACATACATACCCTGCGGCAGATTGTACAGAAGACCGAGGAGTACAATCTGTCGGTATATCGAAGTGCTGAAGTGTTTGTACAGTAGGGCTACGATGGCTATCCGAGTACAGAACCAGAGTTCGAAGCGTATCCAACTGCAGAGAGGTGTAAGACAGGGTGACGTTATATCCCCGAAACTCTTCACCGCTGCGTTGGAAGACGTTTTCAAGCTACTGGACTGGAAAGGATACGGTATTAACATCAATGGCGAGTACATCACTCACCTTCGATTTGCCGACGATATAGTCCTTATGGCAGAATCGCTGGAGGACCTTAGCACTATGCTCAATGACCTCAATGGTGTCTTCCAACGGATAGGTCTTAAGATGAACATGGACAAAACAAAGATCATGTTTAATGTCCATGTCACACCTATGCCGGTAGTTGTTGGGAGCACTATGCTCGAAGTTGTTGACGAGTACGTTTACCTGGGACAAATAGTCCGACTAGGTAAGTCCAACTTCGACCGAGAGGTCAATCGACGGATTCAACTCGGCTGGGCAGCGTTCGGGAAATTACGACACATCTTCACGTCAGGTATACCTCAATCTCTGAAAACTAAAGTGTACAACCAGTGCGTGTTGCCAGTGATGACTTGCGGATCAGAGACGTGGTCCTTCACCGCTGGCCGTATGAGGACGCTCAAGGTCGCTCAGCGAGCTATGGAGAGGGCTATGCTCGGAGTTTCTCTGCGTGATAGACTCAGAAATGAGGATATCCGCAGTAGAACCAGATTGACCGACATAGCCGAACGGATTAGTAAGCTGAAGTGGCAATGGGCCGGCCATATAGCTCGAAGAACCGATAACCGATGGGGAAGAAAGGTTCACTAGTGGCAGCCTCGTACCGGTAGGCGTAGTGTAGGGCGACCCCCCACTAGATGGAGTGACGACCTGGTAAGACACGCAGGAAGTCGATGGATGCAGGTGGCTCAGGACCGTGCTTTGTGGCGTTGCTTGGGGGAGGCCTATGTTCAGCAGTGGACTTGTGAAGGGCTGTAATGATGATGATGATGAATCATTTAAAAATACCAGTACACTAAATACTATGTTTTAATGTCTTATAAATTTGGATGAAACTAGTTCCATTATAAAAAAAATAAAAATAGTTATGGAATAGATGAATTACCACCTAAATTAATAAAAGAATGTGTTGATTCATTAACTCTTCCATTTAGTATTTTAATCCACCAATCTTTTACGGAAGGAACGTTTCCAGATTTTTAAAAAACTGCTATAGTAAAATCTATACATAAAAAGGATACAAAAGCAAACACTACAAATTATAGACCTATCGCAATGTTTCCTACATCCTCGAAAATATTCGAAAAGGCAATGTGTCAAATAGAGTTTAAGCTTTCTGTGAAAAACTTAAACTATTTGATAATTCACAAAATGGCTTTAGGAAGAAACGATCAACTAAACTGGAAGTATAAAAATATACACAAAACGTACTTGATATTTTAAATGAAAAGAAGTACGCAGTAGGTATATTATTAGACATGTCCAAAGCCTATGATAGAGTACAATTCCCAATACTGTTACAGAAGCTGTATGACATCGGTATACGAGATACGGCACAGAAATGGTGTAAATCTTACCTAGAAAATCGTAAACAATACGTAGAGATAGTGCATTATAACCATGACGCTGGCGAAATATGCAACGTTATGCCCCATTTACATTCAGCCCGTTTGGGCAGGGAAGTGAGCAGGGCAGTGAGCAGGGCAGTATGTAAACAGGCTACTCGCGCTGACACTGCCGCTGCCGCTGTCACTGCCCGAAATGTCGGTTTTTCGTGCGGAAGTCAAAGGACGGGCAGCGCGAGCGGCAGTGTGTGTTCACATTCAGCTCCATCGCTCACTTCGCGACAAGCGCCTGGATGAACGAACGTGCGTGCCGTTCTGTTATTAAATAAATACGATCTACCAAAATGCCTTTCGAGTGGATTAATGAAAATACAATAAAGTTTTTAGAACTGCTGGAATCAGAAAAAACTATATGGGATTTCAACGATAAAAACCACAATTCATCATCTTCTACGAATACGAATTTTCTTTTTGAGTTAACATAGTACCTATGTACATAATTAATTATAAATTCGTCAAATTTATTATATTAATATAAAATTTAGTTTAAGGAATTAATGAACATTGACATTTTATTTCTAAAAACGATTAGTAACTCATATTGATTATTTATTAATTAAAATGTAAAATAAGTTAAAAGGTAATATTTGCATAATAGCCTGAGATTTTTAAATTATAATTTTATTGTAATTAAAATTACGAATTAGTTTATACTGAAGTGTAATTAATAAAATAATAATAGCTTAACTAATCTCATATAATATTTAATATTATTTATGTAACAATAATATAATAATTCAATTAATAATTTATGAACAATTTACTGTATAAGAATTCAAATAGAGTGGATCTGTATAAGTATTTAATTGTAAATAATATTTGAATTCAAAAAGAATGTGTGTACCTAACTTTTAAGCAACATCGGGTTTGTGTAATTAGCTGTATTTCATATCATTTTTCCATGCCAATTATGGCAAAACATGTCAGTTCCACGTCATTGATCATCTTATGTACCATATTTTTAAGCAAATAAATTTTCTATCTATCTATCTATCTTCTTTTGAACTTGATATCTTTTTAAATTATTAACATAATTTTGTATTGCAAGAAGACACAGCGCGGACGCTGTAATTATTTCGACGTCCGCCATAGTCGAAAGCCGAAAGCGATGTGAGTGGTAGGGCAGAGTGTGAATACACACTTCCCGCGATCCTGCTACGGCAGTATTTAGGGAAGTATTGCCGGCAGCGCGAGGAGCAGTGGCAGTGGCTGAATGTAAATGGGGCTTTAGATCTGAAGCAATCCACACTACTTGCTCCATCCCCCCAGGGCAGCGTTTTGGGATGTTTGATATTTATTATTTATATAAATGAACTACCTAGGGTATTGACTGAAACCTCTATTATATTTGCTGATGACATTTCCATTGTTATTCCGCATACAAAACACCAGAATTTAAATAATACATTGAATCAAGTAATGAACCAGGTTACAAATTGGCTGACACATCACAACCTAGAGATTAATTTTAATAAAACCAAAATTATGCAATTCCAACCAGTTCAAAAATCATCACTAAATATCGCTTTTACTTATAATAATATACCTATAGGAACTGTTGGCAACTTCAACTTGTTAGGCCTGGAAATCGACTGCCATATAAACTGGAAAGCCCATTTAAATAAAGTAAAAAATAGGCTATCAAAATTCACATACATATTACGAGAAATAAAGAAAACCACAGATGTCCCCAGCGCTCTGTTAGCATATTATCTTCGTGGCTGTCATACGGTGTCATATTGTGGGGAAATAGTAAAGATGCACAGCAATTATTTATAATGCAAGAAAAAAATTATAAGAATCTTGGCAAACATAAAAATTCCAGAAAGTTGTAAGCCCCACCTCAAAAAGTTTAAAATTTTGACTTTGACGTCTGTTTAGATATATTTGGGAAACATGCCGAAATCTACTCTTGCTCTGCATAGCTCTAGTCCCTACTGTGTGGTAGTTAAAATTTTTAATAACCTTCCAAATGACATAAAAATTTTGACGAGCACTTCATTATTTTTAAATTAAAGTTGTATTTAATTGAAAAAAAATCTATAATTTAAATGAATATTTTGATACAAATATTATTTAATTTATGTGGACAACATCAGCCTGTGCCTAATTTAATTAATTTTTTTATTCAAATATTATTTTTTTACTTAATTTTATTTTTATCTATAATAATAATTATTATTTTTTTACTTGACGTGATTATTAATTTAATTAAATTTACAGAATTTTAAAATAATATAATCTAATATTGTAATTTATTAATGAAATCTAATGTTGTAGTTTAAAAATAATATTTAATATTTTTATAGTTGCTACGCCCAAACTGGGTTCAAATGCGGACTATTTTTTAATAACATAACATCTATTGTTACCATTTGATTGCAATAAAGATTATGAATATGATTATAACGATGTACAACGTTTCGAGCCGACCCATTCGTGCTACAAATATACTACCAATATAACTGCAGCAAGGCTCTACCACGTTTCAAATTACACAATACTCATAACCTTTGTTTTTCCTATGATCGTCTACAGATCTATTCGTAGAGAAACACTATTGAGCTCTTTGAACGTAGAACTGACATCCTCCAGCGATTCCGCCACAAAGACTGTCGTCCGTAAATTGAAGGTGAGGGATGTACTTGTCATCGATTTTAATACCGTATCCTCTATTACCTATTACTAGCATCTCTCAAATTATTTCGGATTTAGCGATTTATCAAAACAACCGCTTATGGGGTACCACAGGTGTTCAAATTTGTATGGAGAAAAAATAATTAATGATATTTTTTTTTAATTTAAAAATCGATGCGTATACGTAGGAATTCAAAATCTATTAGGGTCTTAAAACTAGAGTGCTAAGTTTGTATGAAATAAATTGCATTAAGACGCACAGCCCATAAGATGGACGTAGAAATCTGAAAATTGGACAATAGCTGCCTTTTATGACGTAGGTGTCCACTAAGAAAGAATTTTGGAATATAATATATATTTTAACATGCTACAACAAGCTTTAACATTTTTTTGCATGCATGATATGACATGATTGACTCGAGATAATCATAAAAACACGTGCTTGTCAACCAGAAGGGTAGGCAGAGACTATGGATTTCTATTTGGCACGAGCTTAGTTGTAGGTTTGTAACCACCATTATGAAGAAGATTTCAAAGATAGCAGCAGATTACCCCTTGCGGGAGGTGGCTCAAGAATCACACCGCTTCGCCATAGAAAGCAGGTTAGTCCATTTGAGTTTTCAGAGTGACTATGATGGCTCGCAGTAGTGTTTACAGGTATTGTCTATACTTTTGGCGACTGTTAGAGTCGTGGTAGCATAGTACCCAATTTATTAATGAACATTTTGATCTATTTAATTTTTTCTAAGGACTAAAATTCGATTTTATAAAGAAAAAGTTTTTAAAATTTGGGCATATTTCTTAAGCGATATATTGAAGCGAGAGCACGTGCGATGTTTAGGACCGAACGACCTTGAGGGTCGTTCTCTAGGAGTAGCGCCTTAAATCAATTATTATAGTATAGATAATCATCATCATCATCATCACAGCCCTTCACAAGTCCACTGCTGAACATAGGCCTCCCCCAAGTAATGCCACAAAGCACGGTCTTGAGCCACCTGCATCCATCGACTTCCTGCATATCTTACCAGGTCGTCACTCCATCTAGTGGGGGGTCGCCCTACACTACGCCTACCGGTACGAGGCTGCCACTCGAGAACCTTTCTTCCCCATCGGTTATCGGTTCTTCGAGCTATATGGCCGGCCCATTGCCACTTCAGCTTACTAATCCGTTGGGCTATGTCGGTCACTCTGGTTTTACTGCGGATATCCTCATTTCTGAGTCTATCACGCAGAGAAACTCCGAGCATAGCCCTGTCCATAGCTCGCTGAGCGACCTTGAGCGTCCTCATACGGCCAGCAGTGAAGGACCACGTCTCTGATCCGTAAGTCATCACTGGCAACACGCACTGGTTGTACACTTTAGTTTTCCGAGATTGAGGTATACCTGACGAGAAGATGTGTCGTAATTTCCCGAACGCTGCCCAGCCGAGTTGAATCCGTCGATTGACCTCTCGGTCGAAGTTGGACTTACCTAGTCGGACTATTTGTCCCAGGTAAACGTACTCGTCAACAACTTCGAGCATAGTGCTCCCAACAACTACCGGCATAGGTGTGACATGGACATTAAACATGATCTTTGTTTTGTCCATGTTCATCTTAAGACCTATCCGTTGGGAGGCACTATTGAGGTCATTGAGCATAGTGCTTAAGTCCTCCAGCGATTCTGCCATAAGAACTATATCGCCGGCAAATCGAAGGTGAGTGATGTACTCGCCATTGATGTTAATACCGTATCCTTTCCAGTCCAGTAGCTTGAAAACGTCTTCCAAAGCAGCGGTGAAGAGTTTCGGGGATATAACGTCACCCTGTCTTACATCTCTCTGCAGTTGGATAGGTTTCGAGCTTTGGTTCTGTACTCGGATAGCCATCGTAGCCCTACTGTACAAACACTTCAGCACTTCGGTATACCGACAGTCAACTTGGCACCGCTGAAGGGACTGCAGCACCGCCCAAATTTTGACGGAATCAAAGGCTTTCTCATAGTCCACATACGCCAGACAAAGTGGCAAATTGTACTCTTCAGTCTTCTGTACAATCTGCCGCAGGCTATGTATGTGGTCTATGGTACTGAAGCCTTTTCGGAAACCAGCTTGTTCGGGAGGCTGGAAGTCGTCGAGTCTGCGTGCGAGACGATTCGTAATGACTCTCGAAATCAGCACGTAGACGCGGCTCAGAAGGGAAATCGGTCTGTAGTTCTTCAAGAGAGCGTTGTCGCCTTTCTTAAAGAACAAGACCACCGCACTTCTGCTCCACGCCTCTGGAGTAGTGCCACCATGGAGGACGGAATTGAAGAGCTTCCGAAGGACTTCAAGTACCGGTGTTCCACCCGCTTTCAGAAGCTCCGCTGTAATTCCATCCTCGCCTGGGGCCCTGCCGTTTTTAAGGTGCTGGAGAGCCATTCTAATCTCGCTTAGACTGACGTCTGGGATATCATCGGAATAGTATCGGATAAGACTTGCTCTTGGATCGTTACTCACACTTGCGTGTGGCTCCAACGATGATGTGTACAGCTGCCCATAGAACCTCTCAATCTCACTCAGAATCTCAGGTGTCCCGGAAACGATGCTGCCACACTCAGTCTTCAGCCTTGACAGTTGGCTCTTACGAGCAGACAGATCTCTGGCAAAGACTTTGGAGCCCTGGTTCCGCTCGATCGCTTCTTTAATACGAGCAGTATTTAAGTTGCGTAAGTCTCGCCGCATGCATTTGGAGATCTGTCTGTTCAATTGCCTGTATGCTGTCAAATCTTTTGACGATTGCAGCCTCATCTCCCGTCTAACAGCCATGAGATTAAGAGTGTGATCGGAGAGTTTTTGTGTTCTTCTGCGGCGGGTCTTGCAGAACTTAGCTCCGACCGCATGGACAGTTTCCACGAGCTTGTCATTCATATCGTCCACTGCATAACAATCTTGTAGGCACTGAAAGCGGTTGTGTAACTCGAGCTGCAAGTTTTCGGGATTTTGGATTAGAGCACGAGGGGGACGGAGCGTTGACTTCATTAGACGAGACCTCTCCAACTTAACGTTTAGGTTCAGTGTGCCTCTAACCATTCGGTGATCGCTGCCAGTTTTCACCCTTGCGACTGACTGACTTGCGGGGACTGGGGGCCGTCTGTTTGTGTAATTGTTCATGGGGGGTATATTGCCATAGTTGCCACGCTTGGCGAGCGGCATAGTTGCCACGCTTGGCGAGCGGGTTGGCAACCGCAGTTTTTTTTTGTCGTACAGTTGCTGTTATCAGGAAGATGCTGCTGCCCATCTCCTGCCTGTTTCCCTTTGTCGCCTGTTACGACACCCACGTGATGATATGGGGTAGTGGATATTCTTAACCGCCACTACACGGCAGTAATTAGTATAGATAAAAAGCTTGTCATTTCTAGCAAGTATTCGTTTTTTTATTACTCATCATCATCAAAAAATTATTGTAATCATTAATCAATCTAAATATTATTTTCCCACAATATCAAAGCATTCATAAACATTAAATATGTTTTGGGTACAAATTAATATAAACACACTAAGTTAAAATTACGAGAAGTATTGAGTAGTAATAAAATTACTAATGGGCGAAAACCACAGATTACCCCAAAGGAGGTAATCTGTGCCGACAACGCACTTAGAATAATATTGATTTATCTTTTATTTTCTTTTAATCGTCGTAATCGGTTAAAACGCAGTAAAACCAGAGTGACCGACATAACCTAACGGATTAGTAAGCTGAAGTAGCAATGGGTTAGCCATTATAGCTCGAAGATACGATAGTCGCTGGGGAAAATAGGTTCCCGAGTGGCAGCCTCATACCGGCAGTCGAAGCAAAGGGCGTTCCCTCACTAGATGGATGACCTGGTAAGATATGCAGGAAGTCGATGGATGCAGCTGGCGCACGACCGTGCTTTGTGATATTCTTTGCGAAAGGTCTCTATTCAGCGGTGAACTTGTGAAGGGCTGTAATGATGATGATGATGATAAATCCGTTAAAAATAAGGTTGAAAGTGACGAAAAGTGAAGTGACAACCCTTGGTTTTAGCAAAACATGGCAAAATGACTGTCACATCGTGGTATCGCTAGTATGGTAACTTTGCCAAGTCAGTTTTATAGATAAATGTTAAGATCAACATGTTAAAAACTATATAATTTTCCTTCAACCTTTTTCTGTCGACATACACATAATCGAACCAAATGCTTTGCTTCTTTGCGTATAGCAAAGGAGTGGAATAAAACCCGGCATCTATCTTTACATTCGATTATGATATGGGTGTCATCAAGGCAATAGTGAATAGGCTTTTGGTGAGTTAAGTCAGTACGCATAATCGTCCACGTTTGCATCACCCTGGTGGGCATGGTGGTAAGGATAAGTATAGAGGTAAGTAGGATAATCTCCCATAAGAGAATAGTTGAAAATATGTCCATCTGTAAGCAGTAAATAACAGTTCAAAAACTCCCCACAACAGCGCTCGCGTAGCTAACTACAGGGTATATGATAAATCGCCGTAAAATACGTTCAGTGATTTTGAAAATAAAAATTTTGAAAGCAATAAAATTATGATCGTAAAAAGAATTATAAAAAATTATAAAATATTCTTTAAAATTTAGACTGTAGCTAGAGTGGCGCCACCCTTATTTAAAGCTTTCCTACGGATACTTTTATGTACAGTCTGTACTCCTTACCTCTACACTCCATACCACAGAGTACCTTTGTATAACTCCATAGTGGTGGGACAGTAGTTATCCACTGGCTTATATTAGTAAAAAAAAGTCACCTAAACTCCATCTATATATTTATCACGTAGACATTATAAGCTTCTTTATTCCAAAAAGCTCTAGCGTGGCCACAGAATAAATAATAGTAGGTACGCGTGGCGTTTTTGTAGTGTTTCGTTATATTTCCAATAGGTGACGGTATTGTTTAAATGTTGAAATAAACGTTGTTCTTTCCTTTCCGATTGGTGGCGTTATTAGTTTAACTCCGGATTAACTCCTGTATTTTTGTAGCGTTAAGTAAAATATATTTATAGATCGACTATAATCATGCTTATACCAATAATATAACACTTAATTTGTAAGTTATTATTACTATGACAGGCCACTGGCCACGTATATAGTGTAAGCGGAAAAACCTTTCTTCTTCGTATGAGACACTGACCAGGTATAATTTATATAGAAAATACAATATCCGCTGGTGTAACATATATCAGCAAGGTCGATTAACTTTGAAAGAAGAAGAAAGAAGTGGTTGCCTTTAGATGGATATTACGGAAGAATTTGTGCTGTGCTAGTAGTAAAAAAAATGAAGTTAATAAACATCTTACGTTCATACTTTGTGGTTAGAAAGCGTTCACGATATTGTATAATGGTTTTGAATTGGGTGCCACACAACCTCATTGATTCTCAAAAAGAGGCCAATGTGTATACGTGACGCGAACGTGGTGTCAGTTAAATACTTCAAAGTAGGCTCGTCATTTATCATCATGATCCAAAAACAAAGCAGCACTCTACGGTTTCGCTGTTTCAAAATGAACCAACTTTGATTACTTAGGTAATGCGATCGTGAAGCACAGGAATGATTTCGATTATTAGTATTTTCACTCTGACAGGCATTTGGAGGTAAGGCCCTTTAAGCAATCGTAAAACCAAATTGTTGTCAGAAATGTTCAGTTTTGAGATTTGAATTCATCGCGGTAAAACTGCCGATACCATCCACACCATCTGGATGCTTGGCGCTCCACCCCTATATATTTCACTAGGAGTTATCTTCCGCGTACGAGCTCTCTGTGGGATGGCCTACCACCGGCGATTTTTCCGAACCGATACGACTTATGGACCTTCAAGGAAAGAGCTTACTCCTTTCTCAAAGGCCGGTAATGTACCTGCAATTTTCCTGGTGTTGAAGTGGTTCATGGGCGACAGTAGTCATTTACCATTAGGTGAGCCGTCATTTAAGCTTATTATAACCTTTTTGCCCTCTCCTATGACAAAATACAGCACAGAATAACAAAAGAGCACAGGGGTCGCGGGCTATTGTATGTTTCACTAAGACAACGTGTCCGCATACTCAGTGCCATTGTGTGACTTCTTTTTGTTCACGAAAATAAAAATCAGCTGGATTTAGTTGTCATCGCCGGAAAATGGGCTAGCAGCTTTCGGACGGGCCGTGCAAGCAGTGCCGGTTTAAGCAAGCGCAGGACCCGTAGCTGTGTAAACAGCACATCTGGCGTGGAGCGCGCTATAACCCCCCCCCCCCCCACTCGTCGTCGAGAGTAAAGTTGATTCAAAAAGAGGTCCTAATCTATCGGCTTTCACATTTGCGGCATTGGCAAGCGAGTCATCCTTCTTGCACAAAGAAAGTAATGATGAAGTGTAGTATACATTTGTTGGATGATTAAAAAGGTTGGACCTCTTACTTTGTGATAATAAGTAAAGTTTCCTTTGAATCCATCTAGTTGCAGTAGAATTAAGTATTAACGAAGTTGCAGGAGATATTTCCAAGCGTTTGTACTTTTAGTAACTTGTAATTACAATTTGGTCACATTGGACGCACTGCTGCGTAGTTGTAACTGCGATTTACTTGTGAGCCATTCAGGAACGACGGACATCTGGCGGTGTGGTGGAAGTCCTTTGTCTCGTAGAGACTACTGTTGGTCGACTTGGAACGACCTGCTAGTCGTTATCTCTACGGTAAATCGTATCACAACAAGTAATGAAGATATGGGTAACAGTTTGGTGCTAACCATTGTGGCATTGTGATCACTACATATAATCCAATTGATAACTTAAGTGATTTCTCTGTATCTTGGCACACTATAAATAATGAGATTTTCGTGGAAAGTTGGCGGAAAGAGTTACCGAAAAAGTTATCACTCCATAATTATTATTATACAAAGTATGTTTAGTTAAGTACCCTTAACCGATGAGCATGTATGGGTAAGTACATATATGAACGTAAAGGAGACGTTTGCTAGCCGCAAATGTCAACCATGAGTTAAATATTCAACGCAACTTTTACATTTTAATGCACATGATCCGAACTCAGGTATAGAGGGATGGTGTGATGTAGTAAAATTATTGCACAAAATAAACGCTTACATAGAAAATGATTTGATTTGTTAATGAAATTAATAATCGCTTAAAATAACAATCAATCGCCAGCATAAAAGTTGCACTAAGTAGAAATAAGAGTTGAACCGGCACTGATTGACCCGATAGTAAACATGCTTAGTTCACGAACAATAAAGATTGCGTAAGAAGTGCGTGCGTGGGTGCGTGCGTGCGTGCGTGCGTGCGCGCGTGTGTGTGTGTGCGTGCGTGCGTGCGTGCGTGCGTGCGTGCGTGTGTGCGTGCGTGCGTGTGTGTGTGTGTGTGTGTGTGTGTGTGTGTGTGTGTGTAAATGTCCAAACAGGGACAGCGTACCTATACATGTCAGGATAAACGAGCGGAAGAAGTTGAGATTAATAATAGTATTTGCTACAGGAATTCATGAATATACATGCCTGAGGATTGGCCCAGTTAACACGTCTATAAAATACTGGTTAGCGAGTAAAAGACTTCGTCGGCAAAGAGATTGCGAAATAACCTTCTGATCTATTTTTTCACTGATCTATTTTCTTAGATCGATACTATAGGTGATGAGATACGTCACGACACACAATTGTACCCTTATACTTAGCTTAGCTGCAGTACGTTTCAACTTTAACATGTGTTTCGCAATGAACAACCGGAGCCCCTTTTAATTTTTGAGGAGGCATTCTACCTTAGTCCTCGGGGGTATCAACGCATCTGCATTTTGGTTCTTAACCGATTATATATAAATTAGTCTGTATATGCACAACATCTACTTACCATCAGGTAGGGAAAGATATAAATAAAATTTCTATTCGAGCCTATAATACGATACAGGAGTCTTAAAAAACAGGATTAACTTTGTAGTTACATTGGGGATCGAATTGCAGCAAGTGTACTGCTACCAGCTCAGCATGATACTACGGCGTTGTTACCGCAGCGCTGTGACAGCAACTTACGGATAGTCGACAAACATGTACAATTACATTTTATTCATGTCTTATAATGATAACAAAGATTACAAAATCTCATATGAAATATAATTATAAAGACACCGCATAATTTCTACACTGTTGCAATAACACATTATATTATATTAAACATCATCATCATCATCATCATTACAGCCCTTCACAAGTCCACTGCTGAACATAGGCCTCCCCCAAGTAATGCCACAAAGCACGGTCCTGAGCCACCTGCATCCATCGACTTCCTGCATGTCTTACCAGGTCGTCACTCCATCTAGTGGGGGGTCGCCCTACACTACGCCTACCGGTACGAGGCTGCCACTCGAGAACCTTTCTTCCCCATCGGTTATCGGTTCTTCGAGCTATATGGCCGGCCCATTGCCACTTCAGCTTACTAATCCGTTGGGCTATGTCGATCACTCTGGTTTTACTGCGGATATCCTCATTTCTGAGTCTATCACGCAGAGAAACTCCAAGCATAGCCCTCTCCATAGCTCGCTGAGCGACCTTAAGCGTCCTCATACGGCCAGCAGTGAAGGACCACGTCTCAGATCCGTAAGTCATCACTGGCAACACGCACTGGTTGTACAATCTAGTTTTTAGAGATTGAGGTATACCTGACGAAAAGATATGTCGTAATTTCCCGAACGCTGCCCAGCCGAGTTGAATCCGTCGATTGACCTCTCGGTCGAAGTTGGACTTACCTAGTCGGACTATTTGTCCCAGGTAAACGTACTCGTCAACAACTTCGAGCATAGTGCTCCCAACAACTACCGGCATAGGTGTGACATGGACATTAAACATGATCTTTGTTTTGTCCATGTTCATCTTAAGACCTATCCGTTGGGAGGCACTATTGAGGTCATTGAGCATAATGCTTAAGTCCACCAGCGATTCTGCCATAATGACTATATCGTCGGCAAATCGAAGGTGAGTGATGTACTCGCCATTGATGTTAATACCGTATCCTTTCCAGTCCAGTAGCTTGAAAACGTCTTCCAACGCAGCGGTGAAGAGTTTCGGGGATATAACATCACCCTGTCTTACACCTCTCTGCAGTTGGATAGGTTTCGAACTCTGGTTCTGTACTCGGATAGCCATCGTAGCCCTACTGTACAAACACTTCAGCACTTCGATGTACCGACAGTCAACTTGGCACCGCTGAAGGGACTGTAGCACCGCCCAAATTTCGACGGAATCAAAGGCTTTCTCATAGTCCACATATGCCAGGCAAAGTGGCAGATTGTACTCTTCGGTCTTCTGTACAATCTGCCGCAGGGTATGTATGTGGTCTATGGTACTGAAGCCTTTTCGGAAACCGGCTTGTTCGGGAGGCTGGAAGTCGTCGAGTCTGCGTGCGAGACGATTCGTAATGACTCTCGAAAATAGCATGTAGACGCGGCTCAGAAGGGAAATCGGTCTGTAGTTCTTCAAGAGAGCGTTGTCGCCTTTCTTAAAGAACAAAACCACCGCGCTTCTGCTCCACGCCTCCGGAGTAGTGCCACCATGGAGGACGGAATTGAAGAGCTTCCGAAGGACTTCAAGTACCGGTTTTCCACCCGCTTTCAGAAGCTCCGCTGTAATTCCATCCTCGCCCGGGGCCTTGCCGTTTTTAAGGTGGTGGAGAGCCATTCTAATCTCGCTCAGACTGACGTCCGGGATATCATCGGAATAGTGTCGGATAAGACTTGCTCTTGGATCGTTACTCACACTTGCGTGTGGCTCCAACGATGATGTGTACAGCTGCCCATAGAACCTCTCAATCTCACTCAAAATCTCAGGTGTCCCGGAAACGATGTTGCCACACTCAGTCTTCAGCTTTGACAGTTGGCTCTTTCTGGCAGACAGATCTCTGGCAAAGACTTTGGAGCCCTGGTTCCGCTCGATCGCTTCTTTAATACGAGAAGTATTAAAGTTGCGTAAGTCTCGCCGTATGCATTTGGAGATCTGTCTGTTCAGTTGCCTGTATGCTGTCAAATCTGTTGACGATTGCAGCCTCATCTCCCGTCTAACAGCCATGAGATTAAGAGTGTGATCGGAGAGTTTTTGTGTTCTTCTGCGGCGGGTCTTGCAGAACTTAGCTCCAACCGCATGGACAGTTTCCACGAGCTTGTCGTTCATATCGTCCACTGCATTGCAATCTTCTAGGCACTGGAAGCGGTTACTTAACTCGAGCTGAAAGGTTTCGGGATTCTGGATTAGAGCACGAGGGGGACGGAGCGTTGACTTCATTAGACGAGACCTCTCCAACTTAACGTTTAGGTTCAGTGTGCCTCTAACCATTCGGTGATCGCTGCCAGTTTTCACCCTTGCGATCACTGAGACATCACTGAACAGTTGGCGTCTGGTCGTCATAATGAAGTCAATCTCATTTTTTGTCGAACCGTCGGGGCTCGACCAGGTCCACTTCCTGTGGGGCCGCTTCTGGAAGAAAGAGTTCATCATAAAGAGTCCCTCTTTCTCCATAAAGTCGGCCAGCTGCTGGCCCCTTCGGTTCCGTTGCCCTACTCCAAATTTCCCTACCTTCAGCTCACCGCTTTCTCTTGTGCCTAGTTTTGCGTTGAAGTCTCCCATCAACACCGTGTAGTAGGTTTTGGAGGAATGTATGGCTCTGGAAATATCCTCATACATTTCCTCCACCTCCTCATCGGGATGTGCCGAGGTTGGTGCGTAAACCTGAATGACCTTCAGCGAATACCGTTTGGTGATTCTGAACATCACAGTAACTAATTAAACAGTAAAGTAACTATGTATATAATATAATTAATTAATATATGAATAGAAAATAATTAGTTTTCATATGTAACTCATAAGCTAGTCCACGTCCACAATAATTAACAAATAAGTAAAATATAAAACAATTAGTAAGTAATTAATATTATGTAACTCAGTCAGCCAGTCCATGTCCACAGAGTACCTTATTAACGTAAATTAAAATCATCTTTATTAACCGTCCAACCGTAATTTCCACACGTGAAAATTTTCAACATTTATTTACATATATTTTCGTATGCTAAAATACATTTTATAATGCGAAAACTTAATGTAGACTACGACGACAAGCTTTCGCACTTCATAAGCACCTGTGCTTTTGAATCATTTGTTTTCGCTACTTAATAAGTTATTTTTGACTGATTTAAGTCAGTGCACCGATTCCTATGAGACAAGTAATACAAAGAAGTGTAAAGGCTAGTTAAGAAACAAGAAATATTGCATGATGGGATTTAAACTTTAAATATTAATTTGTACAATTAAATCTGCTTCTTCTGTATCAGAATGCAAATCCACTACTAACTGGACAATTTTGTAAAATTGTCAATGACGGCGGGTGGATTAGTGATCGCAGTACATCGGGTCTTACATCTTTAATGATTAAATACAAATATAAAATTATTATTAAGGAAGTCACTCAATAAATTTTGAGATGCTCGAAAATTAAAAATGGAACGCACCCGTGTTATATGTTTCTAAAAATCAAATTTATTTTAAAAATAGAACACCATAGGCCAATTGCTCAATATTTAAAAAAACAAAGTTCTATTAATTATCCTGGAACGCTTCCCGGGCTTTTCATTTAAAACGATGGATCTTAACCGTGAACATTTGCGCGCTATCATCTATTATGATTTTAAATTTGGTTTAACCGAATAATCAAGTTTACAAAGGTTACAATCAGCATTAGGGAACTCAGCTCCATTACGCGCAACTATTTTTAGGTGGTTTGCTAAATTCAAAAAGTGTAAAATTAACATTACATATGACCAAAGAACCGGAGCCTCACAAACAGCAGTAACGGCAGAAAATGTATAGACTACTGAAATGTTGGTGCGAGAAGAACCACGAATCACATATACGAACATCGAAAAAATTGTAGGCATTAGTTCGGGGAGCATTCATACCATCCTACATCAACATTTTGGAGTGAGGAAGCTTTGTTGTCGATGATCCCTCGTTTGCTCTCCGAAAGCGACAGAGTCGTGTGGATTGGTGCCATGAAATGCGTCTACTGGTGACGAGAAATGGATCTATCTAAATGGATATATATGATCTGGAAAATAAAAGGCAATCATCGGTATGGGTCTACTCAGAAGGACAGTTACCGACAAAACTGCAAAGACCTCGCAACGTCTAGTTATGGCTAAAACTTCTAAAACGGCTAGTTTTTTTTCGCGGAGCGGACATTTGTCTACGTCAATGCTGTAAAATTGTAGGTTAGTCAACTCTGAATAGTATACTATAGTTGCATTACCCAAAGCTTTTCAAGTTGTGCGGGAGAGGAGACAAAAGACCGGGTTGCGGGCAATCATGCTGCATCACGATAACACCTCTTCACATATCTCGCTTAGAACAAAAGCATTTATGAGAATGAGGAATCTGGTAATGAAACTCTAAGTCACCCACCCTACAGCCCTGACTTAGCTCCGTGTGATTTCCTTTAGTTCCCAAGAGTAAAAGAAAAAATAAAAGGCAAGTTTTTCTCAAGCGCCAAAGAAGCCGTGCCTGCCTACGAAGAAGCTATATCCGACCTGTCAGATCTAGACTGGCCTAGAGGCCTAGGCTAGAGTTGGTTGGGTTGGTTGGTCAAAATGAAAGTGATGCAATGACTTCATAGTATGCAAATTATGAGATAGCCATACCGAGCAAGCGCTGGGAAAAAAACAAAATAAGCGCCAAACAACATTTTTATTTATTTTAACAAAACTTCGTTATGGATTAAAAAACTGATTTACGAAACCTTACATATGATTATTTACTATGCCTTAAAAATAATTCCATGCACTTATTCGTAAGAATATTATGGTGTCATCGAAAAATGTAAATAATTAAAGCCTACTTTGTATTTTTTTCTATCGAGAAAATTACATAATATCGTGTTTTCCTTTTATGCAATCCAAGGTCATATAGTCAAAAATCACATACCGAAATTTTGGTTTGTAATCTATAAAACTTAAAAAAAAAAATGTTAAATAGAAAAACCACCTAAAATACTTTACTAATATCTCAAAACTTATTGTGTGTCCTACGTATTTTATGAAAATGAGTGTAATAGTCATATTATGCCTGGCGCATTCGCAAGCAGAAGAGAAGGTGTTTCGAAAATTAGTTGTGTGAAAATTTTGTTACTTGTTATTTGTTTACTTGTTATTTGTGTTACTTATTATTTTTATCGTTTATCTTTCTCCCCAAATTTATGTGGCAATCATCATTTTTATTTGTTTTTTAATTTATTTCACAATTCGTTTATTATATTTAATTTTCTAACCGGTTCGGAGAACTCATGCGACGAGTAAAATATAATAAAATACAATAAACAACAGCAACCTTCGTTTTGAGTTATACAGATTGTGCAAAATTTATTTTCAATAAAATTTTTATAATTGCTATAAGTAAACATAAGTAAAAACAGCACCTTAAATATCTGTAGGAAGGTTACCAAGGAATTAAATGATTGATCAAAACATTACATAATTTAGAATATTTGAGTATAAATAGTGGCGATGTAAAGGTGCGTACGGATTGTGCGTACTCAGTTTACGCGTATTCGGAACGCCTATTCCATACCTGCAGCTACGCGTTCACTCTTAGGGTACGCGTACCGCGCGAGCCAACTCGCAGCGCGAGCCATCGTCAGTCGGTTTTTGGTCGCGCGTCAAAGAGGACGCACGCGGCCGGCTACGCTATATTTGGACGAATAGAATAGAATAGAATATCCACTACCCGAGGGTGTCGTAAGACGCAACAGAGGGAATATTAAACAGGCGATGGGTATCTTCCTAATCACAACTCAAGATTATAAAAAATAGGCTGGCAATCTATGAGGGATGAGACCTATGTCCAGCAGTGGACTTTAATAGGTTCTAATGGATGGAGTTTTCCATTTTCTAAATTTTCATTCTCTTTTTTCATTTTTTTCATTCTCATCTAATTCTCTTTCTCTTCTTCTAAATTTGTGGTTAATTTCGATAAAATTACGAAATCCTGCCGGTGTAAATTACAATTACTAATGAATGTGAAAATGAGTTGGGATTTTCGAGACTTATAAAGTATATCAAATTAGGTAACATTAATTTGCTTTGTTACTCATAATAATAGGAGCGGATCGAATGACTAATCGTTCGTTCGTTCAAATCTACATCATTTATTATTTTAATCAACAATGGATTTTATGTAATATTAAATAAATTATTGATAGACTAAAACATTAAAATTCAAATACATTGCAGTAATTGAACGAAAATAATTTATGGTTTTTTGTAAAATATAATATAACTAGCTGACCCGGCCGACGTGGTCTGCCCGGAAAGGCAGCGGCACGTTAAATATAAAAATATTTAACATTTACATTTTTTTTAATTTTGCTATTCCATAATTATTCATAAAGAATCTACAGATGAGTCATCACTTTTGGATATCTGACTGTTTACTATGGTATGGTCTCTATGTCTAAATTATTTAATACGTTTTCTTCAAAATCTTTTTGGTGGTTGTATTAGCGTGAAGCCTTACTTTATTTTTTTTATTTTAAGTTAACCCTTTAGATGCGTTTCTGCGTTCTATAAAATGTGTCATTTCCAAGCCACAAATTTCGCAATTATTTAAGTTGTGGAATATGATAATGGAGTCGCATTCAATGTAGCAACTGTTGATGTTAGTTGTTGTATTAAATCTTAGTCTTATTTTTTGTTGCAATGCTCACAAAAACCATTTTTTTTGCAAAGGTCATCGTGGCGTCTATAAATCCATTGCTCACAATTGTAGTAATGTGTTCCCACACCGCTTGTTTGTTTCTGGAACAAATACACTTTTATTATATAATAGGAACTGCTTCCCTTAACACTTTATACTTACAAATAATTTTAAAATAGTGACGTTAAGTACAATCTTTGGCATTTATCTCTCAAATGTACAAAATTTTATTATTTAATAAAAAATATTGTAACTTTGCCTCGGAAAACGGATTATCTTTTTGTTTCTAGTTTGGTAACCACCAGTGAATTCAATTATCTTTTTTGACTTACTTTTCAGTGTGACAATTTTTTTATAAGATAGGAAGACAAACGAGTACACAGTCCACCTGATGGTAAGTGGTTGCTGTGGCCCATAGACATGTACATCTATCCTCAATTACGAATCAAAATGCAGATCCGTTGTCACACCCGAGGACTAAGATGGAATGCCTCGTTTCCAGTAAAAAGGTTCCGGTTCTTTTCACTCACTATACGAAACACAGCAGCGTTAAGCTACTATTTCACGCTGGTATTCTGTGAGAGTGTAATACTCTCCGGTCGATCCGACCCATTCGTGCTACAACTATACTGTTGTTGCGCGCCATAATTAATGCCACTAGCAGCACCTGACTTAGGTGCTCTGATGATGCTGCAGGAGCAGGCTCGCTGACAGGCGGAACAGGCCTGTCGGTTAGAAGAGCAGCTGCAGCGTGAACAGGATGAACAGGCCCGCACGATAAGGAAGAACAGATGCTCCTCATGAAGGACCTTCACGATACCTTCGGGAAAGAGATAAGGGAGGTGAAGGATAGCGTTGCTCAACATGACAACCGCCTATCGGAAGCTGAAACCAGAATCGACCAAGTGAACAATCGGCTTGATAACGTGATGGCTGACACGAAGAAAATGCTGGATGACCTCAAACTTGGGGATGGATTTACAGCTCCCGTATTAGCTACAACACCATCGCTACGTGGATTCAAAGTGACGCCGTTCGATCGATCTTCTTCATGGTCGGCCTACAAATTGCGGTTGGCTGGAATAAAAGTTAGGCCATGACTGCTCTCACACTAGGCCTTATCTGGTAGGTTTTATCTGTTCTGGAAGTTCTCGGTAAGGAAGCGACTTACGAGCAGCTTCTTGAGGCATTGGAGGCAAGATATGGCGACGCTCACCTGGGACACGTCTTTCGTGTGCAGCTCAAAGATTGCGTGCAACGCAGCAGCGAAAACCTGCAGCAGTGGGCTCTTAAGATGGAGAAACTGGTTCGGAAATCGGATCGGTCTGTACCTGCAATAATTGAAAGAAAACTGGTGCAGACATTTATTTATCGCGACCTTGAAGTCCGAGCTGCTGTGAGGCTCGGACACCATAAGACGTTCGCGAACGCAATAAATGATAGGTGCTACGATGGGGAAAGAGGCCATCTTCGATCCAGCTGTCCTAAGAGAACTGTTAAAAGGGAAGGTGATCGATCTCAAGGGGGTAGTGCGGCTAACAGCACCGTCCACCAGCAACGATGCATTGTCAAGAAGACCTTGACCTGAAAATTGCAAACATTGTACTAGGCAAGAGGGCAAGGAAGTGATATCTGTGAGGATGCTCAGGACAGATCACCTCATTAACGAGTGGAAGAACAACCTACTAGAGCACAGCAAGAAGATTCGGACATCAAGCCGATTCTGGAATTCAAAATGAATTCTGGAAATGGATTCTGAAAAGCCCAAGTGGGGTGACGTCTCAGCAATGAGTTCGACCACGAAAAGCTATTGGGTCCAATGGGACAGCTTGCTGATTCAGAATGGAGTTCTGTGCCGTAAATGGGAAAATAATCGGGGTGATATCTGTCATTTGCAAATGGTTGTCCCTAAAGCTAAAGTACCCGATGCTACAGCTGTACCATAATGGTTGTTCAGAAGGCCATCTAGGAGTTTTCTACAGGAAGAAGAACTCTACTGAAAATTCGAGAACAGTTTTACTAGTCCACTGTCGTGACGATGTTGAGAATTGGTGTCGTAAATGTACAAGTTGTGCGGCTGTGAAGGGATCTCAGATCCGTAGTAGAGGTGCATTGAAATAGTACAATGTTGGTGCACCATAGGAGAGGATAGCCTTTGACGTTGCAGGGCCGTTTCTGGGAAGTAAAAGTGGTAGCAAATATTTCATTCTTGTGATGGATTACTTCACTAAGTGGCCAGAAGTCTTCATCATTCCAAATCAAGAAGCTACAACAGTAGCAGAAAAACTAGTTCATGAAGTCTTCTGCCGTTTTGGAGTACCTTTAGAGATTCACAGCGATCAAAGAAGAAATTTTGAGTCTCAAATATTCCAGAAAACATGCCGAGCTATGGGTACTCATAAAACAAGAACAACTTCTTACCACCCGCAATCTGATGGAATGGTAGAACGATTTAATCAGACATTGGAGAGGTTACCTAGCAAAAGTTGTGAAAAATCGACAATGAGATTGGGACAAGAACATACAATCGTTTTTGTTGTCATATCGAAGCGATTTTTCACGAAAGTACATCAGTGACACCAGCTTTTGCAAACTTTGGAAGAGAATTACAGCTGCCTGCAGACCTGATCACCGGAATAAAACCTAATGCCTCGGCGCAGTATAACTAATTATGCAAATGACTTGCGGAACAAAATTAATGACATTTATGAGCACGTCAGACAATAGGGCCAGCAAATGTCTGAAAAGATGAAAACACGGAATGACCGCAAAATGAACAACAAAGGGTTCGACGAAGGTTCACTAGTGTGGTTGCACAATCCAGTCCGCAGTAAAGGGAATCTCCTAAGCTTCAAGCCAAATAGGACAGACCGTACCAGATTGTGACAAGGATCAACGACTTAACCTACCGGATATAGAAAGGTGCAAGAGGTACTCCTAAGATCTTCCATGTGGGTCGACTGACGCGTTATTATGGAGCCGATAATGCGCCCTAATTAACGCCACTAACGCCATCTTGTATTGAGTAGCAGAACTAGGAGAGTCGGGATCTTTCTAGAAAATTCTATACTAGAACTATCCACACCTAGTCGGTCAAGAGCGATATGTGCTCGAACATTCTAAATATTTCAGTGGATGAGGCTCTATATAAGGCCAATAAGGACCGTGACCGGGTCAGTATCAAATTGGCATTTCAAGCGAATACTTCTAAGTGATATAACTGCGAACTAATGTTTTATTATTAGTGTGTTATAAATTGTAATTTGTGTTCGGTAATTAAAGTATAAATTTTGGTAATTCAAGCGGTAGTTTTTATTGTCACGAACCCTAAGCTCGTAACACTACTAATACAGTTGCAGCATTGCTCAACCACGTATAAAACAACAAATGTCAAATAACTTTTTATTCATTTGTAATTTCACAATGCATATTTTCTTGAAACTTGAACCGTTACGGTCGTACACAGAACAACTTATTTGTTTATATATGTACAACAATCACCAGAAGAAAGCCTCCACCGACTCTTATACTAAAAGTAAACTGTGTTTATATAAAAATCTTGCAAAAAAATCAATGAAATTAATTTTAATTTATTTTTATTCGGAAAGTACCTCAGATTGAAGACTAACGACTTTTAGCTAGGGATCTATCTTGTTATGTTTTTTTATTTTAATGCAAGTTCATTAACGACGTTTTTGTCAATCCTTGAGGTGTATAAATAAATAAACTTGGCGGTTTACTAATGCGAGAACACGCAACATACAACTGACTATGTGAAAAACATGGATTTTATAGACTCCACCTACAAATGCACATTGTTTAGACTTGTGACTTATTAATAGTAATCTCAAAAACTAAGCGAATTGGAATTTGCAGGCGTCTGAATGGATTCTGAAGGAATCATTGGGATCTTCGACAAGAGAACAACTTTACCTTGAAACTTGACTCTCAAAATGGTAGCTTGAAGATCATTGCCCGTAATTTTTGCAGTGACCAGTTTTGTGCCGGTACATATCTTAGTTGCATTTAAATTACGAAGTAAAATTATTTTAAAACAATCAATTTTCAATCTAAAGTTATGTGGTGGCATACCTGGTAAATCCAACAATTCAATCAATTCAAACATT
Source organism: Parnassius apollo (assembly GCA_907164705.1). Lineage (NCBI taxonomy): Eukaryota > Metazoa > Arthropoda > Insecta > Lepidoptera > Papilionidae > Parnassius > Parnassius apollo. Next base: position 570,931 of record CAJQZP010000444.1, read on the forward strand.
CAACAGGATAGTTAACTACTTCGTCAGGATCAACAAGTGTCAACTTATTTAAAGGATGTCTCATTTCCAGGTAATAACTGTTGTATTTTAAAATTGATAGCATCAATATCGATAGTTTTATTTTTTATAACTCACTTACTAAATAAAAGGTTTACACTAGTTTATACGTAACAGTGAATCCACAGCTTCTACAGTATAGTAACGTCAATAAAATCACAAACCATGGGCATACGTGAGCTTTTCAGCTAGCGCTTAACGTAATATACTTATTGAAAATGTTTGGGCATAATTTGCAATTGCAACTCAATTCAATGCACTTTGCAATTTCTAACAAACTACGGAATTGTTCGCGTCTGGCATCGTTGACTACTGGATACGTCGTTAAAGTTTTAATTCTTGTAGAGTCAATTACGCTATGTGAATATTGTTGAACTTTAGAAGAAAATATTCTAGCTACATTAATTATGCATGGCTAGCTATGTATAATTAATGTAATTACTTTTATTAGTTATTATTAGTTTCGTTTGGAAATATACGCTCAATCAAAGCATCTTCCGTAGCTACCATTTTGCAAAAAATCTCTGCCGATTTGATGCATTGTGTATTTCCATTGTAATAGAATTTTTCCATTGCCAATATCGAGCAATTGATCCAAGAAAGACAGGGAAAATGAATCGTCCTGCAGTTGAAAACGTTATTAACGTTAACTCGTAATCTATTTACATATTGCCATAGGTACGATTGTTTCAGACATGCGTCAATTTCATCCGCATATGTAGCACGTGGAATGACCGGTAACGTCTGTCTAAAACGACCGGACAACAGTATTAGCGCACCATCAAAACGGCTATAACTTCCATTAAGATCTTTCATTGTCCTATCGAAAGCTTCAAGCGCTTTTGGGCGCTGCTTGTGGGCCTGAGTGCTTTCTTTATATATTACACATTGCATCTGGATTTGTAAGAACGTTTTATGGCAACTTAAGAGCTAAATGTGCAGTCCATCCGCCATCAGGCAAAGTCGCTGCAATGCCTGATGCGTGCAAGTATGACGACCAGCCAAGACGACCAAGAAGACGCACCAAGCGGTACTAGTAAGACATTTCTGATCTCACTGGATCAGAAATGTCTTACTAGTACCGCTTGGTGCGTCTAAAACAAAGAAGCCGCCTTGTTGTGCAGAGATTGACATATTAATTTGATCATATATGTTCTTTTGTTCAGCAATAAGTAATTGTTCATTATTTGCAACGAAAGAAGTCATCACAGGCTACATTGAATTGTTGTTTACGTTGAAAGTCGATGTTAATGATATCTGTTGCCGGGCGGTTAGGAGACGGTATACCAAAGTAAATCAGTGACATATTTGGAATGAGAATGCAAATATCCTCAATCTTTATTAATGTCTCGTCATATATTTCCGGCGAAAAATCAATATTGGGATCTTGAGTAGTCGTCCGAATACGTGGGTGGTATGAAAAGTTTCCGATTTTTACAAAGATACATGGCATTTTTTCTTAAAATTTATGTTTATTTTTCTATATAGTCTCCTTGTCTTCTCAACACACTTCTTCAGCCATGCTCTCGTCTCGTCTCTCATGCGCTCGTCTTTATTCTTCTTCTTTCTTCTTAAAGTGCCATCTTCTTTCAAAGGTCGGCGACCATTAAGGCAACTTGGATCTTTGATGCCGCGGCTCTGAATAAGGAACGGGTGCTCTTTCCAAACGATTGGCGTAGGTTTTTCAGTCAAGATGTTCTTCTTCGATCCACATTTCGTTTTCCTTGGATCTTGCCTCGTTTTTATAACCCGTCCAAATAGTACTCGGCGTTTTTCCCTGAAAAATAATAGTTAACGAAGATGATTACCTCATTTGACGAAAACCTCTGTCCGCCGAGCGCAATTTTTAGATGAGGGAAGGAAAAGAAGTTGCTTGGAGATAGATCTGGTAAAGGTGAAAAAGTTTCTAATAATATATATTGTATTACTATTCTTTGAGTCAAATATAAAGATTCCGTGACAGCGTACCAGGGTGGTCTGAAAAGTTTCCGACCTCAACGTAAAGATGGCAGCACTCGTCAATAAAAGCTAGTGAATATAGTTGCACATCTTTTTTTTTAGTTACGCAACAAAATTTCAGCCATTTTCAACGCGTACTTGTTATTTGACAGTAGTTTGATTGAGTCGGTGTGAGTTTTGTAAAAATAGAGAAATTAAAATATTGAGCTGTCTTTAAATTTTGGTTTTTGAAAGGCAATACGCCTACGCAAATCATAGATAATTTGGACTCTGTGTATAAGGACTTTGCACCATTATTTACCAGTGAAAGTTTGGGCAGCTGAATTTAAACGTGTTCGTGAGAGCTTGGAAGACGATGAACGTTATGGAACGTTCAAAAACTGCAATTACTGACAATAAGTATAATAATAAGTTCACCACATGGTGCTAGAAGACCGCCAAATTAAAGTGAGAGAGACAGCAAAGACTATGAAAATGTCTAATGAACATGTTTGTCGCATATAAAATCAAGATTTAGGCATAAGAAATCTGTCAGTGTCACCCAAAGTGCCACGTGTACTCACGTTAGACCAAAAGCGTGTTTGAATAAACATTTCAACCCCTATGTGAGCGCAGTTTTGGCGACGATTTATTACTGTTGATGAAACTTGGATACATCATTATACGCCGAAATAAAAATTCCATCAAAACAGTGGACTGCAAAGGCTCCGAAAAAGCAAACACTGTTTTCTCGGCTGGAAAAGTGATGGCGACTGTTTTTTGGGATAGTCATGGAGTTATCTTAATTAATTACCTTCTAAAAAGAAAATCCATTACAGGAGCATACTACGCATCAATAATTGACAAACATAAGGCAGAAATTGCGAAAAAACTTCCACATTTTCAGGGAAAGAAAATCCTGTTTCACCATGACAACGTGTCGTCTCACACCTCAGCGGTTGTGACAAAAATCCACGAATCACCATTTGAACTGCTTGACCATTCACCTTACTCACCAGATCTATATACATATATATATATATATATATATATATATTATTCAGGTATACCTCAAAGTTGTACAACCGGTTCGTGTCGCCAATGACGACCTACGGAACAGAGACGTGGTCCTTCACTGCTGGCCGTATGAGGACGCTCAAAGTCGCTCAGCGAGCTATGGAGAGGGCTATGCTCGAAATTTCTCTGCGTGATAAACTTAGTTCGCAGTAGAACCAGAGTGACCAACATAGCCCAACGGATTAGTAAGCTGAAGTGGCAATGGGCCGGCCATATAGCTTGAAGAACCGACAACCGTTGGGGAAGAAGGGTTCTCGAGTGGCAACCTCGTGCCGGTAGATGAAGTGTAGGGCGACCCCCCACTAGATGGAGTGACGACCTGGTAGGACATGCAGGAAGTCGATGGATGCAGGTGGCTCAGGACCCTGCTTTGTGGCATACCTTGGGGGAGGCCTATGTTCAGCAGTGGACTTTAAAGGGCTGTAATGATGATGATAATATATATATATATATATATATATATATATATATATATAACGGCAAATTTGACGTAAAGTATGAAATTGATGCTTAAATTTGCTTAGTAACTAATAACAAAGTTATAGGCATCTTGGCGCCAGATGGTCAGACTTACGAAACCGAATATAACTATTACTGATATACATATGTATAAATTTATTACATATTAAGTTATTACATATGTTTACTTTCTAATTTAGTTTTTCTGCCTTAATATTTTATATATGTATTTACTTTTCCTTTCAAAGTTTTAGTTTTATATATATCTAATTTATAAAACTAAATCCATAACAGATAAAGAAATTATCTATACATATAAAAGTATTTAAATACATTTATATGTATAGATAATTCTGTCTTAAAATACGCGATGTATTTTTTCTTCACCTAGTGTAGTAAATAAGTGTATTCTTTAAGAACAAAGGCGCTTTTGTGAAGGAAGCTTCCTGTTTCGGCTTCAGTTTATTACATCCTGTACTTTTTCAAAGTCAACAAAAGACACAGGTGCTTCTTCACCGGCTGGTCTTGAAACAACTTTATAAACTTAATTTTACAGATTACATTTATATTAAGAACGATGATTGTTCACGTCTTAAGAGTCATGTCTTACCCTTCAGCTCATTGAAAGGCATTTATATCGATTTTACACATAGACACTTCAATTTAATGTAAATGTATATATGTGTTCACTAATGCCGTCTCCACGTAGGTAGCCGAAGATATAATTATTATTTTAAATTATGGTAAAATGAGTGATTGCACTTATGTTGGTAGCAATTACAAATAGTTACACGTAGGTATCTCTACACATAATATTTTTACATTATTTTATTAAATTATGATATTCCGTATTAATTGGAATTGGTTCAACAATCTAGACACAAAAGCGTTTACAAATCGAATAGATATCAGGTGCTCTTGAGATCTTGTTTAGCGAATTCAAGTGTCTGATAAACGATTTTTTGCTTTAATTTCAAAATAGTTACGGCAGAATTGTTTTCATTAGATTTTCGTACAATTTGGGTTTATTAATGTAAAATGATTATGTTCCAGCCCTTGATTACGTTTTGAAAACGATAAATTAATAAGCACTTTCGTAATATAATTTTTAACATTTCTTTTTACCAAAATGCTGTCTAATATTTATAGTCGAGGAGGAATCGGCGCATGAGTAATGAAAACTATTTCACCTCAATTTTCAAGGTGATTCTCTTCAAATTGTCCTGCTATAATATAAATGCATGTTGACATGGGGCAGCTCGGCGCCATTTTTTTCAAATGCAAGGAATTGCTATTTTCAAACGGGACAATTTTTTCTATTTTCCTTGTTAAAATACAAATTAAAAATGGTTCTGTGATTTTTACGATAAACCCCTAGGATTTTGTTTATGCTAGAAAGTCTTATTAAAACAAAGATGTATTAGGGCGAAATGGTATCGTTGTCACGTAAGTTTTAAGGGGGTGAAGCAGCGATCGGACAATTTTTTCAACTAACAACAATAAATTTCGAACAATTTTGTCCAATGAGTTTACGAAAAAGGGGATTTTTCTGAAAAAAAAAGGCGATAAATTGCAATAATAACAACATCGATATTAACTTTGAAACCTCAGCACTCGATCTCTCTTCCGTGCTGCAGTTTCAAAGAGAAAGATAGCGATGATGGTCGCCAACCTTCGAAGTGAAGTGGCACCCTAACAAGAAGGAGGACAATTTGAAGAGAATCGCATAAAAACTTGAGGTGGAATAGTTTTCGGTATTCATGCGCCGATTGCTCCTGGATTATTCTTTTCTATATTTTTTTACACCGCCGACCGAATACTTGCCTTTAACTAGAGTTTCACTCTAGGTAGGCAGATTTAAAAAAATTGGGTGATAAACGAGCATACAGCCTACCTGATAGTAAGTGGCTACTGTGGCTCATAGATATCTACATTTTCCCCACGATTAAGATTCAAAATGCAGATGCGTTTTTAACCTTGAGGACTAAGATGGAATGCCTCGAATCCAGTAAAAAGGGTCTTTTTTATCTGTAGTTACTTTACGAAACACAGCAGCATTAATCTCCTATTTTACGCTGGTATTCTGTGAGAACGTGGTTCTCCCCCGGTCTAGCCAACTCATTCGTGCTACGATCATAATATAGCTGCAGAATGGCTCTACTACGTATAAGATTGGAGGATTGACGATCGAAGTATCATACGTCTCGCATCTTGCTGCGAGATACGCTACTACTTGTCGCCGGTCCTGGCGTTTTTCATCAAGCGGGTTGATTATACTGCCATCTATCGGAAGCCATAACATTTCTATGGTTTTTTCCCACAGTCGCCTCTTACAATACCCACGGAACGAAGCCGCTTACAAACCACAATAGCAATAAGATTTATTAAAAGGTATTTTCTTAAAGTAATAAGGTGAGATGCAATATTGGATAAATATCGAATATTGCATTTGAAAACTAAAGATATTTATTTATTTATTTATTAATTTATTTCAATCAACAAGGATCATAGGGTAAAATAACATACATTAACATTTATTCTAATACTAAAATTATAAATCATTACTAATATTAATTATGTCAAATGCGTAAGTATTTGTAATAATATCGAAAATAAAATAATAATTTAATAATAATAAAATAACATAAATCTATTTCACCGTTACACATACATCAATGTATGTGTAACGGTGAAATAATTTACTATTACTATTATTCTAAGACAGGGACGCTCAAAATTTTTTTTCAATAGCAAATCTCTTTACAAGTTGTAAAGCTCAGGCAAACATTAAAATGACTTTATTATTCAAAAAGATACGTTAAAAATAGAACTTAAGTCTTTTTTGTTAAAAAACGTAAAAAAAAACTACAAGAAGCAATTCATGAGATGGATGAGATGGGCTAGCTTTTCTAAGCGTAAATTCCCAAATCGATGCTGAAGTTTTGGATTTGCTACTTTTGTTTATTTTTAACATGAAAGCTATAAATAGGTAGTACGTATGTGTATCATAGAATACTATATATAATAGAATGGCTGTCAGTCTTATTTAACACATACAAGTCATATTATCACTACTAGAAACCCAATTCGCTACTTGCTAATATAAATTTCAATAAATAAATGTTACAAACGCATTTTAATCTTACATAAAATTAGACTTTATTCCAAGACAATAACGAGGTATTCAAAACTAATTTTTACAGATCATCTCTTTCTGAAAATAAAGAGAAGCAATAACTGTGTCGACATACCGAGTTTTTGACCCGAATTTTGCACATTTTATACTGAAATTTGCATATTTTATACGTTTCACTAATGTCCACAATCATCATCAAAAAAAAGGAAATCGTTTAAATTTTATTACATGTTTATTTGTCAATGGAGTGCAAACCAATTGCAAATAAATTGACAGTAAGCATTATTTTTTTCTTATTGTAAATAAAAAGTGTTCGAACACGTTTAAGATGCGTAACATCATTAGTCTGTGGTTTTAAACAAACTGTAGTATATAATGGTATCACAGCTAGGGATGAAATCTTGTTTAGTGTTTTACCCATAAATATTTCAATACTTTTGATTCTAATATACACAAAATATAAATAGTTTCGGCTAACTGGTGAAAGGATTTTCCACTATTATTCAAATTTCACATCTGGCTGTTTTTCCGACACGCAATTATCGCACAAATCGGTGTTTTTGAAACAAATTGCACCCAGCAACCCATGACATAAAAATTGGGCAACGAATGTGACTTAAAAAAATGTGTTGACATTTTATAGATGTGAATTGACATATTAGCGGCTAAACGAGCACCGTCGATTCCCCGTTCTATTGTATATGTATTATTGTATTCTATGATGCGTATCGTCTTACGACTCCGCTACGATAGCATCACTACGCTACTACCCTTAGTGGCAAGGTGCTTTTTTTATAGAATTAGTTTTTTTATTGAATTAAGTTATATTTTAATAGTGACGCACGAGCATACAGTCCGCTAACGGTAAGTGAATGCTGTGGTTCATAGACTTCTACATCTATCATGAATCAAATTGCAGATGCGCTATCACTCCTTAGGACTAAGACAGAATGCCTCGTTTCCAGTTAATAGGGTCTCAGGATCTTGTTATATTGATTTGGACTACTCGTATTGATATTAATTAGTGAACTTAGTAAATAAATTAATAATTAATCGTTGCACTAATAATAATGTCCTCCAGGTCGAATTTCGGTCACTGCCTCAACGGAGGCTAACCATCGGCGCAAGCCGGGATTATAGTACCCAAGTGTATGCGCAAGCACAGGTGCACTCTTTATTCCCTCACTCTCATAGTCCGATGGGACGGTTAACCGATGCTACCGGAGAGAGATCAGGCGCAGAACCAGCGGCGTTACGTGCTTTCCGAGGCACGGGGTGAGACACCGTAAACTTCCTGAATCCGTGCAGCTACTGAGAATTTCTTGACAGAAAAACTCAATAATTGAATTTGTTGGCCTGACCCGGGATTCTAACCCAGGACCTCATAATCACCAGTCGCACTACTACAACCATTAGACCAACGAATCAGTTCGTTCTTGCACTATTTACATACAGTTAATATATTTCATCGATTTTCATATGAAAATATGAAATGAATGTGATAGAAACTAAAAGATAGTGTTTGAAGACTCGTCGGAGAGTAAAAAATCTGAAAATGGTTTGCCTTTGTCTGCATTTGCTAAAAGAAGGCTCATGGAATTTTGCCTGTAGATGAAGAGCAACAGGCATCTTCTATATCAACGTCTGATCCACTGGAAAGATTTTCACACTATCCTACTGTTACTCAAGCCGTAAATAAAACCAAACATGATGTTGTATGAGTGTTGTACTCCAAATAAACGTTCACAGTAGAAATATCGTAAAATCGTCAGCGCCCAAAAAATTTACAGCCACCTAATTATTACTATGAAAGTATGAAGAATGATGGAATCATTGGATTATTGTTTCACAATACAAATCTGTAAGAAAATCAGGAAAATGCTGTAGATAATGTGACAACAGAAAAGTTAAGTGTTTTGTTGATATATTTTTGTTCAGTGGATTCGTCATGTGCCGCGTCGGTATATATACTAGGAAAAATGTTCTGGTAAATTATTTGTAGTGTTATCCTATGAGATCGGTTCAGCATGCACATTCATTGATGCGACAACACAGTTATATGTGATATATATATTATAGGACTTCATAAAAAATAAAAAGTATTTTTCATTAATTTGCCATTGCTAAAATATAAAAAAATATCGGAAAATTGTCTAAAAATGACGGAGGGATATAAAATCACCTATTTTATTGTAGAGCTACTACAAAAGGATTGTTGGAGATATTTAGAAGACAGGAAAGTTGTGGACACAATCGCATGCCCAGAAGCCATCACAAAATATCTCGCTGAGATCGTGCTATTCACTTACTTGAGTATAAAGATTCAGAAAGGCTTTGCACAATTTGTAAAACGTAAGTAAAAAGAAAACTAATTTTTATGCCGTAAATTGCTTATCACACATGTGATTAGTGTTTTATTATATTGATTACCTAATTAAAACTATTGGATGTACTTTTAATTTTTTTTTAATTCAATACTAAATCTCGTGCAAGCAAACTTGTCAATAGTCTGGATTTTCCAGCAAACCAGGATATTATTGAATATTTTTTCTAGAACACAACATAAACATAAAGTACTATATTAAAAAAATAGAACGAAATCGTAAAAAAATTTTCGGTAATATCTAAATTATACTGCTATTTCATGCTGGTATTCCGTGAGACCGTTCTTTTCCCGGTTCTCCAACATAATATAGCTGCAGCATGACTCTACTGTTTTATCGTATAACCATAATGAGCACATCTGGACACTAGAATAAGACATCAAAAACATATTTATTTAATTTAAAGAAAGGAGTAGTCCAGGTGGTCAAATATTTTGACGTGAAGTGATCATAAACATTCAACCATCCATAATAATAGTCAAATTATTGAGAACATTAATTTTGCTCAAATATTACGGAACACGTACAACGTCAAATATATGCATTTAAACCGTCCGAAATTATAGTAACAAAAAGAACGCAAAAGATATCCCAGCACCCGAAGTAGGTATTCTAAAATTTGGAACACTAGGAAAAAAATCTCGATGTTGTGAACTCGATGTCGAAGATTGCATTTTGAATCTTTTAAAAATCAATCCATGAATTTAACACAACAGCTAGAAAATAAAGGACATTTTCAAATAATAGCATTTTCATTTCCATAAATTTGTTTTCATATGAAGTTTTGACTTTGATACTTATGAAACCGAAGTAAGAGCGGAGTTACACCGTTTATAAGGACAAATAAGACGACATGCCTTTGCGTTGCTGCGTCATTTAAATTCATAAAAAGAACAGTACCGTAGTTATAAAAAATTTGAAGTAAAAGTTAGAAAAATGACCTCTATGAACTCTTAATTATATTTAAATCTGAGAATTAAATAGTAATCCACGCTATATTTTTTTAATTGGAGTTTGTGATCATCAAAATTTATCATCTTTAAACTAAAATAATATCCTTCCGACTTAATTTGACTAAGCTTCAAGACATATTTCCAAAGATTTTCGAAAAATATCATATCAGCAAAAGATTTTAGTATCAATATTTACCTATCTACACTCCATATAAAAGTACACTGTATATACCTAACGGGTATCAGGTATGGAAAGACTAACCGATAGGATTGTGGGAAGATAAGTATTCGGATAACTATATATACTATATAACTATAAAAAGAAGAGAAAGATAAGTGCCGAAACGCTCAGCTCAGAGACTGCCGCTCAGTGCTGGCAGAACCGTTATTACATATTTTCAACTTGTGTCTGAAGAATTCATATTTTCCAGAAAGTTTGAAAATCACGCGTGTTAATCCGATACCTAAGGGAGGTAACAAACCTACAGTTGAATCCTTCAGACCAGTGGCGATTCTCTCAGCACCTGCGAAGGTGTTTGAGGGAGCCATTCAGCGAAGTGTACAGGAACAAGTTGCACCGCAGCTATCGGACGCCCGGCACGGCTTCCGGCTAAAGAGGAGCACAACTAGTAACCTCTTAAATGTCATGACGTATTTGGTTCCTCATGTTGATGCAGGGTTGCAGGTAGATGCCGCCTACTTTGATTTTAGAAAGTAGATAACGATATCTTACTGTCAAAGATGGCGAAAGCTGGCTACACACCTAAACTGCTTCATTTTTTTGCAAGTTACATGAGAGATAGAAAACAGTATGTGGAGTATGGCGGGTATCGATCGGAGCCTTATTTTACTAGGTCTAGCTTGAGTCAAGGCAGTAATTAGGGGTCTTTAGAGTTCAACATAATGATTAATGATTTAACCGAAGTAGTAAGAGAGGCTAAATGTCTATTATGTGCAGACGACCTAAAGTTGCTTTTAGCCATCAAGAGTGAGGATGATTGTCGCCACCTTCAGCAAGATATCGACCAAGTAGTTGAATGGAGCCACAAAAATAAACTGCAGTTTAATATTTCAAAATGCTCTATTCTATCATTTAGTCGTGCAAGGGCACCACTCCATTACAACTATAAGGTGAATGGCGAGCTAATGAAGAGGGAGGAATCAATTCGGGATCTTGCAGTCCAGATGGATGTCAAATTAAAATTCCGGGAGCACATCATGAATATATGTAAAAAAAGCTTATAAACAACTAGGGTTTATCATTAGCAGAGCAGTAAAATTTACCAACATTAAAGCAATCTCAGTGCTATATGATGATCTAGTAAAGAGTCAGCTGGAGTGTAACTCGGCAATATGGGCTCCACATGAAAATAAATACAATCTTATGCTGGAGCGCATTCAGAATAAATTCACTCGATTTATATATCATAGCTTTATGGGGTTTATCCATCCTACCCCTTGCTGTATCCAACCCTTGTTTGTTTGTTTTAGGTATGGTAACAAGTTGGAAACTAGAAGAGATCTAGCGCTGGTAACCTACAATTTAAGGGTGTTCCGTGGTTACATCAGCAACCCGGGTGTGCTGCAGTGGATAGGCTTATGCATGCCTGATAGCTATGTACAGCAGCGACGGCGGCCGAGCTTGCTCGCGATGCCACGCGGCAGGACTAACCTGGTTCGCAATACCCCCCTCACGCGAACGATACACATACTAAATTTGGTAGCCGAGAAGTTGGACTTAAATTCGTGTTCACGGAGTGAGTTCGCAAAAGTGACATTATTTACAATATGTTATTCTTAAATTGTATCATACAATGGTTTGTAATGTATTGTCATATAAATTAATTATTATGTGTTGTTATTTAAATTAATTATTGTGTTGTAATTAGTAATCTTTTAGGTTTTCCCTGTAATGGTAGATGTTAGTAGGAAATATAAATAAATAAATAATTGTTTTACTAGTGATAAAATGAGTTTGGTTTTAAAGATATAATTTATATGAATATTTATAACAAGCTAAATGTCCCGGTTTCGCCTGGATAGGATCTATTAATGTGGTGTATGTAGTAGTTATGAATTTTTCTTCAAGTTTGTTGGATAAAATTTACCCTAGGTCTCTCTTGGTTTATTGCTCTCTATCTTTTTGTAAAGTTTTATCACATAACTGATTGTAATTAAACAGAGTTTTTAAAATAACAGAATATATAAATACAGTACACGCGAATAAAGCCACGGAAAAACTACCAATTACAACACTGAAATCCAATAATTTCATTTGAATTAACATCATAAATAGTTTTATAAAAATATTAACTGAACAAAACATATCAATGACGTCAAGCATAAAATAAGAGTAAGCGAAACAATAATACCGAGTTGCATCAAAAGAAATATTAATAATTTAATATAAAGTTCATATATTGTATATTTTTATAATAACACAGCGCAAAATTAATTGTACTCTATCGTATTATGATAAAGTTACTTTTCCTATTGTGTGCAAAATAAGCGAATCTAACAAATAAAATCGAGACGTTCGGAAGTTTTATTAAAAAAAATGAAAAATGTGACTCAAGTCGCGGAAAAAAATTATTTATGGACGTTTATGGACCTAATGCAGTGTCAGTAAGAATAGCACAAAGTTAGTTTAAACGATGTCAATTCGGGAATTTTGATATCAAAAATGCAGTTCGCTCTGGTCGCCCTTATACAGATAAAGTCGATAAAATTTTTGAAAAAGTGAAGTAAGATCAGCATATTAGTTGTTACGAATAGCTGAAGAATTGAAAATTGAACTCAAAAACAGTTTTGACCCGTTTAAAATTTCTGGCTATAAAAAAAGGGTACCATACGCGTTCACTGAAAGAAAGCTAATGAATCGTGTACTCATTTGCGATTTTCTATTGAAAGGTAATGAAACCATTTTTGAAAATATTGATTACTGGTGATGAAAAGTGGATCACCTACGATAAGAATCAGTAAAAAATATTATGGAGTAGTCAAGCTCCACAGACTGTAGTGAACCCGAATTAACACGCAATAAGGTGATGCTTTGTTATGGTGGGATTGAAAGGGCATCACTTATAATGAGCTTTTACCGCCGAGCAAAACGTTTGAATCGGATCTATTGCCAATAATTAATGATACTTAAGCAAAAAATTGAGAAAAAAAAAACGGCTTGAATTGATCAACAGAAAAGAAGTGGTCTTTCATCATAATAACGCCAGACCACACACATACTTGGCCACTCAGCAAATATTTAAGGAGCTTGGTTGGGAAGTGTTAATGCATTCACGGTTCGGCTTTTTCTCTTCAGAATTCTTTGGGTAGTGTTAAGTTAATATTAATAGAGGACTGTCAAAACTATTTGTCGCATTTTTTGATCAAAATACTAAGATTTCTGCAAAAACGGGATTATGTCACTACTTATAAGATGGTAACAAGTTATTGAACAAAATGGCACATTTATGTATAGTTAAATGTAGTTAAAGTTTGAAAAAATGTTTTGAATTTATACAAAACTTTTTCCCCGACCATCGACGTATCATTATACAGGGTTATATTTCAAAAAGTAGCCAAATTTTAGACTTCATTTTAAATATATTAATATGTTAAACGGTCATTGCAGGTTTTGTAAATACGAGTAAATAAGGCTTCTACTTTTATTTGAAACTATCTCAAATTGAATATGATTTATGGGCAACAACGTTTTTGCCTACCGATCGACCCTAACGAATGTTTGCGTGGGCAGTAAAAGCGGTTAAAATAATGCACTGCCACGCACTTTGAATTTAAAAGATAAAAGGACAGAATATTTGAGTTTTTTTTTCACCGTTTGTTTATATTACTTATTCTGAACTTTCTCTACAAATGTGGCTGGTTATTGCAAAATAACCCTGTATATGGACACAAATTTAGCAGAGCTGGGATATTTGTCAACTTTTCAATTAGAATTTTCTTAAAACAGCACGAAAGTGTGTGTAAGACACTAACTTATATATATATATATATATATATATATATATATATGCAATAGGTTTTCATAGATCTGACAGCAAATCAATCACATAATGGTGAAAATTTAGCGATGGCGATCTCTTGCAAATTGTATGATAGGGAATAATATATCCAAAAACAATGAATAAAAATCATTTTGAGAGCCACGTTGCAGCTATATTATGGTTGTAGCACGATTGGGTCGACTCGAACGAGAAGGGACCGAGCTATCACAGAATACCAGCGTAAAATAGAAGCTTAATACTTCTGTGTTTCGTATGGTAAGTATAGAGATCCGGAGACCCTTTTTTGGTGGAAGCGAGGCATTCCAACTTAGTCCTCAAAGGATAAATGTAGATGTCTATGTGCCACAGCATCCACTTACAATCAATAGGACTGTGTGTTCGTTTGTCATCCTTACTCTATAAAAAAAGATCAATGACCTCCTATATTTTCACGTGCTCACCGTGAAGGTTTCAATTTGGAAAATTATATTTTTATTTCATTCACAGGTTCGGTTCAAATGCCACTAAACATAAAGTTTGTAGAGTTCGTCTTATCTCTTCATCTGATCACTTTTTTAATAGGAAGGTTTCTTCAAGGCATTACCAAAGGTTGCATTTCCAAGCCAATGATGATTAACACCAGAGTTCTTCCATTTTCTCTGCAACTCTCTTTATGTTACATATTAAAGACCTCTACCCGGCAGCTGTGGGCATGCAGATGATAGCACAGTAACAGATAAGGTGTAGAGAGATACAAATCAAGTGTGGAAGACAAGATGGAAACACATTCTGTCCGAAAGAAAGCCTTGCTAAAGAGAATAAGGATAGTATAAATTTTTCACAGGAAGTAAGTAGTATCCAACTGGGTCGATGATAATTTTTTAATATTGAACTATAACATTTCTTCTAATACTAAAAAATCTTTAATATTTACCGCGAAAGAAAGTGCTTGGATTATATTTTATACCATGCATCTTTGAACACTACTTACGGAAACTATAAAAATTAATGAAATCAACAATGAGTCACACGACTGTTACAAGACTTAATGTTAAATATGTCATACTCATTCATTTTTATAGCTTTCTATTAGCTTTAACGATTGTAAAATGACATTCTTAGCTTGACTTGGCTCCATCTCTAATATTTTTGCTCGTTCAAATAATATCTTTTATACCGTAATCAACAATAAATTTCAACCGTCTATGTGTAATGGCTCCGCTGAGCATGACTATTAACAAAATCATCGAAAAGTTTCCTCTTCAATTTTTAAATACAATGATTAAGGCAACGATTGAGTGACCCTACTAGATGTAGTGACGATTTGGTAAGAGGTGCACGAAGTCGATGGATGCAGGTGCCTCTGACCATGCTTTGTGGCATTCCTTTGGGGAGGCCCATGTTCAGTAGTGGACTTGTGAATGATTGTAATGATGATGATGATGATGATGATGATGATGATGAAAAAGACTTTCATGACAATATATGATATATGATAGTTTTAAGACATGCGTTGTAAGTAATAATAAAGCTAAGGAGCACTAAAATACAAATAAAAGAAATTAAAAATGCGGTTTCCTAAGTACACTGCATTAATATTGCTAATGTAAAATGAATGTTCTTTGTAGGAATTCTCACACACGTGCCATTCATTTTTTATAAGCTTATGTTCGAAACTTAAAATTTTGAGGACTAATTAACTGTGACTGAAGTTCTTCAGTTGGTTTGAAAAACTGTGAAATTTCTCACAAAATAGACTAGATTAGTAAACTTCTCATTGAAGTTTAAGCAAAGTTATTTAAGAACTATTGCAAATGCAAATGAATTAAATTCTCATAGTTGCTCACCGAGGATGAAGTAGTGGAGTTTTTGGTTGACTATGGTGATGAATTGTTCACCATCACGTAACACATACACAAACAAAATTTAATTTTAAATAATTTTAAACTAACGTTGCACCGATTTCTTATTAATTTTGTTAACGATCAATATTTAGGATTATTATATTAAGAATATTAATTTACGACTATAAGATAAAAGTTAAGAGTAGTAATAAGAAAGCACAACATGTCCAGCAGTGAACTGTTTCTGGATGATAAAGAAAATAATTATTTGAACTATATTACATATGTATATTGTGACGACAACCTATAGGTCGCATTGTATGTAGTTGGCTGCAGGTGTCCATGGAGTGCGGTGTCACTTAATCTTAGGTGAACTATTAGTTCTTAGTCACTTCCGTTTTATAAATAAACTGTAGATACTCAAAAATATTTAATTCTGTTCATAGGACCTAAATTTTACTATGATTCATCTTCTGCTCGTTCCCTGCTTAACATGGCAACTAATTGTAAAGAACGAAACTTCCAGATAAGTTGTTATTACATTTTATAAATAATAGGTTATGTATGTATATATGCGTTACAAAAACTTCTTTTATAAAGTTTAATATTAAGAAATTATGAAGAAATCAGGTATCCGTTATTAAACAACGCCGGTAAGACTTACCTCGGACATACGAAAGTAACTAATGTTTTATGCATACTATATGTGTATTCAGTATGTTGGTTTATTAGATATAAAATCTTCCCTAAAACGGAAGATGCCCACGACCAGTGGAATTTTACGATATGTGATACACATAGGTGATAGGTCTTAAGATGAACATTGACAAAAGAAAGATCATGTTGGATGTCCATGTCACACCTATGCCGGTAGTTGTTGGGAGCACTATGCTCGAAGTTGTTGACGAGTACGTTTACCTGGGACTAATAGTCCGACTTGGTAAGTCCAACTTCGACCGAGAGGTCAATCGAAGTATTCAACTCGGCTGGGCAGCGTTCAGGAAATTATGACACATCTTCTCGTCAACTATACCTCAAAACCTGAAAATGAGACTATAACCAGTGCGTGTCGCCGTTGATAACCTATATAACTGAGACGTGGTCCTTCACTGCTGGCCGTATGAGGACGCTCAAAGTCGCTCTGCGAGCTATGTGGAAGGCTATACTCGGGGTTTCTCTGCATGATAAACTTAGAAATGAGGATATCCACAGTAGAACCAGAGTAAGTGACAAAGTCCAACGGATCAGTAAGCTGAAGTGGCAATGGGCCGGCCATATAGCTCGAAGAACCGAAAAACCGTTGGGGAAAAAAGGTTCTCGAGTGGCAGCTTCGTACTTGTAGGCAAAGTGCAGGGCGACACCGCACTAGATGGATTAACGACCTGGTAAGACATGCAGAAAGTCGATGGATGCAGGTGGCTCAGGACCGTGCTTTGTGGCATACCTTGGGGGAGGCTTATGTTAAGCAGTGGACTTGTTAAGGGCCGTAATGTTGATGATGAATTCACAGGTAATTTAACAAAGCATGTTTCGTACACAATGTACGATTTGGTACTTTAATATTTACTATACCCTTGCTTAATAGGTAATATTTAAAAAAAATAACAAAGTACAAAGTAACAGGGAAATTGTATATTATGTTTGTAGCCTATTTATTTTTCTCGTAAAATTTAGAAATATTTATACGAGTTTTGTTTTTAATTTACCTTCAAATTTCTATATATTGCTTGCTCACGTAATCCTAATTAAGAAAGGTTAATTTTACTAATTGTAATTTTAGTTCATTTATATATATTCTTTTCTTTTAATTTTTCGGACATCAAGAACGAGCGTGCACTCAGCCGCCCGAGTTGCCTGGGGATATGGGCCAGACGGAAAACAAGTGCTATCACTGAGTCTAGTCTTTTACGCAGTTTCATGCTGCAGCACGGCGTTTAATGTATTTTATTAAATTTTTAATGCTGGTAAATATTTAGTTTTATTTATCTTTTTGCATATAATTACTTTTGTACATATTGTGCTGCATGCTTAGACTGGAATGAACGCATTTCTTTATTTCTATCAAAAAATATCGGGAATTTAAAATGAAAGGCGACAGAAATGAGATGAGAATACTTTTTTGAATCCAAAATCTAATATCAATGTGGTGTTCACTACTGTCCATATGTACTACTGTCCTGTGCCCTTGTTGAGTGGATGATGTAATGTAAACTGTTATCTCGTTTGTCATTTTAATGGCATTAAAAGAATAAGACCAATTAAAAAGAAATATCTTACCAAGATTTGGCCAAATAGCCAAAAGGTTTGTACTTGAGTTTAAGAGCTCCAATAACATGTACTATCATCAAGACTGCCTTTGATAAAATGTTATTATAAAAAATTGAATGAAAACGAAAACGAAATACTAGGTCTTTCGATCACCCGACAGGCTTTCACCACGCTTTTCAACGAAACTAACGAGAATTTATGACTTATCCATTGCATTAAACTTAACTCAAAATAGTTTGCAAACAAGTACTTAAATGAAAATACTACAAGCTTTTGTTAAGAAAGAGTACTGAATGAATACTAACAACATACTAAAGCCATTGTTATTTCACAAAATTGCCAGTCGTAACAACAGTGCGTCAGCTGTACCAGAAGTAATTCAGATGAGATGCGCTCAAGATGACGACAGTATAAATTTTGAGAACTAGTCTAGCAATTACATTAAGAAACCTCAGTCAATTACAAGTTGATAACCGATTTTTTTTAAATACTTTAATAATTTCCATCCCACTCACCACAGAACCTTTATAAATTGAACCGTTAAATGTTAAATAATCTCTAATATCTTTAATGTGTTAACGTAGCTTGACGCATTGGAAATTGAGAACAACCAGATTGTATTGTATGTATAATATATCGCATAATGTGGTAAATTATAACTCTGACAAAAAAATACTCAAAAGTATATGTGTTTTAAAGTTCCATATCTTGATTTATATTTTTTAAATTAAGACTTACAAAATAAAGACTGGTGGGTATTACTTTGAAAGCAATGGTTACCTACTCTATTCGTACAAAGTTTAAAGCTGAAGCTTATTTATTTCGTAATTTAAAAAAATATGCTTTGAAAATTTCAAAGGAAAATAAAAACAAAACTTTTTCAAAGTTTAAAATGGAAAAGGAGAGAAGAATAAAAACTGTTTCAATTATGATTAATATGACGACAATACCTGTATCGGTATCGACCATGATGAATATTTCGCATGTGTTTAAAAATCAAATGGCGCTAACAGAGATGTTACAGATAATAGAGATATTACATTGATTTTTCGGTTCTTTCTACTGCGTTTTGTTTGTTTAGAAATAATTTAAGCGTTTTTATTTTGTAAAAAAGCAATTTAAATGAAAGGGTACGAAGTGGCCTAATCATATTAATGTATCTGTATAATACAGATATAATATAAAAATCTGCCTAAAATTACGTCCTTAAAAAAGTTTAATTTTCTGTAAGTCCATAGATATATATGCTGATTGTAGAACTGAATAGAAAACTTTGTTTTTGTGTTTATTATTATTGTAACCAGAAGTCTCTCTTTCTGTCTTTAGTTTCTTATTTTAATTTCTATGACTTCGAATTTCATATTTAAAATCATTATTTAAATCGTTATTTAAGTTCGAATCTTCGTTAAAAAAGTAAGAGGACATTTGTGGAACACAGACTTAATAAAATATAACAAGGTAATCCCAAAGTTATTCTGTTTTGCGAATTCAAGCATAAAACACTAATGATGTTGGTAAATCAAAGACGACGCCAGCAAAGCCACGGTAATATAGTGGCCCCCGGTAATCCGACCCCTGGCTAATCCGACATGTCTTTAACTTATAGGTAGATTCGAGTCGCACCATGAATCCGCTACTGGGGGAGGCGTCCTTCTCTCATACGTGGACAAAAAGGTTGCAATTATTTCGCGCCGCCACGAATCTAGATCAACGCATATTGTCTGATTTCAAATGTTACTATGATAGCGGCCTAGTGGGCATTCATTATTTACTGCTTAGATATTCATTGTGCATCACATGACATTTTTATTTTGTATTATTTTATATTTGATATATACTCTTTTTCAAAAAGTTTACAATTCAAATATTTTTATTATCCAACCAGATGAGAAAACCATATAGATACTCCAATAATAATAATGTGAATAACGCATTTAGTCTGCACATATAATAATAATAAGAAAAATGGCGCATATTGTCAAAAGAAAATGATGCAGTTAGTACAAACTCTTAAAAATTACTCTTCGTAGCGTATGTTTCGAGTTCCCATAAAATAAATTTGTACAAATTAGATGTAAACAGATTCTTCAATATCTGTAGGTATATTTAAAAGGTTAAAAAATCGTTGCAGTAGAAACTAATTTCAAGAAAAATGTGTTTCTTTCAAACTGACAACTGTCATCTACGAAATTTTATAAACAAGCTTATAAAATACTATATTACGTTATATTCATTGACTTATTCTTATATTATGCATCGAACGTGGTAGCTCAGATGGTTAGCGCTCGCTGATAGCCGTGGTAGCTTAGATGGTTAGCGCTCGCTGATAGCCACGGTAGCTCAGATGGTTAGCGCTC
Organism: Parnassius apollo; assembly: GCA_907164705.1. Lineage (NCBI taxonomy): Eukaryota > Metazoa > Arthropoda > Insecta > Lepidoptera > Papilionidae > Parnassius > Parnassius apollo. The sequence continues at coordinate 591,405 of CAJQZP010000444.1, forward strand.
GCTGATAGCCACGGTAGCTCAGATGGTTAGCGCTCGCTGATAGCCGTGGTAGCTCAGATGGTTAGCGCTCGCTGATAGCCACGGTAGCTCAGATGGTTAGCGCTCGCTGATAGCCACGGTAGCTCAGATGGTTAGCGCTCGCTGATAGCCACGGTAGCTCAGATGGTTAGCGCTCGCTGTAAAATTCACAGTACGTAGGCAAACTCAATTTCATTTCCCGCCGGCAACAATGAAATTGTTAATGCAATGGATGTTTGAGAAATATGAAAAAAATAATAAGAGTACATGTGAAATTCGCCAACTATACAACAATATACAAGTCAATGTCGCCAACACGCATTGGAGCATCGCGGTGGACACTTCCTTGTCCTAAAACGAATCTCAGAAATGAGGGAGGTCTGTGCCCAGCAGTGGGACATATATAAGCTATAAATTTAACCTTAACTAACTTTCATGCATCGAACGAGACGATAAATGCAAATAAATACCGCCAATACTATAATCTCATACGTTACATCGCTTACGGAGGACTACACATCCATGGCACGAGAAGAACCCTCGTAACATCTTTGAGGAAACGAAAAGCATCACCGGCTAGCTTGGGACCTGCGGGAATTACTATTCCACAAATGGACCACGCTACTGATGGTGTAGCGCTACGACGAATGCGCTGGACTGTAGAATTAAATATAAGTGTAATGCGCGCGTACTATAAAGCCGGGTCCAGAAGAGTGTAACGTGTAATGTAATCCACCGTGTAATGTAACACGAATTCTACGTGTGGACGGCATTACGAGCATTTCATGTAAAGGTATGGACGAAGAGAAAAAGGAAAAGTGAAGAAGAGTCATGGTACCGGAAAAGATATGTTTTATTATAATTATTCTTATTGCATTACGTATTACAGACTTTTATTTATTAATTTAGTTTTTACTTAGGTATTATCACTTACTTGCTATTAGTACAATTATTACTTCTATTGTATGATCTTCCGTCCTTGTCTTTTGTCTTCATTTAAAACTGTTATTTTTTGTAATTTATTTTACAGGTAGGGATGAAACGTACAAAAGTACATGGTTTACTTACGAGGCTCTGGAATTTTTAGGAGATCGAAATAATTCAAGGATACGACTCAACACAGAGGTAACTGCATTCAACAAGTTTCCTTCGACTTGATAAAAAAAAACTGTCGTTTATAAAACAGTCATTAAACACATCTCTAATTGGTTTTGCTGTTAAGGTAGCTTCAAGGTATATTATTCAATGGAAGTAAAGATGACATTTCAGTATCTCTCCGCCAATCCTTCACATAATCTTTCGTTTTGGTCGCTGTCAAGTGATCCCGGGGGGTGCATTAAAGTTTTTAGATGTAGCCGTGTTTCACAAAAAATTACGCAAGTGTGCTGTAGCCATGACTATAGTCTCCACGGTTTTGGGTTGAAGAAGCATAGGTTTTCGTAAAACTCTGAACACAGATATTGTGATACCAAACGCATCGTTTACTACAATCTCGCAAGCTCTACTTAGCCGGTAATTAAAAATTCTTCGTGGCGATTCTCCTGGATAAGGTTTCATTATATTGTTTTGTAAAGGGAAGGCAGAGTGGTGGAGCCACGTGTTTAAGGCTGCCGAAGTCTAGTTCCCCGGTCGACCTTAAACCTATTACGCGAGATATTAATCTAAGTGGACTGTATCTACAAAATGCTTCTACACTTATATATGCGGTACAATGAACTCGCTCTTCCCTAAAAACGAACTATTATTTTCCAAATCGATGAAATGAATCCTGCTTGATTAGGAAAACACAAAATTGGAGCGGGTTAAAACAATTATATCAAGCAGGCTATAATATTGGATATTGACTCACCGGGATGTTTCTTCTATGCGGTCGAGCACTATAACTGCGACTTCTGGAACTTCTTCTGGAACACTCCGGAGAGGGGCGGTGCGCGACTATATCCCACACGAGGTGAGGCGGGTTTCCTGGAGCTCGACTGCTTCCAGGCTAAAGCGGTTTCTACTAGTGATGTGGTTCCAATGACGAGCGCGGCGGGAAGAGGCCACGCGTCGGTCGCGCGTGCCTTATATATCCTCGGTTTCGATGATTACGTGATGTTCTAGAATCATCTTCTTTCCCCTCTCACCCCACCACCCCGATGTGTCGATAGGAGGGTATGAATGATATCGTTTTGGAAAGAGATAACCGATTTGGCAGCCTACCGTCAAATAAAATAAATACGAATGGTTTTCCGCACAACCATCTCCCCCACCCTTGAAGGATCTCCTTCAAAAAATAACTAAAACAACTAGAGCTAAGATCAACTAACAAATAACTAACTAACGCTAAGATTACCTAAATTCAACTACAAATTTAATCTAGAAAGCTAATTTAAATTATGGAAGAGGCAAGGGGCACAAACGGACAACAGGACGTAGGTAAGACCCAACCGTGGTCTTAACGCGAGCTATCCTAATTACTCAGTCGGAACCGGAAAAGACCTCTTCGACAATTCCTAACGGCCGGTGGAGAGGCGGCGCATTCTCCTTAGTGAGCACAACTACAGTTCCTACAGCTAAAGTCTCAGTCGCTGTGTTCCATTTTTGCCGAGACTGCAAAGTATGCAAGTATTCCATCCTCCATCGTTTCCAAAACGATTGCACTAACCGGTCTAATAATTTGTAGCGTGCGGAAATGCTAAGTCTGTTCTCATCCATATCTGCGGCGGGCAAATACTTTAAAGGCGTTAAATTTAAAAAATGTGCTGGAGTTAGAGCCAGCGGTTCCGAGGGGTCCCTAGACAACGTACGACAAAGTGGGCGGCTATTCATTACGCATTCAATTTGAGCGAGCACCGTACTGAGCTCTTCGAAGGACAAAATTTGATCTCCTATTACTCGGTATAAGTGACTCTTTAGACTCTTAATATTAGTCTTCCAATTGCCTCCAAAATGACTCGCGGCTGGGACGTTCAGAGACCACTCAATGCGGTTCTCGGCTAGAATGTGAGCGAACTCCGAATTATAGTACTTGCTAGCTAAGAGCTCATGTAGTTCCGATAGAATACGTTTTGCACCGACGTAGTTCGTACCGTTATCCGAATATAATTTACTTACAGGGCCTCTGCGGGATAGAAATCTTTTAAATGCACCCATAAAGCCTGCTGTGCTTAGATCACCAACGAGTTCTACATGCACCGCTCGAGTAGTTAGACATACGAAAATGCAGACGTAAGCCTTTGTGGATCTTATACCACGCCCGCGAGTGAGCGTGACCTTAAACGGACCAGCGAAATCAGACCCGGTGTACGTGAAGGGCTTTACCGATTGTATTACTCTACAAGACCTAAGTTCCGCCATTTCCGGAAATGACGGCTTGGGGCGTGCCCGAAAGCAAGCTATACATCTGTGCACCCGATTGCGTATTAAACTACGTGCAGAAAGAACCCAATAATTCTGACGCAAAATCGACATCAACAAGTCGGGGCCAGCGTGCGAGTTCAATTTATGATGGTAATCGACTAATAAGTTCATGATATGGTCTTTACGCGGTAAAACTATAGGTTGCCGTTGGTCGAAACTCAACTGCGAGTTGGACAAGCGTCCACCTACCCTTACAATCCCATCCTGTAAAAATGGCTTAAGGCGTTGAAAGGCGCGACTACAAGCTCTATTCGATTGTAATCTTGTAATTTCTTCAGAGAAGTGCGCACGTTGAAGTTTACGTAATACTAGCGACTCGGCATAGTTGTAATCGGACGCTAAGACATACGAACGTCGCGGTAAAAGCTTCGCGAATCGACAAACGTAAATTACGCTACGCAATAATTTCGACCAAGAGGACAAGCGGTTCGCCAAAGCAATGATTGGAGAAACCTCGCTCGAAACGTTCGCCACTAGAGCGTGTCTCTTCTCTTCCGGCGGTTGTGACACTGACGAAGGTTCGAAATTATCGGCCATTGTGAGGGATCCAAGTGAACCCAAGAAGGTCCATGGAACCAAAGCGGGTGGTCCATTATTTGCATAGGGGTGAGTCCCCGGGATAGACAATCGGCAGGGTTTTCCGTACCGGACACGTGATAAAAGTTCCGCGTTTCCAACTCGTCTTGGATCTCGGCCACTCGGTTCGCGACAAACGTATCCCAACGGTGGGATGAAGAATGAACCCAGCATAAGGCGACGGTGGAGTCGGAAAAGGCAAATATCCTTTCTATGTGAACTCTATCCCTACATGCGCTGATAACTGCGGTAATAAGCTTGGTGAGTACTAATATTGCGCAAAGCTCTAAGCGCGCCAGAGAGACAACATTACGGGGGGAGACTCTCGACTTAGAACTAATGAGGCTAATCGAATTTCTACCATTATTCTGAACGTGGAAATATACAACGCCCCCGTAAGCCTTCTCGCTGGCGTCTGCAAACCCAACGACCGTTATGACGCTATTTCTATCGACGTTTATATGACGCGGTATTTTAATTTCTCTTAGTAAAGGAAGTTCCTCTCTAAAGCGCTGCCACAAACGAACAATGCTGTCAGGCGGCGAGTCATCCCAATCGCATTCAAATAACCAAAGTTGTTTAATCAAAAGCTTAGCGTATAATACCACCGGAGCTACGAAACCCATGACGTCCCATAATCTAGCAACGCATGACAGTATTGTGCGCTTTGTGCATTGCTCTACGGGCGGATTTACCTTAAGGCTAAACACGTCGGACTCTGGTGACCAACACAGACCGAGCACCTTGTGTGTATCGGAATCGTCGAATTCCTTTATCGCCGAAAGACGGTGTGATAGTGGGATTGTATCTAAAAGCGGACGCGAATTACTAGTCCAATCACAAGATCGAATTGACCTGATTTCATGAGCTTTATAACCTCGGCGGTGGTTAGGGTAGCCTCCTCCACGCTATCGACCGAGTATACAAAATCATCCATATATAAACCGCTCTCAATTGCCCTCTTAGCTTTAGGGTAAGAGGGACCTTCATCGTGGGCGAGCTGTTTCACCGTGCGTAACGCATGAAATGGGCTCGACTTTAAAATAAAACAAACGCGGTTAAATTCAAACACCATTAGAGGTTCCTTTGGGTCGAAACGATATAAAATGCGTTGGAATCTTCGGTCGCATTCACGGACCCCTATGCAAAGAAACATTTGGCGAATAACGGCGGATAGTGCTATACTAAACAAACGAAAATTGGCTATTATATTAAATAAACTGCCCTGTAAATTTTGCCCACTATAGAGGATATCGTTAAGCGACAGGTGAGTGCTAGTTTTAGCACTAGCGTCGAGCACTACATGTAACTTAGATGTAAGTTTGTCCTCCCTAATGACCCCGTGGTGTGGTATGAAATACGACGGTGTGTCTTCGTAGTTATCTAATTTCGAAGCCACAGGTGATATGTAACCTTCTCTTATATATTCGTTAATGACGCCGTCGTAAGCTTCCTGTAACTGGGGTGAAGCGAGCATCCTACGCTCCAAGCTGTAGAAACGTTTTTCCGCCATTTGACGCGAATCGCCGAGAGATAAAACATCTTCTTTAAAGGGTAGCGCTACACTATATCTACCGTCGCGATCACGAACGGTCGTGCGGACGTAAATTTCCTCGCATAACCTGTCATCTGAGCTAGCTATGGGTGGGACGTTCACCTCCTCCATCTCCCAAAATTTGCGGACTAACGACTCGAGCGGTTCGACAGCCATACCACAATAAGAGGTTGCCGAAATACTATCTATGATGGAGGCGGAGCCAATGATAACATAGCCCAATACGGTTTCTAGTGCGTAAGGCGCGGTATGCGAGGAGTTGCCCCTGACCTTATTGTTTAACAAAAGATGAGGGAAAAGCGATGCTCCAATGAGCATGTCTCCCATGTTTCCAGGAACGGCGTAAGTGTCATCCGCTAGAGTAAAATTTTTAAATTCAATCATTGCTGAGGTGGCAACCGAAAGGGTTGGCAACCGTTCAGTGACCCTATCCACTACTAGTGCATTTATATCAAAGTTAACATTACGATCTATCCGAGAATAAAATTTTAAATTAATATATCCCTGGGTAGCTTTACTAGTACCTCCGATGCCTTTAACTACAGGACATGAAAGTGACCTATTTATTACTAAGCCTAAGCGCTGACAACATTGTCGCGTTATAAAGCTATTTTGGGCTCCGCTGTCCAGCAGTGCACGGACGCTTTGTTCGTTTCCACGCGAATCCCTAACCAAAATACGCGCCGTACCTAGTAACCCGGTTGAAGGAGGTTGTGCTCCCATATTTGCCAATGAGCACAGAGCGACATCACCAGGTCGACCGCTAGAATCGTTGACTTTAGTAGGGGTGAATTCCTTATCCGCTTTACTTGACGCCGCTATGTTGCTATTTTCAAAATGTAATAGCGTGTGATGTTTCCTGGCGCACTTGCTACATACGGAACTCGAATTGCATTTTGCAACTAAATGCTTATCGCTTAAGCAGTTCAAACATAGGTTGTTTGTCTTTACTAATTTATAACGTTCGTTTGGTGAATATTTACGAAAAGTCGCACAATTATATAAATTACCGTGTTTATCTTTACATACGATACAAGTATGCTGAAGTGATGTTGACGTCGCGGTTATGTAAGTTAACGACCCTGCTATTTTAGATGGTTGAGTCTATCTACGGTCGACGCACCTTTTAATCTCCTGTTTAACGTACAGTAACGGAGAGCGCTGCATCACCTTTATTTGATCTCGCACGAACGATGCTAATGAATGAAAGGAAGGCATCTCCGAGCTACGATGCTCCATTTCAAACGCACGCACGGTGTCGGGGTCTAATTTCTTTAGTGCAATATGGAGAAACACCACGTCCATAAGGTCATTAAATTTTAAATTCTTAAGTGCAGCCACCGATGCCACAAATTTATCTAGAAACTGCTCTAAGCCGTTGATGTTCGCGGATGATATAGGTTTAAGATCGAATATCTGGTTCAAATATTCGGAAGCTAACATTCTCCCATCTTCATATTTAGTTTTAAGCGTTTCGAATATTAATAAGTAATTGCTTGCTGTATGTGTAAAACGAGAGCAGATCGACTGTGCCCTGCCACTAAGTTTACTAATTAAGTAATGTAATTTTTCAGCGTCCGATAACGATGGGTTATTGTGTATATTGTTTTGAAAACTACTGAAGAAGAAGGGCTACGTCTTAATATCACCATTGAATACCGGAATATCTATTGGCGGCAACCTAATTGAGTTACGAGGACGTACCTGTAATTCCGGCTTTGATTTGCTTTGAGATTGTAGGAGTTTTGCCGTTCTTTTCACGCGACACAACATATCTTCGAATGCCAGCAGCGGTTGGTAGTTAACTATGTATTTCGGGTCGATTTGTAATTCCAAATGATTAATTTGGTCTAATATTCTTTCGTAATCCGTCCGCAAAGAATCCACCGTTTCAATTTCATTCAGAAAAGTTTCCCGCACCGCTTCTACATTAATGTTCTTTACGTGATCGCTAATGCTTTGTATACGTAAAAAAAGTACGTCCCTCTAGGCATAAAGCGTTTTAATTTTAAATTCATTTCCACTAACTGCCATTTTAAATTGTTATAACAAAGTTATTAATCACAATTAATCTCACACGCATAAACGATGGACGATGGACACTCGGTATGCCGTATTACGTAATTAAATCGAACACCCGTTACAGTCGAGGCGACGCGTTGCTCGCTAACTCAATATTTTTATCAAGATTGTCGGGTAAGCGTACCAAACGGTTGCTATCACACTGTTTCAATTTTAAAGCTTTAAATTTAACCAAATACGAGCGCTATGAAATAAACAATTCTGTTTGCGAGTGCCTAATCAAAATTTAAATTTAAACGAACACTATTTACACTATTTACGAACACTAATTATTCGACCAGAAAATGGTTGGATGACCACTAAACACCAGTGCAAATCCTGCCGAAGTGACCATAAAATGGTGGAGCCACGTGTTTAAGGCTGCCGAAGTCTAGTTCGCCGGTCGAACCTTAAACCTATTACGCGAGATATTAATCTAAGTGGACTGTATCTACAAAATGCTTCTACACTTATATATGCAGTACAATGCACTCGCTTTTCCCTAAAAACGAACTATTATTTGCCAAATCGATGAAATGAATCCTGCTTGATTAGGAAAACACAAAATTGGAGGGGGTTAAAACAATTATATCAAGCAGGCTATAATATTGGATTTTGACTCACCGGAATGTTTCTTCTATGCGGTCGAGCACTATAACTGCGACTTCTGGAACTTCTTCTGGAACACTCCGGAGAGGGGCGGTGCGCGACTATATCCCACACGAGGTGAGGCGGGTTTCCTGGAGCTCGACTGCTTCCAGGCTAAAGCGGTTTCTACTAGTGATGTGAACTCTACGATTCATCAAATCTGTTTGAGATCTGGATTCATTCTGACTCTGTTTTTGGCAGATGAAGAATGTACTAACTTTTCTCAACATTATAATCTATCGGCAATCAATTCTCAATTCAATTACAGCGGGTATACAACAGCCTTAATTCCTTCATCAAGATACTGCAATGAACTTTAAATGAATTCTTTACCTAGTCGTTCAGAACCATATACTTCAGGGTATACAACAGGTCAGAATCAGATAAGTTACGCTACTGCTCTATGTACTTCATCTGTTCCTTCAGAATCATCCCAAACTTAATATGAAGATGTAGATTTTGTGAATAACTTGATTTAACTTTCTAATTTTAGTTTTAGAATAATTCAAACGTAAGTTGCCCAGTCAGTATTCGGAAGGATAAAGCACGGGCCTGTGGCAGAAACGAAAGGGGGTCCCAAACATTGGACCAGGACTGAAAGAGCGGAGTACCGGGATGGATTTCATGTAAGTGCACTAGAATTGTTCGTGTGTTGCTTCCTTGATTCCACTGTTCACATCACCTAATTTCATTACTCCTAGTATAATATTATATAGCTTTTAATAATTATTGTCATAGCTTAGGTAATTAATTAGGGCTACGTTAGCTATTTTTAAGATTTTAGGGTTTCTAGAGATTGGGAGCCCGAATTGCGACAGGCCCGCATATAGATAGTAGATTAATCAAAATATGTGTGTCATCAAGATAATCGTAGTATTTTAGCACGACTCTTAGTAGTTTATTAAACGGGTTACTTAATTAAATTACTGGTACCACTGCATGTACTATTAATTCTAATGGAATACCCGACAGTTGGTTGAGTATTCAGACAACTTTAATTAAGCACGGAAATCCACCGTCTAGTAACTACATACTTTAAGACTCGCGCAATGCATGTTAGTGAATGTGCAAGCATTGACACGGATTATAATTCTTACGATTGTATTAATACTGAGCTATACTCAGATTACAATTATAGTACTAACTATGCTGACGATTCTACTTCCGAATCAACATATTATTATAATACTTCAAATCAATCAGGATAAGATGGCCATATTAGTATCTAAACCTAAAATTTTAAGAGTTCTATGATAACATCGACTCATCGTAATATTATAGTGGTAGGCAAATAGTAGTCTTATTTAAATTTCCAATAATTTCCAAAAAGAAAATAAACTTCGACTTATTTAAATTAGCTAGGCTGGATACTAGGCTGCACTAAAAGTATCGGGAATGGAATATTTCCACTGTTGCTGTCATATAAAAATCTTTTAAATTGAAAACTCCTTGGTTTAAAAAATCGAATACCATTTATTTATTTAAAAAAATATTCTCGGTCTTGTCACAAGATTTTGTCAAACTTGTTTAGTCGTTGAGAAAATGGAATTGACCCGAGAAAATTCAAGAGCCATGATTTATTATGACTTTCGAAGTGGTTTAACACAAAAACAGTGTGTTGACCGGATGATTTCTGCATTTGGTGATGAAGCCCCATTCAAAACCACAATTTATCGCTAGTTTGCTGAAGTTCAACGTGAACGTGTCAATCTCAGTGATGATCGCCGTCAAGGTCGTCAAAAAACTGCAGTCACCCAAGAAAACGTTGATGCTGTGCGTAAGCTGATTGAGGAAGATCGACATGTGACATACCGCAAAATTCAGGCAACTTTAGATATTGGCATAAATCAAATAATCTTGCATGAACAATTAGGTGTAAAAAAAGTTGTTTTCCCGATGGATACCGCATTCGCTCTGTGAAGAGCAAAAAGCGGCTCGCGTTACTTGGTGCGTCAGAACTCTAGAAAGATTCCACGCAGGATCCTCAAAGGCTGTATACAACATCGTATCAGGTGACGAATCAGGATTCGTCACCTGATACGATTGGTGACAAACGTGGCCATTATTTTTTTTGCAACGCTCCGTGAACGAACAATTTTTGTTGGCTTTAACTTATTTTCGAACACCCAAACTCGTGACTGGTTTTTTGTTTCGGGTTCGTACGCGTATATCCAGGGATATCCAGGGATGGTGGCCACGTTTGTCTCCAAAACCGGTCATGTTACGACTATTCCTCTTGAGGGACAAAGAACGGTTAATGCAGAATGGTATGCTAGCATTTGTTTGCAACAGATCGTTTCTGAACTCCGTAAAGAGAACTGCAACCGCCGCATCATCCTCCATCACGACAATGCGAGTTCTCACACCGCACACAGAACAAAAGAGTTTTTAGAGCAAGAAAACATAGAACTACTAGACCATCCGCCGTACAGCCCCGACCTAAGCCCTAATGATTTCTATACTTTCCCTAAAATAAAGAATAAATTGCGTGGACAGAGATTTTCATCACCTGAAGAAGCTGTGGACGCCTACAAAACGGCCATTTTGGAGACCCCAACTTCCGAATGGAATGGTTGCTTCAATGATTGGTTCCATCGTATGGAACAATGTGTCGAATTTCGCGGAATACCTCGAAAAGCAATAAATACATTTTTAAATAGTAATATTGTGTCACTTCCTTGATTCCCGAAATTTTCAGTGCCGCCTCGTAGTACCCTATAGAAGTGGCCAGGCTCTTATACCTTCATTTCCATTCATTGCAACCACACAGAACTCATACTTACATATAGAGTCAGAATGCCTGTAGATTAGTTCCTTGTATCTATGCGAGAAAGCAATTACGTATTAACTCAGTAGCAAATCTGACTACGATACATACCAAGAACAAAACCAAAGAAAAACCGAGAAAATTATTCAAATATTATACAAGTGGGAACCTCCGGAGATGACTGTGCTATATTGTAGCACAGAAAATGTCACGGGGGTCGTCGCGCCGAAGGTGGAGAAATTACATGTGCCTACTGAGACCTTGCAAGTAATGAGAAAATAACCTATCTTACAGCACTGCCTGTTAAGCAAATAACAGCACGTGACTTAAGAATATTCAACATGTCTTCCACCAGGAAGTCACCTACCGCCTGCTAAGCAAAAATCAGCACGTCTTTAAAGATGTGACTCAATTTACTTACGTGACGTAAGAATATTCAATATAGTATAAAAACCAAGGTATAATTGTTAAGACAGCCCAGTAGTAATTAGTTTGTAAGTTGAGCAGTCTAGTATTGCTGTGTATGTGTGTAGTTTTCTAGCTTATAAAAGTAATATAAGAAGAAGTCTTCGTCTCCTTCCACTTCAACCCTGCCTAAGCTGCCGCAAATTTAAGGGGGCGTCCATAAATTACGTGGGATGTTTAAGGATGGGGAGGGGGGTCGACTCAAATCTTATCTAATCTTACGTTGGAGAGAGGGGGGTATAATATAATAACACGCAATTTTATGATTGAAACAAAACAAAATTATACTATTTTAGTCCATTTAATCCAGATTGCACATGCTTAAGATTTAATCTTAAGCGTATATCGTAATACGATTAACCACTACTGAAATGTCAGATTATTAAACCAATTAGTCAAACCTATGGTCAAGCCAAAGAGTATAGTAGGTTTGGCCAAAGAATATTTTTTAATGAAGGAAAATATAACTTAGAGTTATTACCATATTCTTATCCAAAAATAAAAATTATCAACAATTAAAATATCGAATTATTTGTATAAAGGTCACGTGAGCGCTAGGGAAACGACGATTTTAAGACGTTGTTGATAAATAAAATGTTTAATGAAATAGTACAGTAAAAATAGAATTTAACTTTGCATTAAATTTCTGATCCAATTTTATTTTTTCACAAGGTTTAGGATCACTCAGTATAAAATCACACAATGCTGACAGATCCAGATGGCGCTTCAAGCGCCATCTTGAAAAAACGTTTTCAGCCGATATATCAAAAACTATGCACTTTAAGGCAAAAGTTATAGGCACCATTATGTAGAAAATAAAATTTATCATCTTTTGTTTTCAGTAAATCTTTTTGTAAAACTTACCGTTTACAATTTATGGCCCATTTAATTATCCAGTTTTTAGAGTGGATATTCTTTTTTTTTAATCGCAGTAGTCACGATTTAAGTATTCTGTTGTTAAATATTTATTACACTTATAACTCTCAGTAATATTGATTACTAGTCTTAACTAGTCATAAATAAAAGCACCAATCAAATTTTTCTTTTTTTTACAATAACAATCCAACGCGTTTACGTAAGAAACCCACATTTGGAAAAATCTCACGTGAGATTGGGGGATGGGGGAGGGGGTTGAATAAAATCTCACGACATCTCACCAGAGAGGAAGGGAGGGAGGGACAGAAAAATTAAAAAACACCTCACGTAGTTTATGGACATCCTCTAAGTAACTAAGCTTTTCATTTACAATTTATTCATCAATTATTTATTTACAAATATTTGTAACAAGAGTAACACATCTAACGTGACCGCAGGTACCATCGGCCGTATATGGAAAGCACTCTGATATTCGGATCAAATTTGATACACCTTTACTATATACGAGAGAAACCCAACTCTAAAGACACGGACTTCCTGGTATGGTTGCCATTTGATTTTAAAAGGTGTGGGTTTGAAGTGAAAATCGCGAATGTGAAATAATAACTGATTTATTTTAGATAAATCATCCTGTTATATAGTGGCTATAACAATAAATAATACTAATAATAATACTTTCGGATTCGATGGTTTACCGAGTCAACGCGGTTCAATCAGAATCGTCTTTCCAGAGTAATCAGAAGAGGCTCTATAAATCATTGGAGCGACCAGAGGTATGTGGAGCGGGCCCAGGACCGGATCATGCCAACACTGTCGCACTGGCGTGGTCTGGGGTCAGAGCCCGTAAACCACAGCGAGGGCCCTTGGATGAAGGTTGTGTCGAGCTAGGGTGCGAGTGTTACGCCTGTGTGCCCCGTCACCATAATGTCGGAAGACGTGGCTGAGGCAGTCCGTAGAGCCTCGAGCTGGAAAATTCCCGGGCTCAGCGCACTGCATCATTACTGGCTAAATGGGTTCGTAGTGTGTCACACTGTGTTTTTTTTATTAACTGCGAGCAGCCATGCAGGTCTAGGGAAAGAGACCAGTATCACTGCGACCTAGAAGATCGCTGTGTTTGATTGTGATCGCTGCTATGGCTATAGTTCACGGCTAAGCCCTATGTCTTCAATGAATAGAAGGAGTTGCTTAGCCGTGAGCAATTTCACTTCTTCTAGGCGGAGTACAGTAGTTTCCCAGATGAGTCTTACGTTTGCGCACTAAGGGTCCGCAATCAGTTAGGATGTGTAGAGGCGTTTCTTCCGTTATGGAACAGAACCGACACATCCTTGAGTTGCTTAGTCCCAGGATGGACATGTGCTTTTAAAGACAACAGTGTCCAGTTAGGGCTCTTGCCAGAATGCGCAATTTATTTTTACTTAATCCCAGGGCTTCTGAAGCGAATTTACGATCAAAAGCCCGGATTAAGGTTTTAGAATGTTTTAAGCCCGGTGTGTCAGACCAGATCTTAAGTGATTTGTTGTGTGTACACTGTGTTTGCCCGACAGTTTAAAGAGACTATCGACCAGAAGTCGCTCCCAAGCCTCTTCATTACTGGGATCACTCACTTGGTTCCTAAAGACCAGGATACCACAGACCCGAGCAAATACCCCCCCCCCCCCATCACGTGTCTACCCACCATATATAAGACACTGACATCCTTTGAGTATTACACTTATGTATTATGATATAATATTATTAATAACTAATTGTATAGCACTTTAACTCAGTAAGTTTTAGGTTTTAGGTTTTAGTTACAAACAAAAATGTTTGATGTTGTTCGCCAAGTTATTAGTATTGTATTATTTTACCCTTCTTACCCCTATATTGATTAATATCTTTTTACAGACTAAAAAGGACAAACAATCGATGAGGGTTGGTTGGAGGAGATTGGACGGTATTTGCCAAATTATTTGTATTTTAATATTTAACTGTCTCAAACATTTGCGGTTATTTGTAAATTCCAATTTCTGCGAGATCGTATTGGCAAAGGGATGTTACTTACTTTATAACTTCGCATGTGCCAGATGTAGGTACAAAATTCGTTTGATTTCACTCCTTTTTATTTAATACAAATAAGAGTGACAAACAAGGAGTCCTTTGATGACAAAAGGATGTTTTTTTACACATATGTTTATCTTAAGCACTTATGTATATACTTGATTATAAATCCAAATGCACATACGTTGTTGTCGTTAATTAGTTAAAAGAAATACTTATTTACCACTAAAATAGAAACCTTCAATTCTCTTTGCTTACCTCAACAGCACAGCCGTATTATGACACCATTTAATGTTCGATTTTATAAATTCGTGCTGCAATAATAATTCAGCTGCAGTGAAACTCTACCACTTAAAATTAAACTAACTTGATCGTCGAACATTTATCTAGGTCATGAACAATATTTACATAAGAAATAAATAAAATTGAAGTGTTTGTTGTTGATGTCAAAATAACAGCTTTTTACTGAATGCTTATTAAAGTATATACTATATACGACACTTATAACAAAAATACAATTATTAAATTTTTTGTGTATCTCTCTGTCTGTTTGTTCCGGCTAATCTCCGAAATGAGTAGAGCACTTTTGAAGGGACTTTCACTGATAGATAGCTGATGTTATAAGGAGTAACTAGGCCACTTTTATTTTGGAAAAATAATTAGGGTTCCGCGCAAAAAAAACCTAAATTACTCGCGGGCAATGTCGTGGGGAACAGCTATTGTTTAAATATTATATTATACTAGTGGAGTATGTTAGGGGCTGAATCTGAATGAAAGGGTAAAAAATTGTGTAATAAGAGAAGAGTGTGGTTTGCAAGAGGATGTTGTGACCAGGATTAAGAAAGGAATGCTTCGGTGGTTTGGCCATGTGGAAAGAATGAATGAGGAAAGAGTGACAAAGAAAATTTATGTTGCAGAAGTGAATGGCAGAGTCGGAAAGGGACGTCCTAGGCGAAAATTTATCGACCAAATTGGCGATTTAATGGAAACGGGCCAAATTAGGAATACCCTTAACCGACGAGCATGTATGCGTAGGTGTATAGATGTGAAGGAGGCGAGAGAGGTGTGTCAGGATCGTGCCAAATGGAATTCTGTAGTCTCTGCCTACCCCTCTGGGTGACAGGCGTGAGTGTTTATGTATTTATGTATTATATGACCCGCCTGGGACCTTCTATGTGGCGTTTTTAATATTTAAGATAGAGATATGTTCGTAATGTTTTATCACAATCGGTTCAGCCATATGAAGATTATCCGGGACAGACAGACAAATAAATATTTAAAAAATGGTTTTTTATGTTTCAAATAACTACCGAGCCAGTTGTTTTATGTTTCAGACAGCACTACAATTTTATTTATATGTATAGATATGAAAAATAAAATAATACGTATAACACGCAATTATAGGTGTTTATTGTTTGAAGTTGTGATGTTTTATTCATTTTTAGAGCTCATTATAAATATTCCAGTATTTGCAATGGCCCTTTCTCTAATGGCCCTTGATTCCATTGTATTAATCGAACGTCTTATAAATTTAATGAATATATATATTTATGCTACCATCCACTTCGAGTTTGAATAACAACCATTCCGAATTCTTTGTTTTATTGTTGTAGATTTCGCTCGAGCATATTATTCAGTAGTGAGTTATTAAGTTGTCTACTCCCTACGTGCCTTTTATACTTTTTAGGTCAAAAGGGAGGTCTTGACGTTAATAAAAATCTTTTTTTTATTGCATAGGGTGACAAACGACCACACAGTCCACCTGATGATAAGTGGTTGCTGCGGCCCATAGACATCTACATCTATCCCCGATTACGAAACAAAATGCAGATGCGTTGTCACCCGTGAGGACTAAGATGGAATGCCTCGTTTCCAGTAAAAAGGGTCTCCGGTTCTCTACACTCACCATACGAAACACAGCAGCATTAAGCTACTATTGACGCTGGTATTCTGTGAGAGCGTGTTCCTTCCCCGGTCGAGCCGACTCATTCCTGCTACAACTATACTACTAATATAGCAGTAGTATGGCTCTACCGCGTAAAAAGTAAACTTTGATATTACGATATTTTCTAATAAACACACGGGAACGTGAAAGATAATTATTATATTTAAATGGTTTTTGAACACATAAAGAACGTCAGAGTATTGGAGAGAAGATAATATGCGTAGATGAATTATAACCTTCCTGTAGAGTACTGATTTACTCCGTAAAAATACAAATATCCATTCAAATATTCCATTAACTGCACAACGGTATAAGGCCTTGTTGCCCATCAAATGCAGTACTTTTTGTCGAAAAAAAAATAACGAAAAGTTTTGGTTTTATATCGTTGAATTGTATTACGCTTGTTTGCATACTATTAGAACATAAACAATCATTATTAAAATTTTTGTCTGTCTGTCTTAGAACTGACTGAACAGATTGTGATAAAACTTTACGAACATATAGAAAGCAATGCTAGGAGGGATCTAGGCTATATTTTGTGCTAAATCTTGATGATGTTTGTTGAAATAACAAAACGTTAATGAAATAAATATTCTGTGTTTATCTTAAATTTAAATAACGCCCATTATTAGATTGTATGCAGGCAAAGCCGGGGTATTTCGCTAATAATCATCGACGCCAGTCTCCACCCCTTCGTTGTTGACTTACAACGCATTCGAACTAAACGGTTTGCTACGTCGTTCATCATGCGTACAGCAAAGGAGTGGAATAAGTTGCCAGCATCTGTCTTTCCATCCGATTACAATGTGGGTGTCTTCAAGGCAAGAGTAAATAGGTTTTTATTAAGGCAGTAATCTTCACCATCTTAGGCTACATTACAACTTACTATCAGGTGGGATTGTAGTTGAGAGCTGGCTTAGAATAATATTTAAAAAATGATGTAAATCCAATCTAAGTTAGATTTCTTGGTATTTATAGGACCTAATAGTCAGTGGTAACAACTGATGTAGTTGGAACTATGTAACACAAGCAAATATCTTACCTATCGGATGTTTGTTTTAGATATTGTGACTGTTTCTAAAGTGTTGAATTAATTTATTCTTTAATAGCAACCTGCCCTGGTTTCGCCTGGGTAGGATGTGGTGTAGTTTCGATTTAAGGTAATTTAATAAATGGTAAATAGTGGATGGTTTTTTTACCCGTCTATTCCATCGTGTGAGATATCGTTGGATAGGTCCTTCAAAAACATTGCGCGTATTGAAGAACATCTCTTAGATTAAAGTTAAAAGGAAAGCTATTACAGCTAAGTAGAAGTAACAAATTAACGAGAAATAGTCGTTATTAATAAAAATTTCGTTACAACTTCATAGAAAAATGTCATAAAACTAGCTGCATTATAACATAGTAATGTTATTGTGAACTGTAGGAAATAAATATTTTATGAAGAAAACGACTTATATAAATTACTTTTATAGCTTTAATTTTTATTTGCCAGTAAAGCGGGGAGAATCTTTCGTACTTACTTACTACTTTCGCTTATTTTTTAGTTGATAGTTGTTGTAGGCCACATTCAAAGTATTCGTACAAATCATATAGCCTCACACAGTTTCATTTGTCATACTCTTGGTTTACGCGGGCGATCCTCAGGATAATTGGGCCCATTTTTAGTCGTTATAGCTATCAAACCGTGAACTCACTTATTATGCTCATCTCATTATCAAGAAAGCCCACGCATTGTGACGGGCAACTACGGAACCCTAATTCTACATTGTGCGTGGCCCGCCACGCAATTGGTCAATATTTGTTTATATCAGACATGTCTTCCGATGTGTCTTTATGAAGGGTAAATTTTTAATTAAAGATAGAAAAAATAAATTCATAATTAAAGTTGATATAGTTTTCACAAAACAATGTTGATTTTCATGGTCTTCATTAAAACACGGCAAAGTGTTTATTTGCGTTATTTGATTCAAATCATTGGTCCAATTGAATATTGATTGGCACCATACAATATATGGCAGTATTTTTTACGTTCGAGTAGACTTCAACATTTTATAAATTTTATTCTATTCATAGTGCAGTGGCTTAGCAATGAGTTGCAGTGCTAAGGGCCGCGGGTTCGAATCCCTCTAGGAACTAGTATTTGTATGGCCTACAAATAAATGTTCCGGGTCTGAAAGTCCTTGTCCTTGTCAAATTTATGTATGTAATCTATCCCCACGATACAGAAGAAACTCGAAATAGAAGAACTTCCCACGAAATAGAAGAAGTGCGGAGGTTACGTTTTAAGAAAAAGAATACAAATAACTATGAATATATTATTTTAGGAACCTATGATGAAATCTAATTGATGATCGGGAGTAGAAATATATTAGCCAAGTTAAGGCGGCGAAAAAGAAACTATAAATACCCCGTTTCATCTTGTGGGTGTCGTAAGAGGCGACAGAAGGAAACTGAAACAAGAGATAGGTGGCAGTATCTTTCTGATAGCAGCGCAAAGTGATAAGAAGCTGCGGGTTGCCAACCCGCTTGCCAAGTATGGATACTACTGCAAATATCTATGCTATTTGACAAAAAATGGGAGAAGCCTATGATCAGCAATGGACATTCATATTAAAACAAAAAAAGTAGCAGCCTACATACATCCCATTGTTGGGCACAGGTCGCAATGAGTTTTAGGACAAGAAGGAGTTGATTGACTTGACTCCAGTGCGGGATGACCGACTTCACATATATCTAAAAATGATTTCCGAAATACTTTTGTAACTTCTCAGATACGCAGATTCCCTCTTGATGTTTTCCTTTACCACCGAGAACGTGGTAAAACGAAACTTCTAATTGCAATTAAAAATACAAGTGGTATTAAATATAAGTATTATTAATAAGTGGTGTTATAAGTGGTATTCGGCGCAAGATCGAATTTGGGTTGATTACGTATTATTAAATTTACGTTTGGATTGGTTCGATTACCGGCTTTTACATATGATCTTCTGATGACGATCACTGACTTTCAGGATCCTATTAATGCAGCTACTGATAGTTAAAAGAAAAGTAAAGCTGTGATTAAAAATTGCTCCCTTTGATATTTATGGTACTTTTACCCAAGAGCCTGTACGTTTACTCATGTGAGCTATGAAACCGAGACTGTCACAATTTTTTTTTAATAGGTATATCCTAAAATATGAAAGCAAGCTTAACATGTGACAAACTGTTATAGAAGTCTCATTAAAAGTAAAAAAAAAGTGAAGAAATTTCTTACATACATAATAAGATTGTACACAAAGGTTCCTAATTACCAATAGTGCGAAACAGCTGTTTTCGCATGTCCATGAATCTTTTTAAAACTACTTAGACATCAAGGTTTCCCTGCGAAGTTAATCTTCACCACTTCACTGAGCACGCGAAAAATAAGCAAATAAAATTTCCTTACCAGTTTGATTGTTGCCCGCTCGGTGAGCTACATGGCTCTAGTCTCTGCTTAAATAAAACTGTGGCCGTGGTAGGAAAAGGGGAGATCTCCCGCCGGGCAAGGTGTTCTGCTCGGAGAGCGGCCAACACTCCGTGTGATAGTTCGGAGATGTTCTATATATACTGTTTATGATTCGAAATGTTGATAGCGTGATTTAGGCTTCGGTGTATTTCGCTTGCGGTGCGACGACAGCGCTGCCACAAAACTAATAAAAATTTAAAAGAAGCTTTTATACCATTGTGAACCACATTTAGCAAGTAATTAGTCATTCAACGGTATTACGAACTATTCCATCAATTAGACATAAAAATCTCACAGTGCAAATAATTTTAAATTGCTTACATCGAACTGGATACACAAATAAATTGGTGAAATATTGCTATACCGATAGACATACAACTTATTCAACTGAATACCTTTCTTAATCACAGTTGTGTTAGTCATTTAGCTAAAGGTGACAATTATGACAAATCATCCGTAATGTGGTCACGGATCTGGATATTTTAAGTTTGAAAATGTTTGATGATGTAACAATATATAATTATTAAATAAAATTATCTTCAATTTTATCGGTTACCAACTTATTAGGTACTATATTACTTAGCAGTAAGTAGTTAAAACTATGAAAACCAAAACTTTACTCTCTAGTAACTCAGCCACAATAAGTTCAGATGCGACTGGGGTGGACTGGCTCAGTGGCACAACAAAGCCGCGCACATTTTTATATTCAGGCAAAAGTGATTTTATTAAATACTAGCTTGCTAGGCAGACGTTGTTCTGCCCTCTTTAACGACCTTATGTCACGTACTATTAAAAATCCTTAGATTCGCAAAAAAAAAATGTGGGTCACTACACATGGGCATAAAAACTGTCCTATCTCTCAAGTTGGACCAAACTGCACACGGTATGCAAATTTGACTAAAATCGGTTAAGTAGTTTAGGAGTCCATCGCGGACAAATAACGTGACACGTAAATTATATATATTAAGATATTGCTTCTGTCAAAAATATGCTATCGGCGTTACCAGCGGTGTAATGAAATTATTTTTCGATACAACCATGTATAAAAATAGCAATGTTGTGTTTAGTTGTTAATATCACCAAACGATCGATCAAGCCAACAAACACTGCAAAATTTTTATGAATTGCCACCATTTCGACTAATTCATGACATTATTAATTCTACTTGACCATACATTTCGACAAACTAAGAAGGACATCGTAAGTCAAAATACACTATTTAGCGATTTTATAAACATACTATCCGTAACAATCAAGTTTCGGATTTTATAAACATACTATCCGTAACAATCAAGTTTCGGTCGAATCCCATTCCATTATAATAAATCAGACCGAGATCGGACCGAGAACGAACTGTGAATGGAAAATTAGGATCGGCCCTTATTCGTCAAACGCCTTGAGTAGTCGGCGTCGATGATGCGATGCGATTTCATCGTCCGATGAATCTGCTCGCGCGATTTGAAACCGTGTGTCCTATTTGAAGCGATGCGATCACTTTTGAAATGGCTCTTAACAAAAATGCACTATTTTTCTGTCGAACAATATTTCTTTAATAGTGAATAGCATTAAAAAAGAAAACGTATACCACATAATGTACTGTATAAAAACAGAAATCAGTGCGATGAATTTCAATATCAGTATTTCGACGTACGGCAAAACGAAGAAGATTTTTACGAATATTTGTCAATGTCAACAGAAATATTTGATTTCATCTGTAATTTAGTATATATATGAAGCTGAAATTTCGTATGCTGTTCTTAATATAGAATAAAGGCAACGCACGAGCACACTGTCCATCTGATGGTAAGGGGATGCTGTGGCTGATAGAGGTCTTCATTTATTGTCGATTAAGAATTGAAACGCAGATGCGTTGTCACCCCTGAGGACAAGATGAAATGCCTCGTTTCCAGTAAAAAAGGGTCTCCTTATCTCTACACTCACCGTACGAAACACAGCAGTATTAAACTGATATTTCACGCTGGTATTGTGTGAGAGCGTGTTCCTTCCCCGGTCTAGCCGACACATTCGTGCTACAACCATAATATAGCTGCAGCTTGGCTCTACCACGTATAAAATTTTACACTTTTAGACTTAAAATTCTAGAAAACTTGAGATTTAAAATTCGAAACAACATGTTAGTAAAAAATATGATATTCTTGTATGGAGGCATGTTATTATTCACCTATGTCGTTATACATCTGAAAAACCACAACGTTAAACAAACTACGTGACATTTAATGGACTTTACGTTGTAATTTACCAATTACTGATATTGATATTGATAAGTTAATATTAGTTATTATTTTTCAATAAATAGCCAAATTTTATACAAAATTTCAAAAAATATATATATATATATATATATATATATATATATATATAATATATATGTCAGAAAATAAAAATATATATATATATATTAAAATATAATGATATTAAGTTTTTGTAGTTCTTGAAAATACGAGGAAATAAGGCTTCTACATTATTTTTTGAAATTATACGAATTTGAATTTTTTTATAGAAAAGGGGGGCAAACAAGCATGCGGCTCATCTGATATTAAGTGAATACCGCCGCCCATGAACAACCGCAACACCAGGGGAATTGCAGGTGCGTTGCCGGCCTTTTAGAAAGGAGTAAGCTCGTTTCTTGAAAGTCCCTAAGTCGTATCGGTCCAGAAAAGTCGTCGGTGGTAAACAATTCTACAGAGAAGTTGTACGAAGAAGATGGTGTGTCAGGCCCACTCAACTTGCTGACGTCCAGGGAGAAGAGTGCTTTGCGAACCAAGCGCTGTGTAAGCCGAACATCCGGCATGGAGCACTCACACCGCGAGATGATCGTTGATGTATTCCCTCCGTCATAGAGAGTCGAGTGGACGCAAAAAGAGGGCATTACAGATCGGCTTTCTGCTTTGCTGTATCGGCCCTCTGTGCAGAGATGGAAGAGATGACTGACAGAAGTTCCCTTGGACAGCCTTGGCAAGAGACCAGAATGCACAGGTTCCCAAAGGAAGGTGAACTAGCTTCTCGCCTATTCTGCTGATGTGATGATGTGTTCAGCTGATGTGCTCAGACCTTTCCTTGGCAATGGCTCTTTTGAAGTACCTGGAGGCGGAATTATACTTCTTTTTAAGATCGCTGGCCAGGGCTGATTGATACGTCAGCCATGGTCCGGTAGCGCTCCTGCTTATAGCGTGATGCTTATTTACAGAAGCGAACAAACCATGGCTGGCATCTGCTTCCACCAAACTCGCCCCCTAAGGTAGGATGCAAAAGATACCGCATCCCTTACCAATCGGTCGATCTATAGTGCCAAACATGGCGGCAGCCTGCAAAATGCAACCGCGACGTTAATGTGACTGGCACCACACTCCGGGCAAGACAATAGTCCGACGAACCTAAAGGGGCGTCGACAGAAACCTGTTATTCGTCCGGATGAGATGTCAGCAGAAGGTCCAACAGGAAAGGTGTATGATCTTCCACATCTAGAATTCGGATAGGTGCAGAAACCAGTGGTGTCAGAACATATGCCAAAGCAAAGTCATAAATAGATCTCCCCGCATGATCGGTTAAACAGGAACCGAGCCCGAACACGAGGATGGCCGTCTGTCCATTCCTACGTATATCAATCTCCAGCCTGGTGCACAAAGGACTAAAGGAATGTTCTAATTTGTACCCCGGGTCGGAGAGATATGAAGTATCAGCTGGAGAGGACACTTGGGTCTCGGTTTAAGAGAGTAAGGCTGGCTTAGCCATCTCCAAGTGGCAGTGCACAACGTTAAGGTTGGTATGAAGTCTCCTGATGTTGCAAAAATTCTCGGATAGTGTGGCAGGGGTCGCCTTAGTGTTTTTGCTCCGCATGCCCCGAGCAGTTTTTGTCGTGAGCGGAATTACGCCCCCCCCCCATAATACGCGGGACAGCTTGAGCACCCACGCTCAGGAAGAGTAGGATAACTTGGTCGTGGAAGCATAGCGAGGGATTCTTCGTCACCAGGGGTGCTGGTACCCTCCTGATCTAGTTGTTCACTTAATTCCGCTACCACGTTAAGGGGGTGGGGGAGGGAATCGTGTCTCCAGCTACCTTCACTCACCAAACGTACGCGCTCTCCTCTGTTTGCATTTAAATTCACCAATTCACAACGCTTTTGCCGACCGATCGACCCACAGGTGCCCATTACACAGTAGGTTTTGCTGTCAGTTTTACAACAATCAAGGTTGTGATTGACGAATAACCTACCGTGTATTGCGGTGATTGATGGTTGCATAAAATTGATTGACAAATATCTGGATATTTTGATTTTCACGTCAATCCCGAATTTTGATTGATCGTGTAATGGGATTTCGTCAATCAGGCTTTAGTCATACATCAACATCGCTACCAAAATTAAAGGTAAGTAACAATAACGCGATGTGATTCTTATTTGAAATGCATAGTAGTTATGTTATTGTTTATTTGATTGCAGAAATAATATTTTCTTATATTTACGTGCGCGCTACACATTGATTAAAACTAATTTTGCGGATTTTATCGCGTTTCATTTTAATTGATTTTGAAATTCCCGACGTTTCGGGTGCTTTCAAGCACCCATAGTCACCGAGGACTGAGGTGACTGACATCCCGATGTCAATGTTAACCCTGTAAGTTTATCCACTACCCTATATCGTATCGTGGGTGTCGTAAGAGGCGCGAGTATCTTCCTGATAACATATTATAACAATATATATATATATATATATATATATATATATATATATATATATATATATATATATATGTGTGTGTGTGTGTATATACGTATACATATACATACAAATGAAACGGAGTTGCGTGTAAAAGCTTGAAACTAAATTTTTGATCACTTGCCTTATTTCTATCTAAATTAGTACTAAATTAGTCTAGTCTAAATTAGTAGTGAGCCGTAAAGTAACTGATCATATATTTCGAACTAAAATTCTATTTGAGTACTTAAGCATGAGCATGCATTAAGCATATTAAAATATAGTACATAATGTTTTCTATTTTGAACGTAGGTTGTAAAATGTCTCACATACGAGTCCTTCGTGAATGTACCGGCTGCTTGGTTATAAAAGTGAATATTATAAACTTTAAAATCAACCAAGTTACGAGTACGGCGCAACCCTCGAATAGAAACGAGATCTTGCAGTACGTCACTGAATCTTTAATGTTGTTGGTAAAAGCTTACGACTTAAAGAGTGCATTTCATTTACATTTATGCAACATTTACAAAGTGAATAATGTATTATATATGTATATATAAGTATATGTATATATATCTACTATAAAATTTTTGTCTTTTCTAAGTGATGTTTTATTTATAATATGCAAAGTTATAAGAGACCGATTTTTTAATTTTTAAGGTAGATTCAAATCAATCAATCGGTTACAACAAATAACGATATTTTCATATTTTAATAATAATTATTGTTAATATAAAAATTTCAGATTTTAACAGATGGTTTTAAAGACACGTCATGGTCTAGTCTAAACAATTTTAAAGCAGTTTTTGGAGAAAATGTAACATAAGTTTAAACACCAAATACTGATTTCTTTATGTTAGAAAAGAGTGCTTTAAATGGTTTTTGTTTGATACTCTATATGATTATCTCAAAGAAAGTGTTTTCTCCTTTAAAACTCAAATTCGAATTATACTTTACAGCTTTAGGATATCGAACCTCAATTTAAGGATTTCCTCGATTTAACAAAGTTTTAGAATTCCCCTAGAACTGGCCGTAAGGATTAATACAAAATGTACCTTTACATCACGAATAACTTTGATACAAACTAGATAATCCAGGATGTATTAAGTTTAAGATTATTAATATACTTAATACCGTACAGAATAAATAACAACAGAAACAAAACATTATATAACTATTTTGACGTCTATATTATTATTCTAAAAGAATAGGTCATAAATAAACGAGTAAGTAAAGATTAAAATAGTATTATAAGGTAACGGATATGAGTTTGTTACCAACCTAATGTTATTACTACAGGGCTACCGCCCAAATACTCACACGTTACTTAATTTTAAGGCGCCGTTAAGTCTCGTGATGTCTCTATCATTTTAAGTCAAAATGACTGTGACACCACGAGACTTAACGACGTCTTAAAATTGTGTTGCGTTTAAGTATTTGATCATAGGACGATTAATTGAAGCCTGTAACCACTTTCAGTAAACATTATAATTTAGTTTATAAGAAAACTCTAAGGTGAACAAATACCATCGTTATTACC